>KZ308648.1:509748-535187 GCA_000376725.2 Ladona fulva
ATACAGTAAATTACTAGTTACAAGATTAATATTTTTCCATATATATATATATATTAATAGTTAGATTTATGCTTTATACAATTTATGAAAAAATTCATTTACATTTTATCGTAACAGACATATTTGTAACAATTAATTTAAATATCCCCTTTTCTATAGGTATTGATCACAATCTCTTGTTTACTGAATAAATCTTAGTGCTAATATTAACCCTGTTTTTGAACAAATGCAGGAAACAGGGATTGTCCCAGAAATCGGTAGCCTCCCGTTTGCCGACATACGGCTTACGGAGTGTTTTTAAACCTCCAACCCAAGCAAAGTACCAAGCCAGAGATTCCAATTCTCGTTCATATGAACTTTGAAACGTAATATCTTACGCAAAAATATTTTGTGTTGCTTGAAAGAAAATGAGGATAATAACAGATCCTCGTACTGAGTTCGCTGTTGATATATACTTTCCAACTCACATAGGTAAAGAGGATTTTTTAGTTTAGTACCTTGCAGCTGTACCGAGATATAAGATTTATCACAATATTGTAGATATGGCTGACATATATTGTCTTAATTGGCCTTAACAAAATCTTCATAAACTAATGAAAGATCATTTTTATTATCTGCAGAATATAAAACGACAGAGATTTATCCATATCCGTCCATTAATAGCTTTAAAAACTACGGAAAAACGATAAAGAGAGAAAACCCTCATCTCCATCATAATAATAATAACACGTCTTTATTCACTGGCGAGATTGAAAATAATTATTCTCTTCTTACATCTAACCCATATATCATATGAAGTAACGTACATCATATGAAGTAAGATGTTTATTTTGGTGATTACCTGCTAACTTAATAAAACGAGAGAAAAGGTTAGTTGGTATGGTTATTGGCAAAAGAGAAATTTTGGTTGTTGAAAGGAATTTTGAAAGTTGAGGTCAGTTGTATCGTGAACACATTCCCTAATTCCCCATAAAGATGATTGGAAATAGGGAAAATACAGTCAGAAAGGACGAGTAAAATTCTTTTTAAACGAAAATCAAAAACTAGTATACGTTTTTTCTTCTTCTTCGACCTCCTCCGTAGATTATAAAACTCTGTTTGCCAACGTATTAACATGTTCAAGATGCAAAACCCTAAAACGTTTTTCATCATTCTCCTCGGACACAACTCTCCAAGGAAAAGTTAGCGTTTGTATTGGAATAATAACTGGCGTAGGAGTATTATTTTTCAATGCCTATTACGTTTCAAGTTTGGTATTTCCACCACATGTAAGTAATATTCCGTCGCCAATGATTTTAAGTTAGGCAGTTAAATACTTTTTCTTGAATGAAACACACGGTCGCGAGTGTACGTGACATGGTCAGCTGAAAGCTCATGGAGGACTATTTACTTTTAGTTAAAATAATTCGGGATGATAATCTTCATAAGTAAAAGAATTGATTGTTTTTAAGATATTAAATATAAATCGTATCTCGTACGTACAATATTTACCTTTAAATCGATTTTTACCCTTTTAAATCGATTTTACCTATTTAAATCGATTCTACATAAAAAATAATATCGTTCATGAGAAATCCCTGGGCAGAGCAATCAATGTTTCATAACTGGAGAAATGTGAAAAGTAATCATGAAGAAACAGTTGACGAGGAATTATAAGAACATAAAATTCTCCTTCATTATTCGACTGCTACTGAATGCACCTGCTACCACCAGTTACAATTTTATTGCGGATTCCATAGAAATGTCCGAGTATAGCCTTTTTTAGACGCATTTAAGGGCTTCCGTAACCGTCGCGGATAAAGAGTCTCAGTGTTTCAAACTCACATAATATTTTCAACACAGTTAAAATTAACAGGAAAATATACAGTTTTCTTGCTGCGGTTAATAATTAATGCAATTAACTTTCTGCAAATCTCAAATACTCTTTGTAGAAAAGCCGCGATCTCAATTGTTCCGTTAGTGGCTTCATTATTTCTGCCATTACCACTAACTACGCATGTATGTATATTCTTTACTTATGCATGAAGGGTCTTTGCTGGAAAAGATAAATGCTATTATATCTTAAACTATATTTTCATAGTACCCTTATAAAAATCCTGAAGGAATTAAAACCAATTAAAATTTTTCAACTTAATGAATTTCGTTTAAAAAACAATCATTTTCCTCCTATTTAATTGTCTATGACAAAAAAGAAAGAAAATTAATTTCAATTCTTGCTTTTTACATGGTTTTTCCACTTCCACTGACTCTATCTCTTCTGCTCAATATCACCTTCGTTAAAAGATCTGTTTTTCTCTTTTCAGTCATATATTGGATGATAAAACGGAAGGAGTTTTGCGGAAGAAGAAGATGTATTTTAGCCCATCCGATGCCGTTTTATCCTTAATCCATAAAGAGGGCAATAAAACCAAATGCGGTTTACAGTTGCGAAGCTAACGTAGTCAGTCTAAGGTAATCGATCACGTTGTTTGGAATGACTGTGCAAATGTATAACTCGCTTTGACGCTATTTACAAAAGAAATTACTCCATCTATGCTAACTTCTGTTCTAGGAAAGTCTTTTTATCTCTATGTATCGTATTTTTTGTTGGAAATATTTAATATGTTTTACATAGGAAAAATATTAAATTCGTCTGTTCTTAAAAATGCAACTCCCCGTGAAGAGTATAAAAATAGACCAATTAATATACCGGAATACTCAATAAAATGTCGATCGCTAATTTCGCTAAGCTTCTTTTGAAACGGAAGTGTTTTGAATACGCAGCTTAAACAAAGGTTATTGGAATTCATTCTTCACATTTGCTCATAACATTTCATAAACTTACTATCAATAATTTTTACTTAATCAGAATACATATTAGTGAAATTATAAATTAGAATATCATAATAATTCGGTATAACATTCACTAAGTCGTTTAATTTCTTAGTTATATTTCAACAAAGAATTGAACTGTAAATTAAGGAAAGGCATTCACAGTAATTTCCTAGTTAAAAAACATTTCATATTTATCGGAAGCTTTTTCTCGGAAGTATGTTAAATTAATTATCATTTTCGCTCTCTAAAATTGTCTTTCTATTTACGCAGGTACATATACAGTAAATTACTAGTTACAAGATTAATATTTTTCCATATATATATATATATTAATAGTTAGATTTATGCTTTATACAATTTATGAAAAAATTCATTTACATTTTATCGTAACAGACATATTTGTAACAATTAATTTAAATATCCCCTTTTCTATAGGTATTGATCACAATCTCTTGTTTACTGAATAAATCTTAGTGCTAATATTAACCCTGTTTTTGAACAAATGCAGGAAACAGGGATTGTCCCAGAAATCGGTAGCCTCCCGTTTGCCGACATACGGCTTACGGAGTGTTTTTAAACCTCCAACCCAAGCAAAGTACCAAGCCAGAGATTCCAATTCTCGTTCATATGAACTTTGAAACGTAATATCTTACGCAAAAATATTTTGTGTTGCTTGAAAGAAAATGAGGATAATAACAGATCCTCGTACTGAGTTCGCTGTTGATATATACTTTCCAACTCACATAGGTAAAGAGGATTTTTTAGTTTAGTACCTTGCAGCTGTACCGAGATATAAGAAGTACGCAGAGTCGCACTTTCCGAGTTTCCATAAAATTGTAGTCAAGCCACGAAATAGAGGGCAGAACGCTAAGAGTGACGCACGCAGTTATTTTGTTTCACTTGTTGCAAAGAATTCCCAAAACGAGGAAATTGTCATGTACAAGAAAGAAGAACTTCTAATTGGATAAATTCGTAGGCCAACAGAAAACAAACAAACAAGAGCCTAGGATAGAAACGAACAAGTTGGGAACATCTCTGCGATTTAAGTTGAGTCGTGAAGTATTAGGGCAATTACGTACATCTCGGTGGCCTTGACAGCCCTCATCCCTTTCCTTCCTGCTACAGTGCAGAGTGTAACGCGTCTGATGCTATGATTCTTGGCCCAAATTAAATTTGCTCCCGAATGAATGTCTCCAGCGCCAAGGGAACGGACCACTCCTAAGGGCATGAAAAGGAGAAAAGTTAACACCCAAAACAATACTTGGTCCAGTTACTCGATATTTGTCCAAAGTCGAATCCTTTAAGTGTCAAACTCGATTCAACTACAGTTAACTCATATCTCTATCTCAGTTTCCAATAATAAAATTCAAGCGAACCAAGACTTCTATTTTGAAGCACTGTATCTTTTTTCACTCTATTTCCAAACTCAGCTGAAATTTAATTAGTGTTTTGGAATATACTACGTAAAGTTTTAATTTGAAATGACCTTTCAGACAGTAAAAACCTCCGGGATTATCGTCAGAGGGTTATCGCTTGTATTATTCTTCAAGATTTTCAAGTTTCAAGTCCCTTTGATAAGGAAACGCTAAAAAAACAATATTTCAAATTTTCCTTTAAACTACTGGTTTAAAATATAAAATTTCCGTCAAAAATAAAGGCTACGTTATTTTATATAAGAAATTTTATTTAGCAAATAAAACATTTAAGAGGAATACAGCAATTAAATTTGTTATATGTAAAGTTGTGTAAATACGGAAATACGTAGCAAGATTCTAAAATTTACTCAATGTTAGTCGTACATATGTAATACCGTATCGTGCCGCTCTGTGATCTCCCAGTTTAGTAAACTTTCGTCGGAAAGTTCACCAAACAGTTTTAGAAAAGTGATGATTTCAGAGTTGTGACTACACCGTATATTTTAATTTGGAATACGTATTTGAATTTCTTGTACTACTATCTCCAGCATATGTAATCAGAGGAAAACTTTTATATATTCAGAGATTCCCTCCATTTAAGATATAATTCAAAATTATTAATCCATCTTTGTCTATACGACAACAAGAGTAAAATCAGAGGAATCGACTAAGGGATAAATGGTTTCAAGAACGAATTCTTACAACGAACGATTCGTGGTTGTAGAAAACAAAAATAGGTCGATCGCTCAGTTTTAACATCTGCTACTGCCACATGCCGATAGGGGGCTTTCAGGGTAAGGATGCACATGTACGTAGACGCATATCTTAGTTATCATTCCATGCATATTACGTTGTGGGATTCATTAAATATTCTACTAATTGCGAATAAAGAAAATTGCTGAAATTAAAGTTCTTCACTTTTGAAATACAATACTTTGTCTTAAGATTGGACGTTTACTTAAATTTATTATTTTAATTATTTTCTTACGAATTTCTGGAAACGCTTTCGTTACAGGTACGTGTAAGTCATCCCGTGGAATGCTTAATATTCCGCGGCTATCATCGGAGAAGTACCATATGCAACTCTACTTACTTTCTATTCGTAGCATGGAACTAGAATTCAAATATTGGCATTTCAGCCGAGAAAAAAATGCGATTTTTTTTGATAAAGCGCTCTTTCTTTCAAGAGGAACTGTTTTCGCCACACTTAGCTGACGCAAACGTCCTTTATTCCCTTCCTCCTTGTGATTCAGAAGAGGAACTCACAACAGAGAGCATGCATCCTGAGGTTTTTAGAAGTAAGTTTTCCTCGATTTTTGTTCGAGAAGTTTTTGAAAATATATATAAAAACAGGAATGTACGTTGGTATTTTAATTTGGATCACATTGGTTGTTGCAAACTGTTTAAGGGCCATTTAAAAAAATTCGTCATATTTTTAGAACTTATTATCAACATCTACCATATCAAATCATAAAATAGATTTTTAAAGGGAGTAAGTAATCTAATATATACGCCATAAAGCTCGTTCTCCTTAAAAGAATGAGTTATTTTATGGAAACATGAGTTTTAATTTAGCTTCTAGGAGTATACTGTGATATATTTTATTTATTTTATTGAAAGTTTCCTTTTGAATTGCTTACTATGCTATTAAATATAGCATTATTGGAATTCATTTAGTTGATAATTTGTTTTACTTCTCTTTGGGATCCTCGAAATTTATTTCTAAGAAAAACCTGAGATTTGTGATAAAACTGTTCAACAATGGCCTATTTATTGAAAAATAGAATTCAAAACGCATTCTGAAGAAAGTTTACATCGGGAATTTTACTAAAAGGCTTGCATAACTATGAAGGGAATACGGAAGGTAAAATGTGTTCAGTTCGGAATGATTTCGCGAATTTTTATGTGAATAGCTCCAAAGGGACAAAACAGGATAATTAGTAAAACTGGGAAATCCGGAAAAAAAATCCCCGGAAGGAAATAAGCCCCCAGAAAAAAAACCGAAATTCTTATATAATGTACGTAATAATAATAATATTTACAGCTATATCTGCTATATAAATTAACACACACAGTTTATACGATTATTTATGTAATTAATTAAAATTTATTTTAATTAATAATTGATAATGAAATTTTCTCTGTACACTCGATTTTTGCTAAAACTCACCAAAGTCCCCTAAAAGTTTTCCTTTCCCTATCATGCATTGATTTATATCTTTATTCTGTCTCTTTGTTCTTAAGAAAGAAAGAAATAACTGTACCCCATATAATCTGCGAAATCTGTGAGCTGATTATGGAATATTCCTAATTGGTCGCAATACCTACAGAAATTTGTCATACCTATATAGTCATACAAATCTTTCGTTTATTTTATTAAAATTCTCGCAATTTTTACTCATAACGTTATAAAAAACCAAAAGAAGAATCTTTATTCAATACTTTTTTTAGCGTTTGACTCGATTTCGTTTTACTATTTTTCTCTTATACAAACCCAGTCTTTTTGCGTTCTTTTTAAAAATCTAATTCTGTATTAAAATTAAATATGTAATATCAATTGAGATTAGGTGGAAGAGAGCCCAATTGGCCTAACCTCGCCAAAATAAATACTTTATTCATTCATTCATTCTCATTTAATTATCCTATAGAAATTGTCCCTGCAAACTATTAATCTGAAATTCACAAACATTTCTTACGGAAAAGCTTTGACTGAGGATTGAACTGGGTACGATTAGGTAAATAATGAATAGCCTATTATCTGCACAGGGAAGTTAGTAAAAACTTTTGGTTATCGAATATAAGGCGAACATTCATACGCTCACATAATAAAACTCTCTACTCAATTTTATAAGGTACTAGACAATCAATTTCTAAGATATCCATATAAAATAATATTTCTAATTCCTGTCCAAGGTCCTATGATGGATCTAAAAGAAATATATAGCGCAAAGAAGCAATCAAAACACATATGGACCTCAAGCAAACCTTTCCAGTTAGCCAGCGTACCTTCACGTCTCTAGGTTCGCTTCTGTTTCTCTTTCTAGATCTCCCTTTTACATAGGATGTCCTATCTATCACATTTTGGAGTATTTCCCTTTAACAATACCTAAGTTTTTAAGTCTCAATCACTTCAGAGAGGGCCTCAAATGAATTCTGAATTTCCCTTTACATTTTATGCAGAAGAAAATTTGACGCGCGAACCCAGGAATCAATTTGGAAGAGGTCAACATAGAATATATAAGATAGCAACTACGTAGAATACCATACATTCTATAACGTATAATAGAAATCATATTCTTATGCCGGGTTACAGCTGTGTATTTTGTAGTGTATAGTGTCCCATAAGATAATATTTAAAATCCACCTTGCGTGTTTCAAATGGGAGCAATCTGAATCGTCATAGCATCAAGCCCAAGGTAATTTTGGGATATATCTTTGCATACGTCAGAAAACCATCTATAATAATATCGTGAATGTCAACTAACTATAATAACGGGAAGCTCCCAAAATGAGTATCAGGTAATCCGCGCTATGAGTTCTTACGGTCGCAGGTTAGGGGCCTCAAAGGATCGAACCCGTGATACCCATGATCAATATCTCCTTTTTCCTGGGTTGTGATGGCCAGCCTATGTGGTAAAAAAAATCATGGGGTCAGTGATGGTTATCCTCTGAGTTCGTATCCCATATAGGTATACACATCCGGAAAAGCATCTGTATATAATAAATAATATTAAATGATGTTAGACTTATTATATAAGACTTTTGCGGTTATTTTGTCGGGAGTTCATTTCCGCCGTGGGTTTTTCTCCAGAGTGCATTTTTCCCGGGAGCATTTTTCCTTCAAGGGTCTTTTTCCTAGACTCAGACCTGGTCCTCGATGACATCGTAATTTCTGGCTTTTAAATACTCTTTCCTTGAATCCTCAAACTTTCTTTTCCATTAATTGTTGTAGCTATTTTTTCATAATTAAATGAATATCAATGTCATTCAATACTATGTAGTATCATTATTTCATGTTCAAAGAATCGCTTGGCTACATTTAGAAATTAAATTCTGTGGAGGGCATAAACGTGATAGATAATGAAGCTCGCTTCTGTGAAAACGTTTTGCTATTTAAATGTAAATTCGGCCCATTCGCATGCAGAACAAATTCTCATATCTTCGGCTTATCTTGTGTTTATCGTGTGTTAGGAAGGAAAACGTTAAACTTTGAAAATAATTCAAACATCGTTCATTTAATTGGCATTAGACCAATGCAAGAGAGTAGTAAGTAGTCAGCTGAAAGATAAGTCAAGAAAATTCTATTCTACGCGAGTTATAGCATTAGACATAAGAACCTTCACTTTGATAAAAAGAGCTAGAGAAAATTCAAGAAGTGAATCCTTTATTTAGTATCATGAAAGTAATTCCATCTTTGTATATGAGTTGCTCGTATAAAATAAGAACTGAGAATGTCTTATTTTATATGGCATCCGTTCTTTGGAAAACTTTTGGTATGGTTCATTTTAAACATCAAACGGATTTCAAGGGCTGGGTCTAATTTCTTCAAAGCAATGTTTGAATGGCATTCTCTCACATTAGAGAAAAAGTATTTTAGGCAAAAATTATGGTAAAGATATTTGTACATGAGGCTCTTTCAAAAGGACTTGGGCTCTCGGATAGCCAAGTGGGTAACGCGTTCGACCTTGGTGAAAGTAGTCTCGGGTTCGATTCCCGGTGGGGGCCTAATTGCGATATGACCTCAGTTGTCGAAGCACTTTTAGCAATACTACTGTTTCCAAAAGGAAATATTTAAATATTTACAGTTTCCATTAAATTTCATTTATTAATAAAAGTTAGGGGCTCCTGTCATTAGCTGAACGACGCGAATTCTATTTTGTATCTCTTGAAATGCGAGTAAAAATGAAAATATAAGCTTAACCTCGCTTATATTCCATAAAAAGTAACTTTAGGCCGTATATAACATTTCTTTAACATTCATCTACAGTGGATAAAGTTAACTTACACTACAGAGGGTCTTAATTATCTTGAGATTTTTATTGGATTATTGAAACCATATTTAATTTCGAGAGGAAGAAAGGTACGAAAATTTTAAGATACGAAGATTGTTCCATTTCCAATCCATAAAGAAATAATCGCATTTCCCGCTGAAGCATTTGTAGCATGTAATAAGATACTAGAAGTATTACTTAACTCATCAATCTAATGATAAGTCAAAATTATCTGATACTGACAATTAATTTCAGCTGATATAAGTTTGAAAACCCTAACTCAGAGAATATACTCGAAGCTTCAAAAAGTGATTTCGGTATGATTAGATAGCAATTTGTACATCCCACTGTTTTTAATCTCTACATTTACTTAAGATAGTTCATCCCAACAGCATTCTTAGTATTTCATATTCATAAGTTTTGTATATTTGATATTGGAATTCCATCATTAGCTGTTCGTCGAAAGTTTCCAAACCGTAATAAATATAAATAATAGGAACTGCATAATTTACCAAAGATCATTCAAATATGGCTTTACAAAAAATTCATCCAATCCAAAGATATTTTAAGTCTTGGTGAGAATACAGATTTAATTTAAAGTTGAACATTAATGTTGAATTCTTTCTATATTGCGTTTAATTATTCACATGAATAGTCTTTTTTAACTTGATGATATCTGCAATTGGACTTTTCTTCGATTAGATTCCTTTTTGAAACATATTTGCTGTGAGTATAGCAGTGGTATGGAAAGCACTTCAACAGGTTAACCGCCTATCCCGACATATGCAGAAACTCTGAGACAAGATTTCCTATTAAATTAGAGACCCAGAGTTGTAACTGCAAACGGAATAGCATTAGCAAAATTGAGCCTCGGCCCACCCACTGGCGAGATTCCATCAGCATAGGCTGCCTCGTTGCTGGTTATCGCAATGATAATCGCACATTGGAATACATTTACATGCATAATCTGTTAGAAACTCCGTCTCACTACGGAAATTTGCTTACATCACTCAAACTTTACCTTGAGATCTGTTATTCGACAGAAACAGGCAAATCACACGGAATCACAGTAAATGCTTTTCGGAGATAACTCTGGTCGCTCCATTGAGGAACCAATCAGGAAGCGTTTACCTATATCTCTCCACTTGCACTACTCACACTCTTCTCGTAAGTTTTCCACTAACGGTAGCCAATATTGGAATTTTCAAAAGTTTTGTGCGGAAGAAGAATTGGAGAAAAATAGTTCTGATTTACATTTTTATCGACCGATTGAGAATTTTAGCTCTTTACTTTTCCTCGCTGCGTTTTGTTTCGAAGAATTTTTTCGCCTGATTTATCTAGGGATTAGGTCACTCGCAGGAGAAATCTGGATGACTTACGATCCAAAGCATGCGCCGAATTCGAAAACAAATATTTCTTTCTCCCCTTGAAGTGTGCGCCAAGCAGTCGAGCGGCCAGCGGACTCCCGATCCCTCCGATTACAATCGCCAGTTAAATCTCCTCCGGGATGCAATATATCCCGCTTTCAAAGGACAGTATCTCCTCGGTCGTTAAAGCCCTCGATTATGATTGAGAATAAAAATACACAGATGGGTATTTTATGAGTTCTAAATCGCAATATCTGGCCTTGTGTCAATGACAAGTTTCCGCTTACTCATCAAATCAACTTGCTTTTATCGACGAGAGGCAAAAAACCATACATAGAAGAATGCCGTTTTGAATTGAAAGAAAAGATTAAGAGTTTTCATCTTTAAATATATTCCACGGAAAAGCGTAGTTTTGTGGAACTCCATCACATTAAAATAAAAGGAAGACAGGAGTGTACTTTTTCTGCAGGTTTATTTACACACGACCGGTGCAAATAATGCACCGGTCATACGGTGAACCTGAGGATGGCAATTATTCGTTGACACCGGTCGTGTGCAAATAAACCTGTGGAGAAAGTACACTCCTGTCTTCTTTTGATTTTACTTTTTATCTTTAGTGAGAATGGAGGAAAATTTACCATGTATTTTAAGGAAATGAGCTAATAAAGGGGAAAACTCCGTATTAAAGCACTTCCCAAGGTCCGAAACTCAATCGTTATAATTCACGTGGGCAACTCAAAAACCGGCTCTTAATCATAGTTCTGCGGTTTCTCTTTTTCATCTAAACCTTTTTTCTCGCAAATT
Source organism: Ladona fulva (assembly GCA_000376725.2). Lineage (NCBI taxonomy): Eukaryota > Metazoa > Arthropoda > Insecta > Odonata > Libellulidae > Ladona > Ladona fulva. The sequence goes on from KZ308648.1 coordinate 521,140, forward strand.
TAGTTAATTGCGTCAGTTTTTCACTACAATTCTTCTCCAAGATTTTACTCGGATCGTTTCCCTAACTTTTGTTCTCCCTTTGTAGTTATGTAATTTTTTGTGTCCTTCGAACTTTGAAAACTCCATAGCAACTATTTTCCTTAAAGAAATTTCGCCTCGTCTGAAAATTTCTCAAAATTTTGACACTTAATTTGTGATTAATAAATTACTTGGATCGAAATAACCCATTCCGAGGAAATGGTTGACCGAAGAAGTACTGTATACAATTAAAGGATTGTCAAGATTGTTTCAAATGAATGATTGACAACCATTGCGTTAAATATGGTCAAATCTCGACATGCAAGTATTCATATTACGTTATTAACAAATTAATTATTACGTTATTAAGAAATTAATTTCGAAAAACCGCTAATGAAAACTATTAATGCGCTAATGCTTACCCTGGAACCGCATAGTTTCACTTATGCCTTCTTTTTCCTTTAGTCGATGATATTCAGAGATATGCTAGAATCAGCCTGATGATTTTGGATATCTATCATTAAATGTATCAATTCAAAGATACGTAACCGTTGACAATATACTCTACTTATTTCGTCCGATAGTCGCTTTGAAAGTAAAGAAACGAAATAACGGAAAAATTACCAAGCCGCAAATATGTCGGTTTGATCGGATGTGACTGGACACCAATCTCCTTCAGCAGCGGATAGATTAAATAAGCTGCTCGAAACGGAAACGAACCCCTTCATGGGCATGTTTTATTAACAGTAACTTCATTCAGCGCCTCATATCATAACAAAAGTTTTCTTACCCGCCGATTTTCTCTCAGTCGAACATCAGTGGCATGTCATACGTGAAAGAATACGGGAAGCGCAAGAGTAAATATTCGCGCCAAACTTCTCATAACCGTCGTAGAATCCAGCTCTAATGCATGTCTCGTCTGAATCGCCCCCACCCGTTAAAAAAAGGTTTCCCAGTCTTAACAAGACCCATTTACGCGTTTCTTCGTAAGCAAATCCAAATAAATGTTCTCGTCCTACACCATTAACTCCCACTCCTCGCGTGTTTGCGAGCCGCTAATAAGCGTTCCGTCGACGCCCTTCTCGGAAAAAACTGTGGGGCAAAACCACGAGAGGGACGAGTGCAAAAAACAATGAAGACAGCTTACCGTGACGTCTCGCCTAATTTGTTCCCCGGTTTGGAGCGAAACCATCCAAGATCCTCCGGAACTGAAGAATCACTCCTGTTTTCTCCAACTTCCTAAAGATTGCCCTCCTCTCAAGGGAACACCCGAAACAAATAAATTATTTGGACCGCACAGCCGAAGAACACGGAAAATATCTCATGAAAGTCCCGGCGGAAAATTATCACAATATCTCCTTATCGGTTTTCTTTTTGTGTCCTTTTATCCCCTACCGCACTCCCGATCGGAAAAAAACGGAGAGCCCTGAATAAATTCCATTTCATGCGAGTTGGAAGAGTCGGAGAAGAGGTAGTTGGTTTATTGTTTTGCTTTTCCTACCGCGTCCGACTCCGCGGCGGACTCCACGAGGGCGTTGAAAATCCGCGTCGGACTTAGCGGTGGCTGAAGGCGGCCGCTCGCCCCCGACTACCGATCGCAACTGGAGAGCGCGACACGGCGCGGCCAATGGGGAAGGAGCGGCAGAGTTTCGTCATCTCTCGCGAGAAGAGTTGAGGAACGAGAGGGAGGGAAGCAGAGAGCGGTCGGCAAGCGGAGGGAACGCTCGGAGCGACGGGGCTGATGTGGGTATGCATCCCGCTGAACCTGTCAGTTAGCTAATACGCCAGTCCCTAACTAACCATCGGGGTTACCATTGTAAAAAATTATTGATTAGGGAACGTCAGCTGTTGGGAAAGATGAAGAGTGTGAGGTGACTGCGAAAAAATTATATAAATTCCAACCAGATGGCCAGACGCGCGATTCTCTGGTGAGTGTATTCTCTGAGCTGTCATGTAAGTACGCCGCTTAATTAACAACCATGTACGTTGTTTATCTCAATTATGCGCACAGTTAAATTTGAGATTGAACTTATTCTTTTAAGATCGTTTACCAGATTAGTACTAAAACTTTCACTTAAATCTTTACTACCTCCTTTTGATTACTTTGTTTCACGGTTTTAGTATGGATTAGCAAGCTGCAAAGTGTTGCAAAGGGACTTGCGGCCTTTTCGGACGTTTCGCCCTGTCTTTCATTATTTTCTGATTCGTGTATTTGAAATTTGAATCTGTCTAATGAATGATTTTCTTTCGAAATCCCGTTTGTAACATTGAATGAAAATAAAATAGAAAACATCCCACTTCGATTTACTAAACAACTAAATTCATTTTATTTCGATCTGTTTGACTTTAATCTGTCAAATTTGGCATTTAAATGCGGCACGATGGTTATAAATTCAGCCTTTCGATAAAGAATGTCCCTCCCCTTATTTATACGTGACTGCTGTCTCCGGGAAGAAGAGGTTAGAAAGCGTTGTTTTAGGATATTTTATGTTGCTAAAACCCTGTCGCAAATGAGAAAAATAATTTCCAAAAGTGAGTGTTCATCGAAACGACACATTAGAGATACTCCTAGAAACATACTCTTACGGAATATTAGCTAGTCATTAAACAACTCTAAAAGATGTGTGTATTTTATATATGGGAATAACTAATATATATATATATAAATATTTTATATATGTATATGTAAGATGTGTACTATCGTATATGGGTTTTAAATAGTACTCCGTGACTGATTAAATAAAAACCCCATGGGAAGATTGACACAAATTGCGATATGATGAGTAATCTGAAAATTTATTGTAAATCTAGGTCAAAATAGAGTCTAAAATAAAAGTAATACCAAAGAGTCCGTAGCTTTTAGTAGTCTCAAAATACCTATCATTAGAGCATATTCTATTAGAAGATAGAATATGACTTAGAACCATTACCATTAGAATTATGTAAAGTAAAAGTATTATGTAAATATAAAGTTTTCATTGTTGAGACATCCTCCAAAATTTATGAAGTTACATTAAGCATTACTAGGTCAATTATAAGTCTTACATTTAATTCGATACTCGTACGGTGCGATCTCGGTAATCCGATACATAGCCGGATTATTGGAAATGCACATACACAATGCACCAAAACACCTTTTAAAATACTAATTTAGCATAAATGTGACCATAACTCTGTCCTTCTGACTGCTTGGGGTATGAGTCTAGAGAGCCAAATAAGATATTACGAAATAGATACGAATAATTATATATTTATATTTTGTCCATCTGCTGAAACCATTTCCACATGGAGGTGAATAGCTAACAAAAGCACCATTATGTCTATTCTGGGAGGGTACCAAACAAGGGCAAATAAATTATAAAATGTAAACTTTGTTGTCTGCGTGCCTGCTTTCATCGAAAATAAAAGTACATCTCTGGAAACGTCTTGATAATGTTTTGGATGGTCGCAAGTAATGTTAAAATGTAATGCTAATTAATTCATAATCTATACATATAAAAAGTTATTATTGAGTTTTGATACCCTGCAAGACCCTTCAATTGGTTTGACTAAATCTAATACGACTATTTCTCCTATTACTCGTATTTAGGACAATCAACCATACTGGCCTCATAAAGTTGGTGGTTGTATCAATGTGCAGTCTTTACATTGCAATATACTAACATTTTTAAGCCATACATCTGGCTTTGGCTTTATGAATACCGCGAAGCTTGCATCAATCCCGGATCGGAACATCGAAAGCATTTCATCGACAATAACACATCCAGCTTGAATAAAATAACCCTTGCAGGTTTAGTTATTTCATGTTTTATAGATCTAAGAAATGCAAGACAATCTGTTATAACCCTAATTTCTGGATAGTTAAACCTAATCAAACGATACAATGAACAAAACCTATTAAACGGATTTTTGCTGAACTTCGTGAAATATATGATCAAGAAAGTAACACTGACCCAAAAAAGTTTAAATTCTAGCTTTAAAAAATGAACGCCTACATTTAAGATTTCCCTATTTGTTTTATTTCATATCCCAAGGCAGAAAAGGTTTTTCCTGCTGTCCTTACTCTCACACAATTCCATTATTTCCAATAAAATAAAAAGGTTGAAACACCCCAGGAGACGTTTAGAGCTTAGCTAATGACGTAGCACCAGGTACCCTGCTACAATATCGCTAATCATCCTCTTAGTTCTTTTGGAAGCATTATGAGACCAATTCGCTGTCATTCCCCGTTCTCACTTCAAGATGAAAGATTCGTTATCCTCGAATTCGGAAGACATTGTTGCCCACGTCATCTTCCAAGTTACTATTCCCTCTCTTCACCAATAGATGAGAATTTTTCTTAATCATCTTTTAATTATTCCAATGAGGTTATCCGTTCTATGTTCGTCATTTTTTTAATTGTAAATAGATACTGTTCCGTTAAAACCAGAGTCTTTTTTTCCATACATCGCCGTTGGTGGAGTTTGTTAGAAAAATATTTTAGAAAATCATTTAAAAGAAATTACCCCACTTTATGATTTCCGAGAAAATTTTCAAGTTTTGCTATGAACGAGTTCGAATAATTTCTTTGTGTGCGAAATAACACTACTTATACTCCACGACTTAAAAATTTAAGGACCTTTCCGGATACTGCAGAGGAAAGAGAAATCACTTTTATTCCGATTAATACAGAAAAATTAAATGACATTTATGAAATAAATGATAAGAGTATTTTACGAGAGAATATACTTCTTTCGATTCCAGCAAAACTCTTTCATTAACTGTTTCTTAATGAATTCATCGGATATTCCGTCATTAAGTTGATAAGAAGTTATTTTTATATCCTGTTAGTAAGTATAAACCGCAGGCTTCCAGATAATATGACTTCGTTCTGAGTGTTATTTCCTCTAACCAGAAATAAATGGAGAAATGATGGAAAATGTTCTTCCTTCGCAAAAGACTCCCTCTTTAAATTCTTCGTGTGATCGATTTCAAACTCTTAATTCACTGTTTATTTATGTTATTTAAATATACGAGTATATGGAAGTTCATTATTTGTTTAATTGCTCTAATATTCGCGACGTTTCAGAACCAGAGCAGTCCCGAGGCAGGGGTGAGCTGTCCAGGGCGCCGAAATTTTGGGAGACGCATGACGTTGGGTGTCAGTCAGGATATTTGGTGAATGATCTCTTCATTGATGGATTATTATATAGATGTATTAAAAATTATAGAGCCATAACACAACTATTTGGGGGTTTTCTCTGTACTATAGATGAATCCTAAGTTGAGGTTTTTAAGAATTGACAGTCGTTTATATGATATAAAAATACTTATTCTTGGCTTAAATAAAAAGTTTCAGATTTTTTCCGTGACATAATAAAAAGTTGTTATCGATTTTGTATGCGTATTCAAATTTGTCTCCTAGTATCACTCTGGAGTTCTGAGGAGTACCTATGACTACCCGTATCGGATTCTGCCGAAGTTTTTGGGGGCGTTTTTGCGCTGTTAAGTATAAATTCGTATAACTTCAATTGCTAAGCTACGTAACTTAAGTTATAATTCATGAAAACTCATACCAAGAGCTTAAAAACGACACCAATTTCGCATTTTTACGTCAATGCATTACTGAGAAAAAGTTGTTCTACAAAATCGATAACTTTTCGTTGTTTCAGGGAAATAATCTGTAAAATTTTATTTGGTTTAAGAAGAAGTAGTTTAATAATATATTTAAATTTTGTTTTTATTACATTTGTGCTTTAGAAGACGCAAAATTTCCAAGTGACCACTCCGTTAAAGAGCGCGAAAAAACGGGCACTTTCTTCGGTATGGCTGTGATAAAACATCTATCGGTTAAAAACAAAAAAATTTGCATTATATACTCAAATGCCAGAAAAATATGCTTGTATTTCTGTGGAATCTCTACGTTAGTTTTCTTTCGACTCCAACTCAAGTACTTATGATAAAAAATAAGACAGAACGGTCGATTCGTGACTGTAGAAAGAAGTGAACGGCCTAAATTGATGAAGAAAGCTCTCAAACACATACTTAACGCAGTTGACGAAGTTTAGAAAAATTAATATTACTTGATTCGAGCATAAGTTTGAGGTGCAAACGTGAATTTCAGGAAGCTCTATCACCTTACCGAGTATGCTACCGAAGTAAAAAGAGCGCTGCAAAACAGAGCTTCTTTACACCCTTCTTCAATGTACTCCCTAAATGACGAAAACGTTAAAATTCGTTTCCGAATGCAAATATCTAAGTATTAGGCTAACTGAAAATCTTAAATGGGGAAAACACATCGAATACATTGTTTCGAAGGCTTATAGGAATCTCCATTTCGTAATGAGGAACCTAAAACGAAGTGGGAAGGGTGTCAAGAAAAGAGCGTACAAATCCCTGGTCAGGCCGATTGTAGAATATGGAACGAATGTTTGGGATCCCCACGAAACAGGTCTTACTAAAAAGCTCGAAGGCGTGCAAAGAAAGGCGGCTAGGTACGTAGTCGGCAATCACAGGAAAACCGAAAGTGTAAGTAAAATGCTAGCTAATATGAAATGGGAATCATTAGAATCGAGAAGGAAGTCTTCTAGATTAGCCGGAATGTATGAGTCATGTAATTCCGAAGAAGGTTGGGTTGAACTGCGTACTAAGTTTAAAACTTCGAGTTATGTAGGACGCGGAAATCATAGTTTTAAAATCAAGGAACGCAGCAGAAAACAGATATAGCGAAATATTCATTCGTTAATAGAGGTATTAGGGAATGGAATGCTTTACCTGGAGAAGTTCTCATTCCAATGCCGAAAAATGTTAAAGCGTTCAAAAAAAGGATACAATCAAGGTGTATGTAGATTTATAGTATGATCTCCTCTCATGATATTCCATGCAACATTGTACATGCGACTATATGGATAAATACCATGTTTCTTACTTTAATTACTTCTATTTCTACTTACTCGTAATGTATGATATTTTTTTTTGATGAACTTGTTAAATTTTATATGATGTAATGTGTTTCATGTATTTTTATATTCACATATGTATTATTATTATATGTTATGTATATTATTCAAATACTGCCTACGGGAGGTTTTTGGAGGGTTTTCCCTCCCACCTGGCCAAATTGAAATGCAGATTTTAATAAATAAATGAATGTAACATCTCGAAAGTGATCACTTTCTCTACAGAACCCCAAATCAGCCGTCAAATTAGACTATTGATTTCTACAATAAGAGAAATCTAAGAAATTTTGCTATGATGCTTTTCCTCGTTTAATTGCCAGGGCCTGCATCCTCGTTTCTCTGGGATACTATCTTCAATTGTATGGCAATGATCGTTTCCCGCGTTTTCGATTTCAGAAGCAGACGCGTGGATCAGTCAAGGGCCATTCTAACAATCCGGATTGATCCCAATCATGTTTTTCTTACGATTGATGGCGCCATTAGCAGCAAAAACTGGTTTCTGACTTTCCGTTCCATCTCGTTGTGCGCAAATGGTTGTGCTATAGTATTAACATAGTTTTAAATGCCATAATACTAAATACTGTTAGTAGAAGCTCTATGATTTTTTTAATGATTTAAAACAGCTACCAAATCTTATTTGAAAATGTTTCGAAATTTCATGAAATATCGAGATTTAAAGTTCTATGTATTAAATTTATAAATGAAAATTGAACAAGGAAATAAACTACTAAAAACTTCACAACAAAAAATCTTTTACTTTTAGTCATTTTACTGTGTAGGAAGAAATTTCTTTTTATTATAATTTCTCGCACCCCCTGAACAAACTTCTCGCCCCCCAAAGATACATGTGCTTCTGGTTAAGAACAACTGCTCTGCATCATCAGTTCCCAAAAGAGCAAAATTTGTTGTATTTGTCGGAGTGAAAAATGCCGTTGTATTTGTCGGAGTTAAAAACGAACCCGCACCAAAAAATTGAAATTTTTTAATCCGAATCGACACCTAAAACCGTTAATCATTCTATACAGATTTTCGGATCGCATTCTAATTTAGATAAAAAGGTGTATAAAACAAATGTGTGTAATGATGTCCTGCAACTCATTGGAAGTTGAGGTTTTTAAGAATTGACAGTCGTTTATATTATATAAAAATACTTATTCTTGGCTTAAATAAAAAGTTTCAGATTTTTTCCGTGACATAATAAAAAGTTGTTATCGATTTTGTATGCGTATTCAAATTTGTCTCCTAGTATCACTCTGGAGTTCTGAGGAGTACCTATGACTACCCGTATCGGATTCTGCCGAAGTTTTTGGGGGCGTTTTTGCGCTGTTAAGTATAAATTCGTATAACTTCAATTGCTAAGCTACGTAACTTAAGTTATAATTCATGAAAACTCCTACCAAGAGCTTTAAAACGACACCAATTTCGCATTTTTACGTCAATGCATTACTGAGAAAAAGTTGTTCTACAAAATCGATAACTTTTCGTTGTTTCAGGGAAATAATCTGTAAAATTTTATTTGGTTTAAGAAGAAGTAGTTTAATAATATATTTNCTCACATTCTCTCATTTCCTTTTCCACCTAAGAATAATTTCCACCTAAGAATAATTTTCGCACATATTATATGTGCGAAAATTATTCTTGTGATTGTCTTCGTGTCAAAAATTTTGGCAACAGAAAAGAAAAACCACTCCATGTGTATTCCGCTCTCCGTTAGCTATTTTTACAAGTGGTCAGATTTGGAATCCTGTCCGCACACTATAAAGACGCTGTAGAAAATAACTAACATTTATAGTTTATTTAATATTCTTATTTAGTGTAGAATCATTTAGTGCATTAAGAGCTAATGAGGAACTTTCCTTACTATGATCGATTGATCACACATATTTCCGTACTAGCTAAAAATAATTCCAAAATGTACTTCGTATTTTCCACAAATTTGAATTTGTGGAAAATACGAAGTACGTTATGGAATGACTTTTAGATGGCGTTCCGCAATAATAGGCCGGAACACCTGGAGTTGTTTGTATTAGCTATTTTTTACTTTCATTTGTAAACGATTTGAACTGAAACATTCCGAAGAATTTAGGAGTTTATAAATAAACAGGTATTTAATTGCAAAAGCATCTCACTTCTAGAAACTCTACTTAGAGAGTAAATATCAGTGTCATCGTTTAAAATTCCCGGCAAAAACAACCTGTTACCCTGGTTCTTTGATCAATCTTCCATTGCTCCCCGAAGTCTCAAGAGTCTGACATCTACAAAACCAAACCCGAACTAACTTTCGTAAGCCAATAAAGGGCGCTAGCTAAACTTTGATTTGAAATAGGCGTACAATTAAAATAGAAATACGTAACTAGAAATTAAATAACTTTCCTATTATCTTCAGAATATTTTTAATTCACAATCAGAGCTAACATTAACACAATATTATGGAGACTATGGAAAAAGGCAATATAAAAAGAGATGATTTTTGTGATTTGATTTTAAGATTTTAAGACTCCAGAGGATTCTTTGTAAACATATATATACTATAACCTTCTCTTTAAATCATGGTATTTTACATCAAAATGAAGAAACGATAGCTTTTTTTATTACTCTAAAAGGCATTTTTATTTTTTACGTCTTCTGACTGAACTTAAATTTTTCCTCTATACCTGATAATGAAAAAACTTTTTATCAAAAATATATTTTTTTCTTAGTTCTGTAAACCATTTTCCATTGCTGTCTATTTTCCCTCTTGATATGTTAGTATTGTATAGTTGCAAAGTTTATATCTTCTATAATTTAAACCTAACTTAACATTCCCTAGTATTGCATTTATTTTGATTCTTAAGTGATTTCCTTGGAAATTCCTCTATCTTTGTGGAAGAAGCACTTGTGGTTGAACCAAGGACTAGAATACTCATGTCCCTTCCCGAATTTCTTTTCCTCAACCTTTGCATATGATTTACTCACACACTAAACACTTCTGCATTCTGACAATTTTTTTACTCCTCTTTTTCAATTTTTAGTTTTATATTTATAATTATTTTTATTAGATTTCTCATCTTAACTCCAAAATTACAGCCCTCTCTATACTTATATACTTCATTCTATTACAGTTTTCCCTCGTTTAACTTAGTGTGAAGGCAGCAATTTAATGGTGAATCTATCAAAATAATAGTTCATGTTTTGAATTCAGATCTTACATACTCCAGCATCATATTTATCTCGTATATTATCTTCCTAGGTGTTGTTTGCTCAGTAGCCAATCCATTGTTTGATTGGCATATTTCCCAGCGATAGATTCTGCAAGGATGATAAACCATGAAACCAAAATTTCCAGCTAACAGCTGTCTTTGTTCTGCCCTTAAGCAGGGTTACCCAACCTTTTTGTTTCCTATGCCCTGTTTTGCTATAAAGTAAACCATCCCGTACCCCCAAATTATAGTAAGAAATACATTTTAATATCAACGTCAGTATCACCATTAAAATAGCAAGGAAGTATTCCTATACAGTTTCAATAGAAAATATGTTATTAAGGAGGAGTTTAAACCCTTAAGAATCACAATCAGCTGGGTGAGTGAGCAGAAAATATGTAAGAAAGTTCTATTCCTTTAATTCCAGAGCTAATAGTAAATCTCGTCAAATATGTGAAAATGTAATGAGTTACCCTAAAGTCCTCCCAACCAGTCCTAACAAAGCGAGTTGATAGGAGTGAATCTTCTAGCAATGATTTGTCGACCCCTACTTCTGAATTAGAGGTTTAAAAACACTGTAAGCCATGTTTCGGCGGGCGGAAGTTACGTTTAGAGACAAACGGGAAGCTTCGGGTTACCGATTCCATTTTTGCAATTGTGGCACCCTTGAGAATGGAGACATTGTTTCCTAGATGAGCATAGCTTCCCAGAAATCGGTAATCTGGAACTTCCCGTTAGCCTCTAAACGCGAGTTCCGCCTTCCGACGTACGGCTTACGGAGTGTTTTTAAACCTTTATTCGTTAACGGCCGTTTCCCAACTTTCTTTCACCTGCTTCCGAAGCTAAGAGTTTAGATGAGTTATTCATCTGCTCCGATTCCTGGAGACACTCTGTGGAAACAGTAGCCAAACACGGTGTAATTTTATCGTGATAATAGAACTTTTACCTCTTACCTCTCTTTTCTCCCTTCCTTCAACCGTGAAAAAGCCCCGAGAGAGTCCTGACTTCATCCAGCAGGACTCTCTGCCAGCGCGCTAAAGTGACTCTCTCTTAGGCCACTCGGCACGTTAGTTTTATTCGAAAATCTGGACGAAGGAGTTTTGCGTTGCTTATTCATACTATTTAATAATGTGGAATGTGGCGTACTCGTGCGGGACATTTGAGCATTAATGTTGCCAATATTGGTGACAATATTGTTCTCATCTTGCTGAACAGATCGCCCAATATTGGGCTACTTTCTTGTGCCAATTATTGGGCAATTTATTGGCCAATAAATTGGACCGTGTCATACGGGTTTTAGGCCTATAAGGGCCACGATTTTGGGATTCGGAGAGTCTCTCGAAGACCCCCGAGTCCGACTCGGCTTACGGCGTCACTGCACAGACCCAGCCGAGGAAGATTCCGCGGTGTCGAGACCCCAGAGCCCAACTCGGATAACGGTGTCGCCCATCCGACCCGCCCGACGTGGACCCCGCTTAGTTAGAGACCCGCTCACCCGCAAGATAGGTAACGAGCCACCATAAATATTTTAGGGCCATTGTTGTAAATAAAGTTGAATTTGAAGCCTTTATTAGGTTTTATTTCTTTATAATTAATATGTCGCTACGACATAACCATTATGAATCTGACACGAAGCAAGTTTTTAATTTACGGTTTTTNTTGACACGACTAGGCATTTTTCAACGCAAAATTAGCAACTGAAAATCTGAGTTAGGCAACCACGCCATACACGCGCATCTCTATGAAGATCGCGGAACTTTCCCAATTGGGAAAATTTTCCTCTAATTTTTTTACAAATAGCTTATTTTTCCGCTATTCAATTTTATCTCCCTACCATCCAATCATTATTTACCTTTTCCATCAACGTTTATTCTAATATATGTTAGGTCGGAACCCGAGCAAGTAGTATACTACTGTATATACTTCCGAAGGTACTCGTACTCTGTGCTTGCAGGAATGCGGTGGTGATTTCGGTCCGAGACTCAAAGATGAGGTTAAAAAACTAAGTGATTCATTCGGTAATGTGTAGGACTGGTTCAAAAACTGGAAAGTTAACATCGGAACTTTATAAGGATTTTTAAAAAATGTTCTTCAAGAATACGTGGAGAAAAATTAAATTTGGTAATATTAGACTCTTGGAGAGGTTATACAAATGTAGATATATATCATGAAGTATTTTTGGGTAGTGAATTTATATCAACGTGCACTTAAAAATTATTCCGTCGAAGTCTACATCAATTTGTTAGCCATTGGACGTATATTTTTTTGCCAAGTAAAAATTTTGTTATAATGATTCTAAATGTACCTGAGAATTAAAAGTAGAGGGAATTGAACAAACGTGTTCAAACATCAAACAAACATGCTTAAATTTATAACCTGTTTTCACCCACCGTTTTTAAAGATATGATAAGATATCTATGGTTCTCGTCAAAATTATCGCAAAGCAGAAATTATTCCTTAATTAAGTGTGTTTCACCAAAGAGGCATTAGTTGCAAAATGCATACGCAAATAGCAACAATTATTATAATGTTCTTGGTGCAGAAAATACTTATACTTTGATTGTTTTTAAGTACCATCCCTATCTTTTTAAAAATTACATATATTATACAAAAACGAGTGAAAATTGCACATTTTTTTCAAAATAATATTAAAGATTAACATCAATAAATGTATATTGGAACCACGCATTCATTTCCAGAAGAGTTTATGAGTATATTTGCCTGGTGGTGAACCCAAGGCCATTTTGGGAAATATCTTTGCTGTTTACATTACAGAAGCACATCTTCTCATAACAACACAATTTACAACTATCTAACATCATATGGTAGAGGATAAAATAACATTTGCTAAAACACCACAACTTTGCCATACCCTGAGTAGGGGCACCAAGTGTACTGGGCCAGATGAACCTTGGTTTTTTATGAAGTTGCTCCTGCCTCCTCCGCTTTTCTTATGAAAAATATTTGTAACAATCTGCTGATACAACTTTGATGAATGATAAAAATTAATGTTTTATTTATTACATCACTATAATAAATAACTCATTGATAAGTTTACTATAATTAATAATAATTCTTCAAAAGCGTCCATAAAATCTGCTGATATGAATACGCAGAGTTATAGTGAGTATTTAACTTATTACACCACAATGATAATAATGCACCAATACGTTTAACATAAATAATAATATTCCCTTCTGTCAATGAGTCAACTCAATATGTTCCTTTCTTTACTTAAAGTACTCTTTTGTCAAGTAGTCTCATCAACAAGCTGTCTTTCCACTACTTATCTCAGTGATGAAAAGTCTTTTGACCTTTTTCAAGTCAAGCAACAGGTAGTACCATCTACCAGCTGTCATTCAACCAACTGCCCCTGAACCTATTGCACCACTTCAAATCTTGGTTCATCAAAACTACTCAAGTTTCTTCCATATTCCAACTGATGATCTCCATGGCAGCATTTAGATGTACTTTACCAGTAAACTTATGGAGATTGCTGTAACAGAATTATTCAATATCTATCCATTTCGTATTAATGTGGGGTTACTGATATTCTATATTTGCTTGAAAATTGAATTATTATTCTTAATTAAATAAATCTCCTAAAGATTTAACATTATCACAGATATTTCCATGATATTACATTCTATTCAAAATTACTTCAGTAATATTTTAATTGCCTATGTATGGAAATTATTCTGCACTTCTCTGAATTGGAAATGAAAACAAAGAAATTGAGAAATGTGACCTAAATACAATAGCTCAAAGAATATGAATACATTTCAGTCTAGTAAATATCTTTAAGCTGCACACATCCCATGGATCTATACAATGTTGATGTTCATGAAACATCCAACCATCACCACTAAAGGTACACTTGAAAGAATCTACATGTTTAATAAAAACATTAATT
>KZ308648.1:535354-547830 GCA_000376725.2 Ladona fulva
GAAAACCTAGTGAAAGAATTTAAAGTGAAGGTTAAAACAATGTTGCACTCAAGTGTTCCTATTAGTGTTGCCTTACCCCGTTTTCTCTTTTACAGCAGAATAACTCCCCATACAACGACAGGTGAAGCCCCCAGTAAGCTACTGTTAGGGAGGGTGCCAAGGTCCTGCTTGACTTTTGTTAAGCCAGGCTTGATTGACAAGGCTGTCAGTGGAGATAGTCCGGCCATCAGACAGTTTAAGGTAGGAGATAGAGTGACTGCCAGACAATACAGGGGAAAGGAAAACTGGGCATTGGGATCAGTTGTGGCAGTGAAGGGCTCCAGGACTTTTGTAATTGAAACTGACGAGAGTCTCATTTGGCATAGATATTTAGACCAGATTAGGGCTATGAAGAATAACCAACATAGTTCAGACAAAATAGTGTGTGATTCTAATCCAAGCCCAGAAATTAGTAGACCATCAATTTATTTTTCAGTTACATCGCCCCCAAAATTAATCATAGTGCCACATGCAGGTGACAAAGTGGATTGTAGTGCTACTATAGTAGCACCACAATCCACTTTGTCACGTGTCTCATTGTCACTGTAAATTCAGAACGCGATCATGATCACATAAAATACTTTCACTCCACACAGGTAATAAACTACTAACGCCTGAACGTACGAAACCTTCCCATTGATGGGCGTGTGACTCTTGGAATAATTCAACAGGAAAAGCTTTTCAACTGTTTTATTTCAGCTCAATATACAGTGATTTTAAATGAGAAGGATGCACAAGTGTATAATTCCCCAAACTTGGGGTAAAAGAATTCTGGAGAAAACAAGTCTCTCTGCAAAAAACTGAAATTTATTTTGTAATTCTAGAAAAAGGGAGTTCGTCACACCAAATGTATGAATGTAAGTAATTGTGAGACAAATTGTATTGAGTCTTTGACCTCTCGTTATTGTCATTTGTTAGTATATTTACCAGCACAAAGGTTAATTGCTCTTTTGACCTCTGAACAATTTGCTACTATAAAACTTAGAGTGGATATGAAGTATGAATAAGGTTTTCAATCCATATATTTTTTCTGAATTGTATCATTATGAAACATCATTGAGTCTGAAGTTTCCTTAAACCGTTTTTACCACCTAGTATCTTTTCTTTTGTATACATAGTATATCACTAGTATATTATCTAATCATATACGATGATTATGTAGTCTGATACTAAATTACTATACATTGCCTTCAAGCGGTAAAAGTGAACTTTACATGTAATTGGAAATAATGCAGCGATATTCTACGTTCAGGGAGATATTCTCCATTATCTCTGAGTATTCTCCGTTATTTAGGAAAAGTCCTGATATGCATGCGACAAGTCGCGCTTTGTTGGGGAATATGAAAATAAAAATGGTACACTAGTATTGTTAAAAAGGCTTCGATAGCCTAGGTCATTTTACAAATATGCCTCCACCGGGAATGGATCCTGGGACATTTGATATTCATCAGGTGTGATGAATCACTTATTTTTCAGTTTCCACATTCGTGCCCGTAGGGGATAAGTCAAAAGGAGACTTATTTCCCAATCACAAAGCTGAATTCTTTAACTAATCCAGTACAGTTCCAGAATTGGTAATTTTAAGAATTAAACAATTCAATGGAATTTCAATTTCATGGCAGAGTGTATGACTAAATTAAAGAATGACTTCCAAAAGAATATTTTCTTAAAGTCCTCTGTAGAGATAATGATTAAAATAGAATTGGAAATGACAAAACAGTTTTCTTTAGTGTGATATTTCCATTGTTTGCATGATAATATTTCATAAAAAATATTTTTAGATGAAATGATAGAGTTTGTCAAGGTAATACAAGAAATTAATTTTGTTAAATTCTAGACGAAACTAAAAAGCTTCATAAAATCAAAAATTACAGCATTAACGCTCACATTCATGGCGTAAAATTGACAACGCGTTGAAGTCCTTAGATATTGGCTCAACCTCGCCAGGTTGTTAATCTAGCTGGAAAAAAAGCTTGTCCTTTCGAAGAAATATCTCAGTCGAAGACCTAAGTAGCCTTCAAACCATTCCAATGGTGTGGGGCGCCATCTCTATTTGATTCCGGTTCCATAAAATTCCACAGTGATTCCTTCTGTCCCCTCACTCGGCTAAGGTTCCAAAACATATACCCCCACAATTGTTTTCCTCCTTATCTGCAAATCACCTAGTGCGAACAGAATTTTCAAGCGCAATTTTCGGTCGCTAGAGCAGCGATGAAACTTGCCCACAGAGTTTTGCAAGTAACCGTACATTATTACATAGAGTGTACCTATAATAGTATGTGAATTTACTGCTTTAATAGTATGTACTGCCATTATATGAATATATAGGATTCCAAAGATCATGATAGGTAGCTAGTTAATTAGGATAACTATCCTCTATCGAAAATTTTGTGATTAAAGTGTAATTAATTAGGGAGTAATGCTGAACTCCAAATTGGAATAAAGAAAATTAGTCAATACTAACAAATTTATTTTATATCATACAATACCGCAGACACAGAATACACATGCCAAGGGTTTTAATGCATAGCATTATCATCATGAGGAAAAAATATAAATTCTGAATTTGTGGTATTGCATAAATTAAATTTGTTAGTATTCACTAATTTTCTTTCTTGAGATATGGCATGCCACTAAATAGAACCATTGACATCAACTCTGACAGCTTTAATTAAAAAACATTCATGGATAAGTAAAACAAAAATACACTTCATTACTTAGAAAAACCTGCATCCAGCTCATAAGGTGATCAGCAAGGAGATGAAGTTTTGTAGAAGAGGCATTCCATCATACCTCTTTCTAGTTAATATTAATGAATCAGTTTATAGATCACATGCTACCTTGATGTCAGGCAATTTGCACTATGTAAATTATTCATTAAAAGTCTACTGATAGAAAGTATAGTAATTATTCTTTGTATGTAAGTTCGTTTAGTAATGTCTATAAATTGATTATCATTGCATTTCTGTTCCTGTGGCAGATATTGAACTTGAGGCATTGCTGACATCAAAGTCCTCCTGGTTCCTTGTCCATCTTTTTGACAGTTTTAACTTCAAGGGAAAGGTGTCCCTGGAAGAGAAGACTCTGCTGGTTGAACATGCAAAACTCCATAGAACATCAGATTCTGAAGTAAGGCCTTCATGGTTTTGAGTTCAATGGCATTTATTCCATTAATATTAATCAGGGGCAAACCAAAGTTATGGGTTTCAAAATGTTTACCCAACATTCTCTAATTTTATGATAATGGGCCCTACTTCTGGATAACATGTTGGCTCCTCATTCTATTGGAGCAAACTGTGAGAAAGTTGTCTGTGCTTTGCATGAAAACCTTAAGAGTTTATCTTGATAATTCAGAGTCATTCTAATGTACATGATCTTCCCAAGTTTGCACTTATATAAAAGAACAATCAAGAAATTGGAAAGAAAGAGAGAGAGAGAGACATGGCTGTTAGAATAATATTCACAGTAAAATAACTCCTTAAGCTGTCAGATGCAAAGGTAATAAAAAGAAAACTTATCTTTGGTGTGGTTCTCTGCTGCCTTTGGTATGGTCCAACATTGCAGGGAAGTACACAAGTATCAAGGGTCACTAGATACGTATTTCGAAAACCATTACACAAAAATCCGGAATTTATCAAATAACTTGTAAAAGATGCAAAAATAGTTACATAGGCCAAAGTAAAAGGAAAATTAAAACCAGATTCAAAGAACATATAACTCATTTTATAAACAATAGATTAAATAAATCAAGCGTAGCATTACACATCCAAAATTACAACAATCCCATACACTTAGAAGATTTAAAAATGTTAATAACTGTTCCAAACGACTCTAAGGTAAATGCTTACGAAAGTATTTTCATACACAAACAACAACCAACAATGAATAGTGACCGCAGCCCAATCCCCTCCTCCTCTTTGATTACACTACTACGTCACACCACAAGAAATCCCACCATACACAATCCAGGTATAAATACCATGACATACACACATCATATTCAATACAACAAAACTACTAAGGATGAGAACATGGTTCTCGAAATACATATATAGCGCCCCTTGGTACTTGTGTGCTTCCCTGCAATGTTGGACCATACAAAAGGCAGCAGAGAACCACACCAAAGATAAGTTTTCTTTTTATTACCTTTGCATCTGATGGCCTAAGGAGATATTTTACTCTGAATATTAATCAAGAAATTCTTGATTATTTTAGCATCCACCAGATTGTTCTAGTATCTTCCCTGCAGCAATAGCTGCAAGTAAAATCTTGAAGCTGTTAGGGCCCATAGAATAAGTGTAGTAATAAGCAACAGGCTGTGACTTCCAGTTCCAGCACTGATGTACTGCTGACTCATAAAGGTTGTTATGTTGATTTTTGATAGTTAATACTTCACTCTGACAACTCCACTGAGTTATTTCATAAACACAGGAATGTAGTTTTGGAGGAATCACCCAATGTGGTTTACAAGCTTGAGTGTTTAAACTGTTTGAGCACTCTTGTTTTGTAAATAGACCTCTGGCACATAACTTGTAGAGATCACCATGACATTTACAAAGAGATATTTTTCAAAGTTGTGGAGTCTTTCACTGTAAATTTCATGAATATCCATATGGATCAACTGTACTGATTTATACCTAAATATGTTACTAAAAAAACTCTAATTTCATACTAACCCTCTGTGGTCTTTCATTAGTGGGACTTCACAAATCAATTTGTGAAGTAATTTGTGTGCTGTTGAGTCAAACTTAATGCAGGACTTTTGTTACTCTTTAAACCAACTTTTATGTAAACAATCATACATTTCCATTTGAGCCCTGAGTTTTATTTCCCCTCTTATTGTGAGTAATCATGCATTATGCAATCCTTTGGCAAGATATTATTTTGACCTCAAAGGGATATAGACAGCCACTTACATTCTGGGATGCTTTCTGTATGTACTTGTGTGATTTCTTTCTTTGTGACATGCTTTTTTCTATCATTCTCAGAGATTACTTCAATATTCATATGTATGTTTTGCATCTGAGAATGAAATTTTCATCAATCTATCTTCAATGTTTAAAAATTAATTAAATAAGTGAAGGTAATTTTTTCTCCATCTCATGTTATTCCAGTGCAAAAACAATGCAGACACATTTTACTATTATAATTTGTGATAATTGGAAATGGATACAAATTACATTTGAAAATGATCGTTATAGTTTTCCTTGTTATGGTTTATTGCAAATTCATTATTTGATTTTTATCTGGAGTATTTGCATAGCAGATTGCCCAGCAAGATCAAAATTATTCTCAATTTCAGTATTAATATTCTTGCTGGCAAAACTAGTAATAAAATACCATTTAATTTTTTCTCTTAATGTATAATTAATTCAATTTTTTAGAATATTGCAATGACAATACAGTTTTTGCTGCTTAGAAATAATATAATTATATCCATCTTTTCATGTACTGATTTTTATATTAAACTTGTAAGTTCTTTAGAGTGCATCATTTGAGGTTATGGTTGGGTGTTTCATGAACATCACCATTGTAATGATCCTTGAGATCAATGCAGCTTAAAAATATTGACTTAACTGTAATGTATTCATAGTCTTTGAGCTCTTGTATTTAAGTCACGTTTCTCAATTTATTGTTTTCATTTGTAATCAAGAGAAGTACAGAATTATACCCATATATAAGCAATTAAAATACTGTTGAAATCATTTTGAATTGAATGAAATATCATGGAAACATCAGTGACCATGTTGTCTTTAGGAGGTTTATTCGATTCAGACACATGTCTCATTTTTTACGAAATATGAGTAATCCCACATTAATACTAAATCATTAAGATAATGAATAGTTCTATTACAGCAATCCTCTTATGTCTACAGGAAAAGTTCTATTACAGCAATCCTCATATGCCTACTGGAAAAGTCCACCTCAAGGCTGCCATGAAGATTATCAGTTGGAATATGGAAGAAACATGTGTAGTTTTGAAGAACCCAGTTATGAAGTGGTGCAATTGGTTCAGGGGCAGCTAGTCAAAGGACAGGCGGTAGATGGGACTCCCAGTCGCTTGACTTTTTGTCACTGAGACATTTGGTTGAAAGACTATTCATCATTGAGATAACTCATCACAAGGCTGTTTGTCGTTGAGACAACTCATCGGAAGACTATTCATCGCTGAAAAAAACTAATCGAAAGACAGCTTGTCAACAAGAATACTTGTGAAAAGACTATTAATTGCCCAGTCAACTCATTGATGGGATTATTATTTATGATAAACATATCAGTGCATTATTATTATTATGCTGTAAGAAGTTAAATATTCATTATAATAACTCAGCTTTATGTTTTATGACATTCCTTAAAATGAACTTTTGGACTTTCATTTAGGTTCTGAAAATGCTGATCTGGTCATTGCAAATACTGTACTAATGACTTAGATGATAATAAAAAAGGTTGTTTGAATATCACCATTTTCATGGCAGTAATTCCATAAAAAAGTCTCATATGCTAAACTATATTTACTTCTGTGGTCTATTTCCATCAAACATGAAACATAGACTTTCAAACAAGCGAATTTAACTTTTTCTAATCATATTTTCTGTGTATCTTTTTATCAAAGTGATATATGGAGTGATGGCATGACAGGGTTTTTGCATTTAGTTCACTCGAATCATTGCAGTGTGCCCAGTGTTCAGTGCCTACTCTGTATTCGGCGAAGAATCATTTTCTTACGTTTATAATAACTTTGATGGGTTTAAACTTTCACAGAGAATAAATTTAGTGTTTTCTTGGAAACTTTCTTGCTTGAATTTTTTCTCTACACAAATAGAGCAAAAATTGGTAAGCGACTACATTTCTTGATGCATTTTCTCAAATTAGTGAAATTCACACCGATATCTATGAAATATTTGTATCTAATATATTTTATGGCAATTTATATTGCATCAACAGAAAGTGTATGAAACAAGGCAAATTTTATCATAATAAATATCTTCTAGCTTAAGTTAAAGACCTAAAACAACGGTCCAAAGGAAACCGTAAAAAATACCCAATTTTCTTTAAAATGTAGCATTTTCATTACTTCTGAGATTATGGCATGGCTTGTGACACGAATTAAATATCACTGTACTATTGGAAATTACTGTTGCTTTATAATGAATTTTTTTCAAAATAGTTTTGAAAACTTTCATCTTTCCATGAGCTGCAACAATGAGTGTGATCCTTCCATAAGCAAGGCTTACCAGAGTACACCTAATAAGGGAGAACCAAGTATAGTTTAGACGCCTTCCTGTAGTTAGTAAGGAGACATTTAAGGGCAGTGGATACAAGGCCTGAATATCTGTTTGTAGGCTGTTGGAAATAACACCGCCATGATTACATACATATAGATAAAATATTTCTGTTTTCACCATTTGATGATTGAAAGATGTTGCTACACTTGCATACAATCCTTGTTGGGTTCATGCAAACTGTACTGGGAAATTAATTAGAGAACATACATAAAAATCTATTCCCTTTGTTGTAGTGGTACTCGGTAATAGGAAGTGATACGAAAATCTTCTTGGACATAATTTTAGCTTAATCCTTTATCTTCAAATCCAGGCACTTTTCAAGTACATAAGTTACACAAAATTTCCGTAATCGTATAATTTGAGCAACATGTCCAGTGCATTCCCCATCAAATAGATCAAAAGAGCTTCAGCACTAAGTCGCCCCTCCACCACTTCCCTTCTTCCTCTCCTCATACATGACCATCATAACAGAAGAAAGGGATTAAGGGAATTGGATACCATTTAAACTAGCTGTCTTTCGCACCTTACAAATTTAGTTAGAAGAAATTCCACTTTTGAGTTTTCCAAACAGAGGGGATGAGGAAAGGGCAGAGGTAATGAAGGGTAAGAAAAATAAGTCTAAGATGGCAATAAACCCAAACCCTTCGTAAAGTTCACACTCTTCTTATGAAGAGAAGTTATTTGGTGGAATCGTGATGCTATGTCAAGAAATGTTTAGCATGTTCTACACCATGTAGAATGGAATTCGATCCTTATTGTTTTCTGTTCAAAAGGTTTCGCCCCATCAGTTTGCGAAGTATGATTCTAAGTACCAAATAAAATCCTTTCTCTGATGATAGCACTAATCTTCTATTGCCCAATCATTTTAGCTTCCCAGCATATGTCGTTATCGCTGGTTTTCGCTCTATAAACGGATAGTCCTCTAATCATCTATGATATATTTGATCAAATCTTTCAACTTTTAGAAATTTACATTGAGAATGCATATTCATTGACTACTACTAGGAAACATTGCAACTTGAAATCCACCTGCACAGATGGTATCTGTCACATATCTTTGACCCAACCTCCGCTGTTTTACTCCACCTCTCCTTAGAGCCTGTTAACCCTACCTTGATTCTTTCTTCCTATTCACCCCTTTCATCCGCTATTCATATCTCTCAGTGTCCACGGGTTGTGGAGAACTTCCTTTATCACCCCATATCTCTATACAACTCCTGGACCATTCTTTTGACCCTTTTAACTATAAACCCTTCTCTCTCTTGCCCTATGCGCGATTTCGGGTTTAACTACGTTCCATAAACCGCCCTTAGCGACGCCTAGTTGAGCTACCAGATAGCAAAAAGGGGAACCGCATTCGCCTTTGTTGAAAGCTGCCTCATCCCTTCTGTTTGGAAAACTAGACTGTGGCATTTCTTCAAATTAAATTCGGAAGGCGCGAAAGACGGCTATTTTAAATGGTATACAATCCCCTTAAAACAGTTTTTGATGAGTAAATGCTGTGAATACATTTTTAAAGAGATTTGAATCTTGAAATGAAACAGTTTTTGAAGAGATTGCTGCAATCGTTTTCGAGAAAGGAAATTATATGCAAGCTATAAATTTCCACCTTTTGTAATCGATCACGTATTTTCTTAGCGTTTTGTATCTTTTGCAAAATGCTGTTGTTTCTTTATCACATTACCCTTGAGCGGGATGGGGTTAATGTTTGTACTTACTTATCTAGTTGAATATAATTAACGGCATTTAAAGAAATCGAACAGATAACATCCATCACCCTATGCTGTAAATCCTATTTCTTCGTTTTACGTATGAATTGTTTGCATTTTCAAAATTAAATTATTCGTTTACCACAATTATTAAAGAATACAATATCCTTGCATCATATGCTGTCATGCTATGTAATGGTTTCACAAATCAATAGCTGATTTTTTTAGAAATGGGAAACTTCTGAACTGTTATATTTTACTCGAGCTATTAATTTTCCCTGTCCTATCAACGATTTTGATATGAATATTTCTCCAATTTCATACATGAATTATTTATATGATATTTGATTTACAGGAAACTGTTTTCCATATGGTGGCCATTTGTTCAGCTAACTTTCGCTAGCTGCATATTGGAAATCTTTCACCTCTAAAATATCACCTCTCTTGGACAAATCTTGGACCTTTCTCTCTGCAGGAGCTCCGAGGAACAATAACCCGTTTGTCTTACGAAACAACTTTGAAGGAATTGATACTTAAATAAAGGACAATTCTAAGAAATGTTGAGGCGTTGGAAAACACTTTGCCAACTTTATTCCATATTTATCAGTACTTGCAAATTGCTGGCGCCCCACAACATCAATAACAATAAGGAAGAATGTTAAAGGTTTATACTTTTACAGTCCATTTCTCAACGGTATTTGAGGTTTGAGAATTGATATCAATGCAGTTACTTTTTCGGGGATCGGGTTTTCAATATTGGCTTTTATAAATGTGGAGATTTGTCGTAACCATTTTGATAACGAACCACAAGTTATATTATAGTTATAATGTAATGAAAAACAAAATAGTGTTTTCGTCCACAACGATAAAAAACAACTACGAGATACTGCTTTGTAAAAGTATTCGTAAAAATCTGCTGATACGACTTTAATGAGCGATAATAATTAATATTGAATTTATTACATCGTTATAATAATTAATTCATCGATAAGTTTATTATAATTAATAATAATTCCTCAGAAGCATTCGTAAAATCTGCTGATACGAATACGCACCGATAATTTACCATAAATAATTTAATTTAACATTCCCTTCCGTCGACGAGTCGACTCGATAACGAATAGTCTTTCGGTAAGTAATCTCGTCATCAAGCTGTCTTTCGACTCATTTCAGCGACAAATAGTCTTCCGACCAAATGCCTCAGACACCTCATAAGTTAAGAGACGGGTAGTGCCATCTACTGGCTGTCCTTCGATTAGTTGCCACCGAACAGGTGCAATTAGGCAGCAAGACGAAATTATTTGCTGCATGTGGTTAAAGCTCCCATGTTTATATAATGATTCACTTAAATTATTACCCAGTGAAACTTGTTTAAATTCTGAGGCTTTGTGAAACAGTGAGTGTGATGTGTTTCATGATAAGATGAAATTTAGTGATGTTTAACATCTCATCTACTATTACGGCCGTGCAGAAAAGAAGAAAGGGAAGATTTGCAATGGATTTTGATCTCAGTCTTGATGGCACCTCCAAGGAGGGAGAACAGTCTTCAGAAGTAAGCCCTTACTTTTGTGATTTCTATTTATAACTATTTTTCTTTGTCAAATTGATTTCAAAAGTACTTTCTCTATTCCGTTTTGGAAATAAGTGAATCTATTTGTTTGAATAATTTTAAAAAGTATTTCCGCATTTCAAAATACATAGGGAATCATTCACAACTTGTAGACTACGGATTTTATCCATATTTCCTTTGTTTCACCATTTTATGTATGGCCTATCAAAATGAAATGCCCTTCCAGCTCTGGTGCATACATGATATTAGCAATCAAAGACTTTTTACACAAATAATAAGGACATGGCCATATTACTCTCGTCATGTATTTACGTATTCGAATATCCACGAGCTTGCAATTAGAAACTACAGACCCCTGAGGGATTCAAAGGATTGCTCCTGATTAGAGCACCAACTCAAAATTGCAAGGTGTATCATAATATAAATTTTTTATTGTCCTAAAATCATTTTTAAATGTAAATCAAAGTACGTGACAAAACCTGGGTATTATTCCCTTATATTTTTAGCTATCAATCCACTTGTGAATGCTTCCCACTGCCTTTACCTGAATTTGAAACTTCCATTGAGAAACTGGTGGACAAGTACACAAGGTATTTTTAGATATTCCCTATTGACCATTTCATTATCAACATTGTCATAATCATTCTGTATCTGCTGAGAATTGCATTGTGTGGTAAATTGTATTGTATGAAAAACATTAACAGCAAAATTTAGATTATAATTTCAAAATTATATAATTCGGACAAGGGCTTAATGAAAGTACGTTTATTTTAGTTAGTAATGAGGTAACAGAATTTATAAAACTAAAACATGACATAATTGGTTTATAACTCCTTAATTTTATGTGATGAATCAAATTCTTGCTGTTGTTTCATACTATTCCTTTGTTTTTGAATTTGCCTCCAAGTATACTTTAATGTCAGTAAAATAATTCTGAATACAGAAAAGAAATTAGTTAAATATAAGAACATATAAATATATAATACCATGGATCATGTAATCAGAAGCGTATTCCAAATTCTCAGTAAGAAATATTCCCTTTATTGTTATCCTACAAGTTATCTTTTCTGTTACAACTTTTGCTTCATTATAACAGTTTTTTTCTATGATTGAAGTTTTTTCTGGGTTTGAATTTCAGAAACCTTATTTTAGCTTGTCCATCAGTTTGTCTTCCCTTTTTCAGGACTATAGTTTTGATGTCAAAGCAAGTATTTTTAAGCCATAAAACATTTTATGCCAAAGTAAGATTTCCTTCATTATGTTGACAATCAGGTCAGTAATTATGAAACAGCTCTTCTGTTAGATGTTGTCATTGTTGTTTCCATTCCTTTGTTAATGTAATTTTTTAAATAAACATGCATTGGTATGTGTTCTGGAACATTATCCAGGTAGTATTCTGCATCACTAAATGTTTTCCTGATGCCACTTTTCTTTCCCAATGAATTCAACTTTTATTGTGATATTCCAATTGCAATTTACAGTTTTGTCATTTAGAAAAGTTTTATAATTTATTCATTGATATATTTAAAGCAGAGATCAAAGAACCTTTTCAAGGAAAGGATGAGATGTTATAGTAGGAATAACATAGGATTAAAAGATTTATTTCTCTGGTGCATTGAAGATTAGATTTGGTAGAGAAAAAAGGATAGCCTCATCTATTGTTGCCCTTCTACGTTTATTGCTATATGTGATGAAAAAAATCTCCTTTAATGATATTATAATGTAATCAACTTCATGTAATGTTACCAGTAGAAATGAGTTGACATTTGCTTATACCTCTTGAATCCATTAAATCATTCAATTCATGGTTTAAGGTATTCAATAATATTACCTTTTTGATTGCACAGACCATATTATGAGCTTGATAAAAAA
>KZ308649.1:30608-98609 GCA_000376725.2 Ladona fulva
GGTGGTTATCCCTTATAATCCGGGTCGACCTTTTCCCTAAGGGTGCGGTCAGTGGTTATTGTTTAGAAAATATGGTTGGTATCATATATAATATATTTAATAAGAAATTTGTTTTGTATAAGCAGTCCGAATTTACTTTCCTTGCATTTTGCTGATCATTTTGATACCAAACACTTCACAGATATCTTGATTTTTATCAATTATTACTAATTTCGTAAATCCTCTATTCAGAAATCGAAGATTTGGGTTTCCCCCGAGGTGCGAAATCCCTTGGATTTTCCCAATCTAGAACAATACAGAAGAGTGAGCCTTTGGGTGTCTCATTGAGAGGCCATAAAAGTGGGAAAGGACAAGAATAGGGAAGAAAGAGCAGGTCAAACGTAGAAATACATTTTTCCCGCAGTCCTCTTAGAAGAACATAGAAGTACGTTTCCCGCAGCTGAAGGGTTAAGAAGCATAGTGATGAGTTCTATGTGTGAAGGCTTGTGACTGTGTTCTGAAGACCAATAAAGTAGCCTCCCCTTGACCTCTGTTAAGAAGCATAGTGATGAGTTCTATGTGTGAAGGCTTGTGACTGTGTTCTGAAGACCAATATCTGCTGAAGATAGCAAGGAAGAAAATTCTACACAACAGACTTTTACTTTTCCAATTCTACAGAACAGCTGAAGGACTTTTGTGTCTTCTTTTTCTTAACTTCACTAAACTTTGTACTACATTTTGCTGGGATGTAAGGATATTGTGACATACATTTAACATGGATTCAGGCTGTGTGATGGAGCTCTGTAATTTTCCATGAATTGTTTTTCTTTCCAGAAGCTTCAATGAAAAATTTTTTTGCATCATTCACTCACCCTCCATTAATATGAGCAATTTTCAGCTGAAGCTCACTCATTATATATTTGTGTATATGGGAATAAGTTTTACATTATAAATTAAACAAGATCTTCGAATGCTGTATGATATGAACTTTACATTAATTAATTTATTTTCTATATTGTGAGCAAGTAACTATGTAAAAAGTAATAGAAGTGTGGCTTCAATTGTGTACTATGCTTCTGGCCTATTTTATCATACTTGTAAAGTTGTAAACTGTGATTGATTCATTTTATGATTTCACTAATTTCATAAATGTCAGAATTTTGTTATCCTTTGTAAGTATACTTTTACAGCAATAATGCAAAAAAAATTCTAGTTGGTGCATTGTAATGTTAAATTTATCATGATTCATCACTACAGTTAAAGAAACTGTGCAAAGGCAATTATGGTCTAATGCAATTTTTTGTATCATACCTCTAACAGCTGTACATAGAGATTTAAATTGTCTTCATAAGGAGCTCCCCTATCAGGTTAATGTAAATGTCATGCAGAATGTTAATTTCCTTCAAAGTCACAGAAAATATTAGAAGAAAATTTACTGTTGTAAGCAAATGGTAAAACCTTGAAGTAATTGTTTGTTTTGAGGACATTCCCATTATGTAATTACTCAATGACTTTCATCTTGTTGTACAATGAAATATGTTTTATTTATAGGTACTTTACTTATGTTATGCTATCCCTTACTTATAGCCAGTAATATTCCTGGGATAACTATTCATGTCTGCTAGCATGGATTGATGGCTTTTTCAATATTTTATTCAGTTTGTATTTTATGTCTACTTTGCTGCTCTTTTTTGTGATGATAATTAATCTAAAAACTAATACTTAATGAAAATATTGTTACAAGTAGGGCTCCGTGGACTGCGAAGTGGGTAGCTCTTTCGCCTCAGTTAATTGGTCCAGTGTTCAATTCCCTGTGGGTGCCAATTTTCTTCGGTATGAGCTTAGCTGTAGAGAGGAAACTCTTTTTACAATATCGCTACAACTATTACTTTCAGTAATCATATATCACGTCTTTAAGGAAATAGCGTACTTTCAAGTAGACAACATTTAATTTATATAGATGCGATATTCATTATATCTACATACTGCTTTGACAATTTGCATATATAAGCGTTACAATGTAGCACATTCATAAATCGAGCCAATTTGGGATAAATCACCAGACCAAACCAAATTGCAAAAGAGGAAGCCTGCCTGCACATATAGTGGAAATGCTTGATGATTTGGAAGGAAGGCAAGAAATAAGTTAGCAGTAATTATACAACATATTTATGTCGTGTACTTTATACCGAAAAGATATCCTACCTCTTTAAGGTTGCACAGTTACGAAACTTGCGATTTTTCACATATCCTCCTCTCGAACTGGTTGTGGCTTGTGAGTGGTGCTATTTTTAATACACATTACTATCCTATTTAGAAAGTTGCAAAGTCAGCTTCTTTAATATTGCGCCGAGGAAAACGACCAAAGCAGTTTCTAATCGGACTAAACCTATTGCAGAGGCGAACCTACAAGTTTCATATGCATGAAACTTGTAGGTTCGCCTTGAAACATTACTTGATATAATTATTTTCGCGATAAATAAGTAGATGATGGAATATTGTAGTTGTTTTGATGGTAAATATTGCGAAGAGGTCCACCAGCCTTTATTTTTTTTTCATCCACTTAAAATGCCAATTTTTCCCGAGAAACCTGTGTTTACCAACTCCGATGCGACCGAAAATCCGCCTCCGAAGGTACTCAAAAGGGCAATATACGGCCTTAGTACCGTCCCACCGGTCCCACCCTAGCATCTCTGTTTCACTCCGCGCGCCCGTAAAATTGTCAGAATATGGAAATATGGTATATTTTAGATATGAAGTTAGTTAGTATCGCCCTATCGGTAGTTCGGAGAAGCTCCAAAAATGGCGGGGAAAAACGTCGAAAAAGTCGTGAAAACAGCCATTTTCGTAAGCAAATATCTCAAAAAGTATTGTTTTCAGGGTTATGAAATTTCATTCCTTGCTCTAAATAACTGTATGAATCAGAAACGTGCGATCATTGGTGTACAAGCTATGATTTTTTTCACTGGTGGACCACTTCGCAATATTTACCCTCAAGTTGATCACTTACAGAACTGCAGCCCACTTCCTAGCAAATATGTTTCATCTTTGCGTAAAATTGGTTACTGAAAGAATCATGAACTTCAGACGAGCAAATTATGCCCGATTCTCTCTCAGCATTCAAAATATTTAAAAATTCGAAAACCTGTTTCCTCATTGGTAAAAGATGATAATCTGAAGGTGCCAAGTCCGGGGATGATTCGAAACATCCCAACCAAATGAGTCGAAGAGCGCCTTGGTGGCTAAGGCTGTGCGAGGACGGGCGTTGTCATGCAACAAGCACACTCCTCTCGTCAGCATTCCCCTCCCTTTGTTTTGAATGGCCCTATTTGGGTTTTTTAGGGTCTAACAATATCGTTGCGCATTGATGGTCTCCCCCTGAGGCAGAAATTCGACCAAAATCATGCCTTTTCGCTCCCAAAACACTGAGGCCATTATTTTTTTGCTTGAAGTTGTGGTTTTGAATATTTTGGCAGATTGGAAATTGTTGTGAAGCCACTGTGACGATTGTCTTTTTGTCTCAGGCGTGTAATGAGACACCCACGTTTCATCTCGTCACAATTGAAGTCAGAAAATCTTTCGGTAGGTGTTATTCCTTCCGCGAGTAGGAAGCGGATCACAGCACGTGGCTCGCACTTGGCGGGATTTCTTACAGACATCTTTCACGCAACTGGACACTACAATATGAGCTTACATACTACAGTGTTCCAAAGATTATTGCTCTTGTCAGGAGATCCCCCTCTACCACTATGTGTTGTAAACCCTCAAAAAACAAAAAAGCCACAGCTCGTGAAGGTCACAGTACACTTACTTTCTGAAAATGACTCGTAGATGAATTTTCCAACGAAAATGTTTGTTAAGTACAATTTATTTAAGTTTCTTATCTCATTAAAATTCAAAGGATTTTAATTTTAATCATTAAAACATCACATTATAAGTTATTTATTTTTTATTTATGATTCCTCATTAATTTACAAAAGCGTGGCATAAATCATGCTTGCCCTAGACAGCAACTTTGGCATGCTGGCTGTGGTTCCATTATCACAACATTGCATGATTATAGCTAAAGGAGGTTGAACTATTACTGAATAGCTCCAACAGGTGTGTTTTTCACTTAATAAGGCATTTTAGGAAGAGAAAGTCTGAATCATTTGGCAGGCATTGCACTGGGAAAACATCCTAATTGTGATCATATAATGAACAATTCAAAAGTCATGTTAGCCTCAAATAACCATTTTATACTCAAATTAGAACAATATCAGTAAGAAGATGTACAAAACTGCCATGGAAGGAACCAATTTCTGTCATAAGAACTAATTCTAGTAACACAACCTTATGATGAGTTGACAAAAATCCAGGATCTAAACCAATATGCAAGGTTAACAACTCAGTCACAGCAACCCAATTTCAAATGATAATTATAATGATTATCAAAAATAATTTAAGTGAGACAAACTACTCAGATGAAAATATTAATCTAAATTATAAAATCTGATTAATGATTCAACAAATTTATCACCTAATAATAAATGTACCATATTAACTCTTAAGTTTATTTCCCATAATATGCCCCATTAAGGCTGTCACATGTAATACTTAAAGCTGAAGCTCCAATTCACAATAAAATAAAAGGAGAGTTAATTTACAATGAACAAAGATATATACCACATAAAATTTAATAATACTCTTATTACGCAGAGAAAATGTTGGTCTTCTATCTACTTCTTGATGGGCTGCAGAATATCTAATGCCTTGGATATATCTCCATTGACAGTTTCAAGCAATTGAGTCAGCCAACCTCCTTCATTGCTGAATCCCATACCCATCATCTTTTCCAATGACTCGGCAATGTGAGGCCCTGAAAATAGAACTAAATTAGGAAAACTGCCAATTTCAAACAGCTGCTACTTTTTAAATGGTTAAATACTCACGAGTAGGTACTGCCACATGTGAAGGAGGAGAATATCTTTGCATGGGAACAACCTGGGGGATCAGTTGACCATGATTATAAAAACGAAATGGTGGAATGAACTGAGAAGGATTTTGTGGAGGAGGCATGATATTTGCAGGTCGGTAAGTTAGATTCTGTGGCTGGTTTTGAAGGTAACTTAGGTCTGGATATACAACACTGGATGCAGCACTCTCTACCCCTGGACCATTATTAATGTTTGGATGTTGAATAGGTGCTGAGGTTTCGGCTCCATCTGCAGGATCTTTATAGCAATTAAAATGCAAAACATGCCAAGAATTAGTCACAGGTTTAAATGAGCCTGAGAGAGGTAAAATGAAGAGTTTCATAAAGAAGTCCAAGGGCTGGTCAAAAAGTAATGCCCACAATTTTTTCCTGCCTAAACCAAAACTAGTAATTCAAAATTGTAGATTTGAATACTTCAACATTCCCACATGTATGTGCATAGATTCAGTTTTCTTGTGCAGATAAAATAGCTGTAGGAAGATTTCAAAGTGGAGTCTGACTGTGATAAACATTATAGACATCATGCTGTGATCGAATTTCTGTGGGTAGAGAAAGGAACAGTAATGAATATTCACAAATATTTATGAAAAGTGTATGGAACATCTGCAATCAATAGGAGTACAATTGGGTATGGAGGGTGAGTGAATCAGAAGGTGGTTGAAAAAAAAAACCTGGCTCCATAACCAGAGTGACGACTGCTACCAAGAGGGTATACATGCCCTAGTGAATTGCTGGAGGAAGGCAATAGAACTGGAAGAAGAATACATGGAAAAATAGATTGAGAAGATAAAACATCATTCTTTCGTATGTCTAAATTTCATTTTTGAGAATAAATAGTTTTTGAAGAAAAAATGTTGTGGGGCATTACTTTGTGACCAACCCTCGTAAATAAATATATCAAAGAACAAAATTCTAATATAACTAGGTTATGAATTAGAGTAATTCGATTCATAAAAAACTTGTCACACTTAACTAAGGTTTGTTGGATGCACATTTAAGAAGGAAAATTGAGCAAGTGATACAAATTTTCACTCTATAAATTTGAAAAATACTTCTATGTTTCAGGGTATTATGTAGAATATTTCCAATAAATCTGACAGACTGAATAGGTCTTATAGTGCTTTTGAATTTTCAATTTCAAAATGTCAAAAAATAGCCAGTCTAACTTACAGAACATATACAGCAAATGTATGTACAGTTATAATAAAGTTATGTCACCATCCCACAGACTAATAACATGTTAAATATTAGCTTGCTCGTATGTACTGAATTTTTTGTTTCATCACTACCATCAACATTTCATCCAAACTTCACTGTGATAAAAATTCTACAGGTTAATTCTATAGAAGGATAGTGAAGGCTGATGATATAAAAATGAGCATGCTATTAGCAAAATTCCTGTAAATACAAATTGTATAAGGTGATTCCCTCAAATGAAGAATAAAATAAGGATGATGAATTAAAACTTGATTAAAGCTTAAAAATTAAGCTTTAAGCCTTTGAAGTAATTGACACAAAATCAAATACTTCATCAACTTACAGAAGAAATCACAATAAAAGATCAAACAAATAACAGCTAGTTGAGTTTTTGTTACAAAGTTAAACACCTTTTCATGCCTGAAATGGAGAATATATTTTGAATTCTTCATAAAACAGGATATTTCTTAGCTAATAAAAAGCATGAAAATTATGCATAGTTCCATCCTTTTTCACCATCTCATAACTTCATGATTGTATAACTTAAATCTGAAACTGTAAATTCAGTCACTAGTGGTTTAACATTTGAAATTACTTCAAGAAATAGGGAAAGTACACTTTAGTTGAGATATTTCAGTGATAAGAAAGTGTAACTGAAAGCCCATTACATGAAATGTTTGAATTCAAGAGAATTCAAAATTGTATTTACAAACTATCACAGGGACTTCAAAGAAAAATGAAAAAGTAATAGGTTTTAGACAAAATCATAAAAACTAATAAATTGTACACTCACAACCAACACATGATGAATAGAATAGAAGAATATCAATTTACTAGAATTATGACAGTAGCATTTTATAAGTCAATAAAGAATAATACATAATAATGGTTTCGAAGAAAATAAAAATAAGCGTCAGAGAAGAACTAATATTCAATAAGAAGTAATCATGAAAATATCAGGCTGCTGATCAAAAAGCAAAGCACAGGTCACTGTATTTTATTCAAAAGTCTTATAATAAAAGTAGTAATACCATGGTGTAGAGACAACCAGTATAAAATTTAGGAATAAAAAATTACAAGATCATACCTATTACTTCTCCATGAATATAGATCAAACAGCACACCAGAAATTAAAATGGTAAGGGGGTCAATGGAATAAGCTATTCCACAATAACCACATGATTTGCCAAAAGATTGCAATACAAAGAAATGAAGAACCAACAAAGGGTTTAATATTTTACATCTGATATGTTAAAACAAAAGGATTATTATACATCAATATGGAAAGGATTGAATTATTAGCATATGGAGAAATATAAGATAAAATAAGACAAGTAAAAGAAAAGGTTTGCTTAAATACAGTGTAATAAAAATGAAATTATAGTTTCCGCATGAAATACATAAGTGTTTGTTGTATCAGTGCTGTAACTGAACTCTCTAAATGCATTACTCAACACTGGTAAATTAGTTGTAAAAAAATCAAGAAATAATTTTGGAAAATTAATACTTCAAAGTTCACAAAATTTAAACATCAGATGATAATTAATTTGTGGCATTGATCACAACTATCTGACAACGTCATGAATATGCAATTATGATCAGTGTCTGTTGAAATATAACATATAAAAATCAGAAATTCACAGATATTCATTTCATTAACAGGCTTCCATTATTTAACTTTGTGTTATTTCACCTTCATAGCAGCACTAATTTGCAATGCTTTTAATGTTAAGACTTATGTTGAGGATGAATCCATGGCATTCTCCATAATTCCAGGTCACAAAAATTTAGCTTAATCATTCTCTTTTTTTCTTCTATCACAGAGCTTTGGTAACTATGACTGCCATACTTTCCCATTCAGTAATTTTACACCTCATCCCATCTTTTCGCTTCTTCAATTAGCACCATTTACTTCAAACTGATCCATGATATATCCGGCAGTTCTATATGAACATCTTCTTTTTAATGATGAAATATGCACTCCTCCTTCCAAGCATTTGAAGTCAAAAGTATGATGTAAGGTGGAACGGCAGAATTTATTGCTGCTAAAATTAACATCTCTTATAATACACGGGTATTTAAATAAGGAAATGAAGCTTAAGGGATCAACATTCTGAAATTCAGCTCTTATATTCACAACTTATTTTCCATTTCCAAGACTAATTTGTTACAGAGATTTGATAGGTTTCAGATGAATATACATTCAAAAGAGGAGCCAATCAAAATATCGAGATAATCAACTTTAAAAATTTGCATTAAAAAGAAATGATTTAAGAAAGGTAGTCTAACATTATTTAACACCGTAACTGAATGATTTTGGAGGTTCTTTCAGAATGCATTATGTAGTCAAAGTTAAACTTTCTTAGCTCACTGTGATTCATATCACAAACAAAACTTTCCCACAGAATTAAACATCGTTACAAGGGATGCTGGGCATGATTTAATGCTAACTCTTAGACCTGCTTTGTGAAAGCAAGATTTCTGCTCAAGTTTTAACATTCTAAAATCACCTTCACCTCAGCTACTTTAACCATATAGAAGGAATAGCTCACCATAAGCCTCATTGGCATAATCTTCATGATCGTCTAGGTGTGCTGTCACATATTCTGATGGTTCAAAGAATTTAGCATGCCTGCATCTGCTCAAAGTTCGCACCAACGAAGCCCTTTGAGGCAGGTAAGGCAATACATCATCCGGGACATGTGGCAAAGCATTTTTCACAAGCTGTGCAGGAGGCATTTCCGGATGTTCCTCGGCTTCCCTCTTCAAGTTATTCACAATTTTAATGGCTCTGATCTTTTCTTGATCTGGAGCATGTGTGTGCTCTTTCATGCTGATCACTTCTAAGGGGTTGTTGCAAGTGATAGCAGACGCCCCACATTCTGGTCTCTTTGCACAAATCCAGTAAGTTTTTCCAACTTTTTCAGAATGCTTGTGATATGCATATCCATTGCTGATTAACACTTTTCCTCCTCTCTTACTCTTTATAAAATATGGTTCCATTTTCTGGGCTTTCATGTCTATAAAAATACAGGATGGATCAAATACTTACATTGTAGACAACAGCTTGGTAATAAAAGAAGTTAATTCTCTGTTCCAACAATCACTGGACAACTACAGTATAAAATTAGCAACTTCTACAGATTCTGGGAGAACTTTTAAAATCTTTTTTTCAAGTCAGGGATTACGCAACTGAATCTTGATTGCAAATTAACATTCACATTTTAACCCAAGGAATAACAGATGTGAAAAATAGTGACATGACTGGGTCTCAATCCCATGTCTCCCACTTTCATTCTAACCACTGAAGTACCTTGCCATGTTTCAGGGGGCATGTGCTCAAATGCCTGCCTGGAAAGTGGTAGACCTGGGATTATAGTCATATTCCTATTTTTCACATCTGTTTATCCTTCGGTTTTAAAGTGCTCACCACTACATGTAAACTCAAACACCTTTTCCTTTCCGTTCACATTTTCAATCAACTAACAACATTTTTGCAAGACATTGCAAGCATTTATAACTTTAAAAATGTGCAATTCCCTAATTATTCTAAAACACACTGAGTCAACCTCAACTGACCAACACTCCATTGCCACGAGCCTCACAAATCTCAATTCACTGACAGCCTTCTGATACCGACTCCACAGTTCATCAACATCACATATTGACCAACACTTCACTTTCTTCACATATCTCCTAAGGCATTGGCATTATAGTGAATCAACAAATTATATTCAGTGACTGAGCAAAACAATAGTTGATATTATAAATTATTTTCTTAGTAGCACTTCACAAATGCCATGGATGACTACTTTACTATTTTTATAATAATTAATATAAATAGCAAGTAGGGAAATAACTTTGCAAATATTCCACCAGGAGTTCCACAGAAGGAAAGCTTTTTTAATAGATTTCATTAATACTTAAATTTATCTACAAACTGCTCTATATATCTATCTTGCAAGAGTTGCTGAGTTTTAAAATAATCAATACATTTCATTATCTGATGTAAAGATTGCCACAGCAGAGATGTATCTAGGAGGGGGTTTACATTAAAACCCCTACCCGAGACAAAATGTGTTTAAAAAAATCAAGGTTATAGGAGGTAAATTTTAAATGTTTAAACATTTCCAGTTATATACTCCACTGGTGACTAACAGGGAATATTTATAAATATAAATCTGATTCCATCTTCATTAGATTTAGGGCAAAAGTTTGTCTGCTCCGGAAAAAGCAATTTTGCATTGAATCCATTGGCCAGAAGTCCAGAGACAACTAACTATGCCATCATTCGTCATTCCTGTGAGGTCACCATAATGATTTGTCAGTCAAGTGAGTGTTAGTCATATGAGGGGATGCTAAACACATCAAGGTGAAAAACCTTATCAGGGGATATAAAGTGGCAATATTCAAGAAGAATATGCTCTTCTGATAAGAATGAGAAGAGACAAAGAGAGAAATAAGAAATCAGATAATCTGGCAGAGAATAAATAATGTTTTACACATAAATTACTCCAGAGGTTAATAATTGCTATTAATGAGTCATATAATACATTTCAGAAGTTTAGAAGAACCCATAAGGCCATATTAAAAAGATGTAGGCTATGTTATGCTAAGAAATAAGAAAAGACAAGATTGCCAATTCTTTAACTGCTGATAAAATATTAACCACTCTTTCCTCTAACATATAAATTTGCATTCAAAGTGTCAATTTCTGAATCCTTTACTAAATATGCAAGAATTTCTAAACAAAACATTTTTCTCATTTATGTACATTTACACATCTCATATAATACTGTATTCTAAAACTTTTTAAGTATTGTGAAGTAATTTAAAACACTGTCATCACACAATCAACAGCTAGAATTAACATTATTATTATCAAAGGAGGCAATGGTGAAACAAGAAATAGGAAAGATTAAGGATAATTAAAACTTTTGTCCACAATTACTTGGGCTTGGATTAAAAATTTCTCTGACTTACTCCTCCTTGGATATAGCTGGGAAAATTTTTAAATTATCCTGATAGCTATGAGCTGTATTGGTGTATGATGGTGAACAAAAAGAATATTGTAATGAGCTAAACAACACCTGAAATATCCACTTGGACTAAGACTCAAGAGCAAAGCACAAACCAAATGACACCAAAGAATTACAGGACCTATGCATCTTTACCAAACAAGGCATGAGGTAATAAACAATGTAGTAAATCCTACTTCCATTCAACATTATGAACAAATAAAACTAAAAGCAGAGAAGAACAAAGTGGATAGAGAGATAAAAACTCTTAACAAAGATGACTAATGACTTAATAGATTAAAGGGAAAACTCCTGAATCATAAGGATAAAGGAAAGGAAGGTAACTTAGTAAGTTGTAAAACCTACGAAAATCCCAAAGGAATAACAAGTGTGAAAAATAGCAACACGACTGGGACTCGAACCCAGGTCTCCCACTTTCCGGGCAGGTATTCTAACCACTGAACTACCGTGCTGCGTCTCTCTCACATTCCCTTAACAGTGTGAGAGAGACACGGCACGGTAGTTCAGTGGTTAGAATACCTGCCCGGAAAGTGGGAGACCTGGGTTCGAGTCCCAGTCGTGTCGCTATTTTTCACACTTGTTATTCCTGAATCATGTTTCTTAGAGTATTTTTCTGATATGTATGCAAGGAATTAGCAAGAAAATGGGAAAGTTGAAATTCTATTTGCAAATAATGTGCACGATCTTTGCAAGAACACAGGAATTAACTCTATTAGAGCAAGTAACTATTGGACTGAATGCTGGAAAGAAATTGATTAGTAATCATCTGATTTCCCAGATTACACAATTTTCTCTGTAAAAAATTCAAATAATCACAACACTAAGCAAGCTCAATGCTTGCTACGAAAGTTAAACATGCTTTTCTAAAAAGAATGCTAAAAGAAGATTAATTAATAACAAAGACCTCATCGATGTGAAGGTAAACAAATGAAGTGGAATTCAACTGGATGTGTAAGACATTGCTCAGAGAAATAAAGCTGCACTTTGGTGGCAGAATGGCTAACTGATA
This sequence comes from Ladona fulva, assembly GCA_000376725.2. Taxonomy (NCBI): domain Eukaryota; kingdom Metazoa; phylum Arthropoda; class Insecta; order Odonata; family Libellulidae; genus Ladona; species Ladona fulva. The sequence continues at coordinate 42,808 of KZ308649.1, forward strand.
GCCTACTAACAACAAAGTACTAGTTTCAAGTCTTGGCTGTCATATATTCTTTGAACTGTATAAGTTAGTTGTTACAGTTTACATCTATCATATTATAGATATATCTATTATGTCATAGTATATTCCAGATAGGGCCTAACTAAAGGTACATTTCTCTCTAACCTTTTCATCTTACCTACTTACAATGCCTTTAATAAAACTGAGCTTTTAAGTTGCTTTAACTCAGATTTTTTTAAATAAGAGTGCTCCAGTTTTCTCGTCTTTGGGTGTTCTTTGCAAGAAATGTGGACATATATTTGGAAGAGCTCTTAAAGGAGCAATTTTAATTATTCAAGTGTCTCTCTTTAGTGCTTTGAAGTTATGCTTCACAGATTCCTTTTTTTTTTCACTTCAGGCTTTGCTAAATTGTTCTTACGTAGGAAATATTTCGCTTCCAAAAACAGAAGGAATCTCTTCCAGAAACAGAACCTTCTGTTCAAAAACTTTCTGTTTTCTGCAATCACGACTCAATCTTAGAAATTGACTTTAAAGTTGAATAGCAAACTGCTCAATGCTTAATTTCCATAATGGTAACATAATACCACTGCCTTTCTTAAGAACTGGCTGCTTTTCTATGTTTGGGCTCAATGTGGCAAGATTTTCTGATTCATGATATATTTTTATCTTGTAATACAAACTGTCAATTTTTATTTATATAACTGACAATAATATCCTAATTTATTAAAAATTCATTCACCATGGCAAATTTCAACTGTATTTTATATAGATTTCACAGGCAGATTAGTTGATTGCATTGCTATTTGTATAAAACTTGAGTTTCCCTGACAGTTACTTTTAAAAACCTCCAAAATATCAACAACGAATTACCATCTAATGTTTAAGGCTATCACTGAAGAAGATTTCTCTTTCTGAACTATAAAAGGTCAGTTTTATTGAAATAGCAGAGTATTATGAGAAATGAGGGCTTCAAAAAGTCTAAATGAAACAGAAGATTAATATGTTCTATGAAAAGCTGCCAATTTGAAAGGGGAATATAAGTGACATAGTTTTAAAGCCATTGCTACTCCTTCATGGATGAGGTTCTAACAAGGAAGTTACTCAGCTACGAATCTGAAAATTCTGAACCTCTGATTCAAAATCACCCCTGGATCAATGAAAATGGAGTTTTAGCAGAATTTATTGGATGCCGATGAATGATGGAGAATACTCTCCAGCTGTCGTCTAATGCCATTTGATAATGCTAATTTGTTTGTATTACATGTATAGCACCAGTGACAGCAAGTAAAAGAGATAAAAGTAAAAGAAATAAAAGTAAGAGAGATGCATGCAGATAGAGATACTTTTTACCACTTACAAACAATTTATTTGCACCTGCAACATACTTAAACCTGCATTATAAATTGAAGTTTTTAGCAAAGCTGTGAATGAGCATGTTTAATCCCAATTATTGCATTGGCTTTAAAAGTATTACTCAACTAAAATTTGCACAGAAATTAAAAGAGAAGATTGCGATCCTCCAGTAAATAAAAGATCAATAATTGAATCTATGATAAATGATGATGAGCACACCACTAGTTCTCAGTCTTGGAAATATAAAAATAGTTCAGTCAGTGTCAAAACTTGTTTGGCCAATATTCTCATGGACAATGATAAAGAGATGGACAATCCTAGGACTACGGGTAGCAAATTCATCCCATAGAGTGAAATTTAAAATGAATACAATAAAGAAACACATCTCAAGTGGAAAGAAGATCCTCTGGTGAGTGGGAATTAAGCACTAAATTCCAGGTATTCAAGCCAATTGTGCACCAATTTTTATAAGCCCCACCAGGGATTATTTTCAGCAAACAACTATTTAGCGGAACTGGTTTAATTTATAACCGACTACAAAATGGATTGGATGGCGACAAAGTATCCAATAATAACTTACCAGTTTAAAATGTTGACAATTGATTTACAATTTGGTCTTGCAAATACAAAGTTGCCTTTTTCTTACTTTGCAAATAAAAATAGTTTTCAGCAAATTTTACATTTTCCTAATTTCATTATGTGAACTCTGACTTCGCAAAAGTAAGCATGAGATATTAGACTCCATCTCCAATAAAATGACCTCTGTAACATCCCTAGGTTCTAGTAAGGAGACATTTAGATCATATTTAAAGCTTTAAATGATACATACCAGAAGACTCTGGCCCTTTATTTGCAGCAGCTAGCTCTTTGGCATTCTGTGAGGTTGATGCAGACTCTTCTCCATTCAAAACCGTCCAATCTTCATTATCTGATGGATTTTCTTCCTTCACAGCAGGATTTGCTTCAATATCAACTTCTGTGGTCAGTTTCTCAGCTTTTGCAGCCTCCCCTGCTTCATTAGAAGTGCTGCTGTCATTTGATGAATTCTCTGCAGGAAGATCACTCCCACTGCTGGCCTTCATGTCTGACTTTCCCATTTGTTTAATATTACATTTTGCTTTTCCATCTTTACTGGTCTCCACCTCAATGTTAACGTCAATGCCTATATTCAGAAAATCGGCAAAAAAATTACAACCAATCAGTCACAGAGATAACTGAAGCAAGCTACATTTTTACTGCAATAGGGCAAAGCAAAGATAAGAAAGAGTAGCAGTAAGTAATGAACTTTCCAATGTTTTTTTGACAGGAAGTGATGTCCAATGAAACAGTGACCACAGGAGCCCACCTAGAAGGTCAGGTTAGAAATAGTACATCTTCCTTAAACTTTCTGGTCACAAATCTGCTATACTGTACAAAATGATACAACTTTGATAGCCCAGAAAAAAAGTTATTATTTGTGCCTCCACATCTTTTGTACTGCCTCTTATTGTTAATCTGAACTTTGCCACATCTTCTTGGCCTATTACAGTTATTGCCAAGTTTTTACACAGTATTAGAAACATAAAGAGAGTTTAAGGAAAATTAGGAGAGATAATTTCATGTCTAACTTAGAGGAATCATATTGCACAATTACTGTCTAACCTAACAAGAAAGAACTAATAACTTAGGTATTAAACAGTAAGAGAATTTAGAGATATGTGAGCCAAGATGTATATGAATAATAATAGATTTAAATATGAGATGCATAAGTTAGAAAATGCTATAAAAATAAAAGTAAATAAACCACATCAGCACATAACACATACTTTTTTCCTCACACTTAGTGCCGAAACTCTGTTTGCTATGCACATCCACTACTATTACAATTAAAATTAATTGAATGAATTGGAGCATAAGCCTTTAATCTATCTTTGATATTTTTTTGGTATTTTAAATAAAATCTACTTTCTGTAAGCCATTTAAATACAACATCATGTCTTAACAAAGTTGTGTATTGAGCCATTTTATACAAATCAGGAGGTCTTATCCATTTCTATTAAATTTATTGATAATTCCTTCTTAAAATTACTGTGTGAACCACAGACAAGATTTAATAAGCTAAAGATACAGAACTCTCTTTCTCAAGAAAGATCTCCTTGATTTATGACATGTCCCAAGCCTATATAGAGCCTCTACTTGAAAACTAATACAAGTCAACCAGTTTCTTGTGTCTACACTCTTTAGTTAATCTTTTTTCTTTAAGAAAAACTAATAAATGTCTTTAAACAATGAAATAGTGTAACTGGTACTACACTATGAACCAACTTGGCATCCTAATTTTCCACATCACAAAATAGTCGCTATGCCTACAAAATGGAATACCAAATTGATCTCTTAATGGCTTCCACAATTTGAAATTTATTTGATACATAATGAAATATTCAGAGATTTGCAAGAATTCCTTTACTAGCATTTTTCTCTAATTTATATGTATTAATTGTTCTACTGTTTCTTAATCCCTGCCTCCTTTAATGGGGCTGATAAAATTTATATGATCTTATAGCTATTTTACTAAAAAAGTGCACTCAATGACAATTACCTTGGAAATGATCATATTGTATTTTGCTGATAATGTACAACTTTTGAATAAAACTCTACTGTTAATATTAACGTTTAGTACACGCAAAGTTATCAGAGAAAATCCCACATATTTATTTACCATTATAGTAATGTATGAAACACGTTAATATTAACAGTCGAGTTTCATTTAAAATTGTAGATTATCAGCAAAACACAACATATTAATTTTGAAGGTAATATGGACAATAACTGCAACAAATATATCTTTAGCAGAACAACTGCAATACCATTTTACTTTCAACAGACCCATAGAGAGAAAGGGGCTGCAAAGCAGCCCAAGGAAGTAGTTTCCCCCATGCAGGTTCCAAGGGAAACACATGAGCCCAAAAGGCTGCCTGGAAGCTCCAATCCTGCTTCTACCAACCACTTATATCCGAGTTGTCTATATATGACATTTGTTTGTTAGCAAAAGAAAATCTCCTTCATCTATAGACGACAACGGGAGCAAAAGGGTTTAAGAGATTGCTAATACCTAGAAGTTTAAGCAAAGTTTTTGGTTACTCATATAGTGAATGCTTTTTTTGCATGGAAATATTTAAAGGGATAACAAGTGTGATTGTAAGAGAGTGATTCTCATGTATTCTGACTTGTAATATACATTCCTGTAAGTTCTTGGATCAATAAAAGTATTATAATTATGACATAGGGTAAGATTAAAAATAGTATAGACCTGGACTTTGACGCGTTACCAGGGTGTTATTGCATGACTTACACCTGTGAGAAGCTTACCATAAAGTTTTTCATAATTTCCCTAGCTTGTTATATCCATAACAATAATATAATATATATGTGTTTGGTAATGAGGGTATGAGGGTATATAATAATAATAATGTGTTTGGTAATGAGGGGATTGGGATTCAAGTTTGAAAGATATTACTGTAAATATAAATGTGTAAGACATGAGCAGTTTTTGGGGCAATTCCTCAGGGGGAAGACAAGTAAAAGTACCAAAATATTTTGTGTTTCAATAGGCACAATCAGCACAGTTCAAATGCTTGGCGGGCTTTCTCGTCTCAAGGAGGTGGCAACGTCGTCTCGCCGGAGCGACGTCGCCATTATAGGCTGCCTCATATCTCTCCCCCCAATGCATTTAGGAAAAATCGCCCTTGCTTATTTTTTCTAAATCATTTAATTAGCATGTAGTAAAAATTTCAACTGTGTAGGATCAAATTTGTAGAAGGAGATCGTTTTTAATTCAGATGCTTATCAAAGGTCAATAAATCATGGTTGGATCTCAGAAACGCAGATTTTGCTTCACGACTATATACCACATTTCTGCTAAAAGTTTGGTTTTTCTGTGACTCCTGGTCATTGTTCCACAAAGGTGTGAAGATGACCGAGTCATGGATTTACGAGAATTTACTGTGTTTTGATTTGGTTTACGTCGACTCACATAAAGCAGGAGATAGAAATCGACTCCTAATGTACATCATTTTAAAGACAAATAAATGCTCTTTCGAACGATGTATAACATTTACCTATATAATAGCAGATCATCAATGGGTAACGCGTCAAAGTACAGGTCTATACTATTTTCAATCCGACAGTAGTGAATGAGTAGAGAAATTTTAAATATTTATCAATGATATTCACCCAATCATTAACTATCATAATTTAGAGATGAAATTTTAATGTTTCACTGATATGAATTAGTAAGATCAGAAAAAAACATGTTTACCTTCAGTTAAATCTGGGTACAGAAAAGACTTAACAAATGTTTGTTAGAATCAACTAATTCAGCCTCGACTTTGTGGTAGATCTTCATTATAAAGAATAAGGAAAAAAGAACACATACCACCTGATGATGACGTCAAGGGCCGAAAAAGGGAATAAAATATTGTGGTAAAGGTATAAGTTTTTTTCCTTATTCTTTAAAATGCTTGTCACTGAATTCACTATAAGTTACAAAGAGTTAAAAATATATCCAACAGACCTAGAGGATCCAGCAAAGAAGCCACGGTCTCTCCAATAGTTTTCAGATAGTTCAAATGACCATCGTCTTTATCCTGAGAGGGCTTCTCAGAATCTTTGGGCTCATTCTGAGGGGAAGTACCTGCTTCTTCTTCAGCCAAACCTCCAAAATCCTGTGTAGCGCTCATATCCACATTAGAAGCCCATGCATTTCTGAACATATAATGAAGAAGCTGTGGGATAGATCCATATTTGGGCTGGTTTCTGTTTCCCCTTGAATGGCCACCAAAGTGGCAAGGGTGATGGTGATGCTGGTGCTCTCCTCTGGTTCCATCTTTGCCACATCCATCTGCTGAATGAGTTCTGCATTTTCTAGCAGTTTTATTCATATGATGCACCAAACGTTGGCCAAAATCACGATTCTAAAGGAATAGCGAGGTAAAAATTTTAAATGGGTTTCGTAAAAAAACTAGAAGATGATGAAATATTCATGGGTAATAAGATCATGAAAGTGAAAACTAGGGCACATTTTCTGAGTGAAGCAATAATATTTCTTAATATCTAGATGCTGTGAATGAAATGGCAAGATGAATATGGCACAAAAACGTTAAAATGAGTAACATGAATACTTACCCATGTTATTGGCTCCGGAAGCCGAATCATAATATGTTCTTTGTGAAGGCATTTCATTTCACAAGCAGAGCACAAATCGCAGTCAGGGCATTGGATGCATTTGTATCTGAATCCTTTCACCTCCCCACCGCAACCGTCACAAGTAACGTAGGGGTGAACTATAGAGGCGAAATATGTATTTATGCTGTGATTCTCAGACACAGAACATTGATTAAGTTTTGGTTAACTTACCTTCTGCATTTTCGTCTTTCGTACCGGAAGCACCCTTCGCCTCTATTTTCAACCTATACACTTCGCCCTTCATTTCGTTTATTGCAATTTTCAATTCTTCGTTACTTGATATTAAAATTTCATCTCCTTCACTATCTGATGGTTGGAGAAAGACAAGTTAAAGTGTGGTACAGAACTACTTTACTAGGCAGAGAATACTAATTGTAAGCTGACTTACCTTCCCACGTCACGTTGAATGGCAAGGATTGCAATGACTGAAACACAGTTTTTAACTTTTCCCTAAGGAAAAGAAAATCTGTCAAAGCAGTTTTGGGTAAAACAAAGCGACGTACTTCATTTTTTCCCGGTGAACCTTCGAGATGCAATGTAGCTTTAAAAGATGTCTCTTCCGCCATACTAGCTAAAATAAACCAAGTTAAGTAAAATATCAATTCAACAGTTAATAATAAGGTAAATAAAGATTTACCAATAATAACATTTAACACAACCTAGTTACGTACAGACAACAAACGCACTGCAGTATATTTTCACCTTACCCGAGTTGAACAGCGCTGTCAGTAAATTCCCGTCGGAAGGTTCTTTCCTTTATGACAAGTCTTCTGCAGCGCACAATATATAAGAAGGAAACATGACGTAACTAAAATGTCTTATTTCATTCGGTGGCTGTTGAACATTTGCACAAAACACTAACAGGAAAGTAATTTATAGACGTAGTAACCTTTGTCTTTGAATAACTTACAATTACTTATCTTACGTACCAAATTAATGTTAAGGGTTAGAAACCAAAGGGAAAGTCATTCACTATCGAGACGCGAACTTGCATGTGACCATGATTCAGAAATTTTTATTTTTGTTGACGTAATGCTGAAGAAATGACGCAAAATCATATTAGGGAGGATTTCTCACATTAACTTAGGAGTAATTACCTAAGGGCAGAATATGTTCTAAGGTGGCAATTTACCTTTAAGTCGAGCTGAACAAATTAACGAGGGCGTCACGAAAAGTACAATTTTTTGGAGTTTAGAATGACTTCCGCACAGCTTCCGCGAATATGACAAATCCACCCACAGGACAGACATCAAATAAATACGAAAGCGCATGGCAATAATGAAACAGCGAAATGCGTTATGGTAAACAAAGAACATGGACGTTGTTTCAAGAGTGGCCCTGTACGGGCCATGGAAAACGAGATATTCTTGCTTTCGGTCTTGGTTTTGCAGATCCAAAGATATATCCTCTGCAAAAAATGTGCGCAATTTTAGGACATCAAGCAATTTGCAGTATATATTCGTTGACAGAAAATGTACTATATTTAAGTTATGCTTTAATGTTTGTAGAGGCCGTGAGTTTTGTACTGCTGAAGAAGTTCGTCATTGTAACGTCGGTACAATAGGACACATAGATCATGGCAAAACAACTTTGACTGCTGCTATCACAAAGGTTTTAGAGAAGGAGGGCTTGGCCAAGTTTATCTCTTACGACGAAATAGATAGAGCACCCGAAGAAAAAGCCAGAGGGATTACAATAAACGCCACTCATGTAGAATACTCGACCAAACTCAGGCATTATGCTCATACCGATTGCCCTGGACATGCTGATTACATAAAAAATATGATATCTGGAGCTTCCCAAATGGACGGTGCTGTGATAGTTGTGGCTGCAGACGATGGACCGATGCCTCAAACTAGAGAGCACTTGCTTTTGGCGAAGCAAGTGGGGGTTGAAAAAGTTGTCGTGTTTATCAACAAGGCCGACGTCGTGAATGAAGATGTTATTGAATTAGTGGAAATTGAAATGCGTGAGCTCTTATCTGGTTTCGGCTTTGATGGTGTCGAAACACCCGTCGTAGTTGGATCAGCTTTATTGGCTCTAAAAGGAGACTCTTCTCCCTTGGGAGAGCAGTCTATAAAATCCCTTCTTAATGCATTGGATGAACATATACCAAAGCCAACCAGAGACACGAAATCCCCATTTTTGTTACCAGTTGATAATGCTTTCACTGTACCGGGAAGAGGGACTGTTGTGACGGGTACACTCACCAGAGGGATTCTAAGAAAAAATGCTGAAGGAGAATTGTTGGGTTTTGACGAGCACATAAAGACATCAGTGGCGGATGTGCAAATATTTAAAAAGTCTGTCTCTAAAGCTGTTGCTGGTGATAACTTGGGTGCTCTTCTACGAGGTGTTAGAATTACCTCAGTGCAAAAAGGGATGCTATTTTGTGAAAGCAAGAGTGTTTCTATTAGTAACCACTTCATTGCAAACGTATACTTTCTCTCGCGATCTGAAGGTGGAAGAAGTAAACCAATTATGAGCAGATACATTCAACAGCTTTTCAGCAAAACTTGGAATATTCCGTGTAGAATCGACTTAATGGAAGGAAATGAAATGATAATGCCTGGAGAGAACGTTTGTGTGTATTTAACTTTATTGAAAAAAATGGTAATGTTGCCAGGTCAATCTTTTACCATACGTGAAAATAACGTCACCGTAGGAACTGGTATAATTAGCGAAGTAAAATCAAGTGTGGAAGTGATGAAGTCAAATTTGAGCAAAGTGAAATTATTTTAGGTTCATTACTCATAATTGACCCCGGATGTTTGATTAAAAAGTGTGAACAAATTCATGCTGTAATGTTCTCAATTGTATTAAAAGTATATTTGCTTTTCAATTTGTTTTGGATGAGAATTCCTTGGGTGTAAATCTCAAATAGCTATGGTAAAGCAATAGCAGCTCAGTTTTATAGTATCTTATTTCTGGACTAGATGTTCCAGAAGAATTAAGATGAAGGCTTTTTTAAAGACCCTTGATATGTCACTGATTTAATTGCTTGAATCAACATTAATGTTACTGGAGGATAGAGATTTTATGAAGTAAATGGTTAATAATTTAACCAGCTTCTAATTTTCTTATGTTAGTGAAAAACTAGTTCAAGATTTAAAAAAAAAGAATATTAACATTAACGCTATGAACTTTCAAACGAGAAAACAAAGGAAATAATACAAAAATGTCTACATAAAGTAAGCTTGAGACAGCCTTCTTGCAGTGTGCATTAGGTAATGATAACTGAGCTGGAAGATGAGTACCTTGAATTCCCTTCGACAAAACCACAATTTGCTCTATCTTCATTTCAATAAATAATTATCTAATGCCACCTGGTTGTAAATTTACTACTTTTTTATGAACCATCCAAAATGTGAAGTAACAGTTTTCTCTCTTACATAAGAATTTGCTTAAAAATCAATTTTCTGATTTACTGCATTATTTCAAAAAGTTGAAATGATATACGTTGACATGAAACTCTAATCATATACTGTAGAAGAGAAAGTACTAAAAAGTATCATTTTCTTATAATTTAAAGTAGTTCTTTCCTCTAAATTTCAACGACTTTGATAAAGTGTGAAAAAATCTTGGTAAAATTTAACTTCTTCCAGAAGGATCACCTTGAAAACAAATCAATTGATGCAATTGGCTTTCTTATGAGTTCATGGGGATGGTTCGAATATAATAATATAAAATGATGAATCATACATTCCACTACAGAAGAATATGTTCAATGTAACTTTCATGATATTAATAGTTTCCTTTGCATTGGTAATTCAGGATCCAAGGCTGCTAATATTAAAAGCTATCAGTATAAAGATAAGGAAATATAGTTTGCACTCCACTTCCACTGCCCTGACTCCTGATTCTCATTTTCAAAACTGAGTCAACTTAGGGCCTCAAATCCCCAACAGCAGATGAACTGTTGCTGCTGAATTGAACCCTAGCCATTTGCTCAAGATGGAATGTGTGCAGTATTTTCCAATCAGAAGCTAGCAAAAAATGAAGAATTAAATAAATATAAAGATTGTGACACTACAAGAAATAAGATGGAAGAAGATAGATATAACAGATCTGCAGCATTACATATTGTTTAAAAGCAGAGAGGCAAATGTAGTAGGAACAGGATTCCTAGTGAAAAAATCAATAAAGCACTCAACTGTTAATTATGAGACAGCAAACCCAAGAATGTGCTGCATAAGAAAGACTTAAGGAGAAGTTTGCAAACATCTTTTTGAAATCCAACAGAAGATGCAGATGAATTAGAGAAGAAAAATTCTATTAGGTTTTTGAGTAAACATGACCACTCCCTAAAGTATGATGTTAAAGTTTTGATGAGATATTGTAATGCCAATAGAGGGAAAGAATGAGAAAAATCAACCCATGGCAGGGCAACATGACAAAAACAATAACAGATGGAGGTTAGTAGATTTTGCTTCAAGTTAAGGTAGATGCTTAGTAAGTACGCTCTTCCCACATAAGGAATTCCACTATAAAACTTAGGTACTACTAGATGGATTCATAAGGAACCAAACAGATCAAGTTCTAATAGACAATGGGCATGCCTCACACATTGTAGGCCACATCAGTTGACAAGGAGCAGATATTGATTCAGATATTAGATTACTTAGTCAAAATACGACATTATAGTAATTAGCTATAAGGACAAAGGGCATCAAGAATGAGAAGACTACAGTATATGATGTGAATGATCTTAAAAACAAAACAAGAAAGAAGAATTCTAAGTGAAATTTGAAGAAACCTTATAAGGATTTGGAACAAGTGATAAGGATGTACCAGTGTTGGGGATGCACTCCAGTTTCTGGAAGCAAAATGCTGGAAAAAAGTTTAATTAAGGTTAAAAAGCAAGAGAGTTATGTAGGTAATTCATGTCATTAACTTCAGAAACCAGGAATCGATTGCTGTTTTTTTATGCATCCCAGTGCATTAAAATTATGTAAAATACTTATTATAGTAGTTACTTCACTGTGTTAATGATCAATCGATTCTTAACAAAACATTTTCAAGTATAAATAAATTTAATTGAAGGATATATTAACTTTTATTGTTTTCTGAGTCCTGCACTCATCAGACTCTTCTCTATATTTTCATACCTCACACATGCAACAAAAAAATAAAGAAACCCTTTGGAAATTTATTTAATACAAAATTTTACAATTTTACCTGTAGTATATTATGGAAACAATTTCAGATTTTAAATTCTAAGATCCATAAATTTCTGTCCTCTAGAATTAGCAGTAACTTTTGGCATCAAAGATGCACTGCAATTTTGAGGGACTTACTTCAGATAAAAAACCACATTCTCGACGCTGCAAATACTGAATTATCAATGATGATTACGACAAGAATAGCAGAGAAAGTTGAATGCATATTGGGGGAATATCAAGCAGACCAGGGAAAGGTACAATAGATCAAATCTTTACCTTGCACATTATTCTTGAGAAAACGTATGAATACAATGTATGATTAGAACATATCTTCATAGATATTAAACAGGCTCAGGATAGAAATAAAAGATTAGCATTATGGAAGAACATAAATACCCAAAAAAATTGATCTGACTAACGTAAATGATAATGTATAGTGCCACCCCTGATAAGGGTTGGCAACCATGTACATTTTGTAGTTCTTACCCTTGATGCTGGACACATTCCAGAAACAAATACCCTTTTTTCAAATAAATAAAAAGAAAAATATATTTAACTTTTTTTTACAAAGACCTGGGAACACCAACATGTAGAGTTTGAAAGAGGTCTTGGTAGCAATGAAGACCACGAGGACATGGTGTTAGTGCAAACAGGCAGGAGGCTCACCATCTGGTGGGCATCTCTAAGGTGGGGCCTCTATATACCTAGTTTTGGAGCCTTATGGAAATTTTAACAATAACCAGGTATTTGCAACATTTGAGAAAGTTGAAGTGAAGGACTCGAAAGTGTGGCTATACTTGGTGAGAGCAAATGTGAAAGGTGGCTATGTTACATCATTCCCAGTTCTGAGGGGTCCTTCGTGAAGAAAAAGTTAGCAATAACAGAATGATCTATTTACATGGTTTTATATGAGGAATACCTAATCTTATGAAATACAAGGAAGTACAATAAGTCATGGGTGTACCTTTGCTGATAAGTAGAAAATGAAGAAAGATGAATTCAGGGTATGGAATACAGTAATAGCCAGGTGAAAGTGCAACAAGGATGTATAACAAGATTCTTTGCAACTGACTGAGGATTAAGACAAGGTGATCCACAATCCCCAATATTAATTAATTCAGTATTGGAAAAAGCAGAAAGAACTATATCTATGATCCCAGGAAAAAACATCTATGATAGATTTGTAGCAACCTTAGCTATACAGGTGATGTTGTGATAACAAGCAGGAACATGGAAAATTTAAAAGTAGCACTTAAAGAATCTGAATCTTTGGCAATGAGTTTGGAATTTGAGGTGAGAGAACCTTATGCAAAGCATATGGTGATTGAGAGAAATACAAAATCTTCAAATTGAGTCATACATTTGAAGTGGTGGAAAAGTACTTTGGATCCATACTGACATCAGATAACAAAGTAGAGGTGGAAATAAACCATTGTATAAAGTCTGCCAATAGATGCTTTGCATCACTGCACCCATTAATGCAAAGCAGGAATCTAAGTGGGAAACTAAAGCTAATGATTTACAAAGCTTAGATGCTGACAAAACATATAGAAAGAAAGTTCAAGATCTGGGAAAGGAAAGTGCTGAGAAAAACTATTTAGACAAATTAAGGAAGGGGACATTTGAAGAATAAAAACTAATGGGGAGATTAGACGCAAACAGGGAGCCAGATTTAGTACCATTAAGACAGACTGAGATGTATGGGACAGGTGGAATGAACCAGAGAACCAAGGAAAGGTTTTGGTGGGACATCTTGATGGAAGAAGAATGAAATAATTGGGAGAGGCAGATATCAGATCTAATGGGCTTAAAAGATGGCAGTCAAAGGCAAATATTAGAGGAGAGTGGAATTCTGTGTTAAAGGAATCTGAGGTTCTCCGACAACCAGAGCACCAGGGAGTAAGCAAGAAAGGGTTGCTTGAAATCTACATCGTAGTTCTTCGGGAAACAAATAAGCTCTGCGAGATGATATTTGAAATATTGAACTACTATTACCAAAATATAAGGAATTATTGAAATTATCTCAAAGAATTTTTCTCCAATGAAAAATTGAAAAACAATAAAATACTTTTGAATTATTTTCATTTTATCTTTTTTATCTTCTAATCTGATATATAGGACCAAACATGAGTCATAAACCTAAAATAATTTCTCTTTACTCAAATTTGACTTCCATACTTGATTCTGCTTTTCATGACAGCCCCTAAAGTAATTCAATATTCAAATATGGTAAAGGATTGATAGCAACATAACCAATTAAGTGATAAAAACAGTAATTCACTCAAATTCTTAAAAATTTTTCAATCACACAGTTTATATTCATAGTTTTTGTTGAAAGTAAAATCTTAAAATACAAATGGATGATACATGACCAATGATTTCTGTTTCCATGGATTAAGTTACAATTATATCAAAATTATTTTAAATGAATTTCACATGTCCTATCTCAAATTTTTACTCGTAAATATGAGCCATTAAATTGAACGTATTAAAACTCAAATACCTCTGTGTAACATAAGTAATCAATGAAGAGAACTTTACCAGTATTCACATTTTCACACAGTATAAATGTTTAACCTCTTTCACTTATAATAAAAAGATTAAAAACCATATTTTGCTTGTGTTTGCCTTCTAGACATTCTGTTTTGAGCCCATTGGTTCTTCAGCTCAAGTTCACGCTCCTTTGCCTGGAAAAGAGAAAGAAAACTTATGACATCCCATATAAAAGGAATCCCACACCCAAAAGCATAACACAAACATAACCAGGAAAAAATTATCTTATTTATTAAAATACCTTATGTGCAATTGTAAGGTAAACTTTGAACAATTCTCAGTATAGGTGAAAAATGAATTTTACTAGTATACACACACACTTACATGAATCAAGTTTGAAATAACCTACAATTAAACTTGATATCCCAACTTTGGAGGATGTAAGCCTTACAGATAGTGTCCAGGGTCAGGGTTAGGGCAAAGATCTATCACTATTACCATCATTTATAAAAACAGGGTTGCCCTAACTTTTTGGCCCTAGGATCATATAAGGAACTCACTCAGCAAATTGGTCAGCAATAGTTCCTTTATTAAACCAAGCTCCGTTAGTATAATCTATCTATAAATAGATTTTTGATCTACATCTACATAAATACTCTGCAAGCCACTTTTCAGTGTGGGGCAGGGGGTGTAAATACCAAGCGTTCCATTTGCCTCTTTAGCTTAATGTAATCACAAATCGTTTGAGGAAAGAAAGAGTCCCTAAAACGACCTGTCCTCGCGTCTATTTCTCTTATTTTACGCTCATTGTCGAATCGGCCAAAGTAGCAGAAGGGGGTCTCATAATACCATTTATGTTCTTCCACAAATGTACTTTCTCTGAATTTAGCAAGCAATCACAGCCTAATCTCCTTTCTTTAAAGGATTCCCCACCTGCGTCTGAGAGCATTTGCCTTTTTATAGCTATGCCAAATATCTGTAAATAAATATCATAATATGTCATAAAAACATACATGCAGACAATGACTCAACCTCCTCTTAAATTTTTTTCATGCAAAAGAGATCCACAAAATGATATCACAGGTCTCACAAGGTCAACAGTTAAACTTGTTTTTTCCACTTTTAATACACTCCCCAGCGTATATCTATTGAACAGTGATTCATGAAACAAAATCCTCACCTTTCCACCACCAATGCAGCAATACATATTCACAATACTTGCAGTGATTTAAACCTATACATCAAAAAAAGCAGTAATCCCAAAAAGAAATGGACATGAAAAAGATTTGATGGGACTCAAACATGGGTTCTCAGTATTTTACATATATTTTGCCATTGCAAACCATCCGTCTGACAGGACAGCATTAATTTTTTAATTACATACAAACGGCTAGTTTCAAACTGCACTACAAACAGAAAGAAGTTGTGATCTGCTAGTGAGCAAAGCCGCCATGCTGTACAGAATGATGTTGTTGTGACTCAACGATGCCAGATTGAACATGTTAACTAAATTTCACAAAATTTAGTTTTCATTATTTTGTTTGATAGATATTGAAATTTCAGCAGAAAAGCTAAGCTAAGGCCCGGTGTTATTATGATTTGTTAAAGAGAAGACTTTAAGTAATGTATATCCATGTATAATCCATCACGTATAGGAAATTAATTACAATCTTCACTTTAACAACAAAATTTGATAATACAATACCCTAATGTGGACTTTAATGGAAGCCCATTTTAAGTATACATTACAATACTGGGTGTTAATAAGTGCTTTAGTTGTTTTTTCATTCTAGTGTGACATTTGCGCTGATTTCATTATATTTTTCATGTCTGATACAATTTTCGTGGGATTTATTGTCATGATTGAATTTTCACCCATAACCTCCAAATGCCAGTTTGCCATCATATGTTCCTTCCTAATAAACAATTATGCTTATTGCTTAGCTGCTTTCTTAATGAGATTAGGACACCCTTCTTTTGAAGGATGCTCATAGAAACTCAGCATATTCTTTTCTCTTTGAATTTGTGTACCTCATTATTGCATTGAAGTTCAATGGAGTTCTGGGCCAAATAACCTTGGCTGTTGAGGTACCAAAATAACTGATTCCATCTAGTTGAAAGAGTAGTAGCAGTTAACTTGAATCAACATTTTTAGAGGAGGATTTGAAAACATTTCAACATATCTTTCTCACATTCACACATGCACTCACAAACCTTTCCCTGAAACATATTATATACTGCAAACAAAAAACACACTTGAAACTATTGAAATCGTATTTCTTAAAAGTTAATCAACAACTAGTGAAGTGAATAAAAGATAAACCATAGCTTTCTAAGCTCTGGTCATTGATCATGTGCTGTACTTCCAGATAAAGTTCAAGTTGCTCAGAGAACAACAAGAAAGTCCTTATCACTATGTAGTCGCCAAGTTTTCAATTAGACTAATCTATACTAAACTAAAAACAATTACTGTACTAGTAAATGCCCCTGTCAAGCATGATGGAACTTGACTTATTTAAAAAATATATCTATTATTGTATACATCTGTTCTTCCTAAGCCAGAAAGAACCAATAGCTGGTCTTTAAAATATAATTATAACCAATACATAGTTTGATTGATGAGGGATAAATTTGGTATACATTTGCCTATAATTAAATGTATCAAGGACTATTTTGTCGATTGTCATTATGAAGTCAATATTCATACATCTTTTGTACACTTCAACTTTAAGCCATAAAATCTTTAAGAAAAATTACAATCATCTTGTAATCGTTAATTCTACTTTTAATTTCCAAGCATATTCTTCTAGAATAACAAATTTAGTTTGGTACTGAAAACTGGATTTGGGAAATGCCAATCAAGATGGAATTATGTTAATTGGATACGCAACCTAGTCATACTGTTATTATTTTATAGATACTAATCATTAGATAACTGTAATTGTTAGATAGATACTAGAAAGGGTTGAATGTTAAAATATTACTGGAAATCCAAAAAATTACAAACTCAATTTTGTCAAACATTATGAAGTTCATGGAATTTACATAAACTCACAAACATAAGAAGGGCTTTCAGCATCATAGAAACACAATGAAGTTTGTTTCACATCTCTACATCAAGCAGTTTCTGAGATAGAGGGGGATAGACAGACAGACGTCTTGCTTTTTATATTTAACTTGTAAACACCTCCGTCAAGGATGATGAAACTTAATTTAGTTTAAAAATATATCTGTTTTTCTATACATCTGGTCCTCCTAAGCCAGAAATAGTCCATCATACGACCATAATAACTCAATATATTTCTTATCATTACTTTTAATATTTATTCTACCGTTTTCAAGTCATGAAAGCCTACTTGACATACATTTCTTATAGAAAAATATAAGAACTGGTTATCCCCGTGTGCTTAAATGAGAAAATTCATGAAATCAACATTCAACAATTGCCTTAGTCGTCAAAGGGATGGGTTGTTTATTTCCCAAAAATTTTACGAATTTTCCATGTATTTCATCAAATTTCTCAAAATTTTGAATTTATATGAGTGTTTCACAACTAAAATAAGATTCTACAATCATTTTCTTCTCTTGTGACACATGTCTCAATTTCGTAGGATCATTGTTTCTAATTTAATTTTGTAAAAAAAAAGAACCACTGCAAGTCATAAAAACATACTTTACCTTCATCTCTCATGGAAACATAATATGGGCTACTGGCTTCGAAGCCGGACCTTTACAGAGATGAGAATAGTTTTTCTGGGGGCTTCAGCATAGTAGAAACCCAATGCAGTTTGTTTCAGATCTCTTAGTCAAGCTGTTTCTGAGATAAATAGGGGGCAGACAGTTGCTTTATATCATCATCATCAGCCATTTTCAATCTGACGTCGGATGTAGGCCTCTCCAAGCGCTTTCCAATTCTCTCTATTCTGAGCCTCTCGTTGCCATGTTACCCCTAAATACTGAATAATGTCTCTGTTTCATCGGTCCCGTGGTCTTCTTCTTGGTCTCTTGGTATCCAGTTCAGAACTGCTGATGTCCATCGGTTGTCGTTTCTCCTTGCAACATGGCCTGCCCACATCCATTTCAGTGATCTTACCTTATTTTTACATTTATTTACATTTGAACCCTGCAAACCGCTAGAGCGTATGGCAGGGGGTGCAAAACACCGATATACCTATCTAACCTGCACTGCTGTTCACTTCTCTAATACATCGCCGAAAGAATGACCAAAAATAACTAACCGTCCTGGCAACTATCTCCCTGTAACGCTTATTCGGTTACTGTCCTCAGTATTGCTTGTCTATTGGAAGTTGTCGTGCCATCTTCTTTCTGGACGACCAAGATTTGTTTCTTTCACATTGCTAGGCGTCGTCTGACCCTCTTCATACTCTTGTTGTTCTCTATAGCTTCTTGTAAAATTCTTTCGTTAAAATTTAATCCTTACATCTTCCTTCATCGCCACTCTGATAGACTTGCATAGCTCGACATATTCGATATTTTCCTTTGGCAAGTGTGAGTGTTTCAGTTGCTTTCGCTGTTTCATCATTTTCCTGGTCCTGTCGCTGAACTTCTTATCCTTTGGTCTTTTTGGTGTACTTGCTACTTCTTCTGCCGCTGCCTTCACTACTTCCATGACTTTGGCTTCCAGTTCTACTTCTTGAAGTGCTGAAAACCTATTTCTAAGTTCCAGCTGGAACTCTTTCCTATTTTCTTCTAATTTTCTAATACTTACCTCCTGTTTCCTGCTTGAGACCAACTTCTTTCGCTCCATTCTGACGTTAATCTTCATTCTGCATCTAACTATCCTATGGTCACTGCCGGTGTTGAAGTTGTTTAGTACCTCACAATTAGTAACTGGGTAGAGTTTGTTAACCAATATGTAGTCTATTTCGTTTTTTACTCCATTAGGACCTCTCCAAGTCCACTTCCTTGTAGGATTCTTCTTGAAATATGTGTTTGTTATGTACATATTGGTGCACTCTGCAAACTCTACCAGGCGGTGACCTCGTTCATTTCTCTGTCCTAGTCCATGTTTTCCTGTGACAGCATCATCTGCTTCCTGCTGACCTACACGAGCGTTAAAATCGCCCATGATGATTTTATAATAGTGATCTTCCTTGTCATGTTCCTTGCCGAGAGTCTGGTAGAAATTTTCAATTTCCTCTTCGCTGCTTGCTGCTGTTGGTGCATAAACTTGGATAATCTGAACAGAGTAACGCTTGTTTATCCTTAGGATTAGCTTACATATTCTGTCAGATACACTTTCTATTTTCTCCACATTATTTTTCCATTTCTTGTTAATCAAGAAGCCAACTCCTCCAAGTCTTCCATCCTTTGTTCCCCTATAATAGAAAATATGCTCTTCCTTGAGTGTAACCAGTTCTTCTGATTTTCTTCTTACTTCACTGAGTCCGATGACATCCCACTTTATCTTCTCTGCTTCATTGAGCAATTCCAGGAGTCGATCTTCGCTCTTCAAGCTGCGGCAGTTGTAGGTTGCGAAGTGTAGGGGGTTATTTCTTTTCTTCATGATGGACCTCTGTAATGCCACCACCTCCCGGACATCCGAATGGGTGGTGCTTTTACGTCCGGATAAATTTCTGGATAAATAACTTTAACAACACACATTACATTTCCACATTTGCTTACAGTAAAATAATTTGACACAAAGTGGTTTATGAGGGATTTACCCTAATGTTAACTGAAAATAATTTCTTGGGAAACTGGTGAATTTGGATTAAAAATCAACTGAGAGCCTCCATTGGGTTAGTATTGAGATTGGTTCTCGACTCCTTGTATGCCAGGAAAGAGTTCATCAAAATCTGCACTGGGAATTTCAAATTTGATTGTGCATATGTCGTCATCCAGATGTCCAAGAAAAATTAATGGAGAGGTTATGGCATAAGGGGCCAGCAGATGCACCCTTCATACCACTTGGCGCCGGCTGTGGTTGAAACAGTGTAATGATGCCAAAATATGGAATAACTTATTATTTGGCAGCAGAATATTCTCAAATTTCTCAGCTCTAATAAATATTAAATCTTTCATCTATGTAATGAAGGGTGAATTTAAATTGTATTACATTTTTATTTCAGTTTATATTTGTAAACAGCAGGGTATGGCAAACTTTCCATTGTTCACACATAAATTATTTCATTCTGATTTGAGAAGCACTTTTTTAACAAAAATAATATGCCATAAGTGATGATAGCAAACAATAATAATGACTCTATTGACCAGTAGGATATATCGTGTGTATAAATATGAATATTCAACTGTGTATGCATAAATTAAATAAATAATTTATCTTTAATTTTTCTCTGGATTCAGATCACTTGCAACCATGTAATGCACCAATTTTGGCAGATGTGCTGAAAGCATGCCATTCCTAGCACACTGATAAATTAATTTTCCCAAGGAGAAACGGACATGACGGAAAAAGTCTGACAGAACCAGGACTCAGAACCCGGGTCTCCCAATTGCCGGTCGGTTGCTCTATTCATTGAGCTATTCCACCAGAACATTTCCCCATGCCGTTTGGGAGACTTTGTAGGTATTGGACGCGTGACCCGGGTTCGAGTCCTGGTTCCGTCAGACTTTTTTCATGTCCGTTTCTCCTTGGGAATTATCCTAGGTGCACGACTTATCGTGCAAAGTCACCTTAACCCTTTTCCTTGTAAATTAATTTTCACCTGAACTTATTTAACATATTCACTGCTGACCATGCACTCCATCGACAGTGCATATCACCCCACCGTTGGAGTAATAAGTCTCTATTTATTTGCTTTTCATTCCATTAACTCCCAACCAATGAGTGTGATTTTCAGAAGATGCACACAATGTGACTTACAATTTCTCACAGTGCACTGTTTCCGAATCAGACTTTAACTTTTTCTTTAGCAGGAGTTTGAACTTTGTCACTGGCAGAGAAAGACCTCTGCAGTGCCCTACACCTGTCTCCCACACAATGCAGTGAAAGTGTTAAGGGGATTTTGTTAACATGAACTCTTGATTTTGCAGTCCCATAGGGTTTGTTAGAATGAGTATTAGAATTATTTTTATTGGTTCCTCAACAGCCAAGGTCATTGTACCTTGTGTTAATGAGGTTTTGCATTAATGTATCTGTGTTTGCAGAAATGCATCATAGGCATATGTTTATTACTAATGAACTCTTCCATAAAAAAATATGGAACTTAATTTAACTTGGATGTGGAGCAAAGATATTATCTTAGCATGGACAACCATGCAGCTTGTAATCCAAGGATAAATAGAAGTGAAAAGTAGCAAAATTAATGAGACTCAATCTCCAAGTTTCCAGGCTGGCATTCTAACACTAATCTAACATGCTGCATTAGACAGAATTACCAGATGAGGCATGGTCAAAATGCATTAATCATGAGCAATCTTCACTTGTTTATCCTTTGATGATTGATTGATTATGTTGAGGCAGTGTCCTTACATAGAGGGCCAAAGGCACTTAGACCTATTTGGTCCATTGTGCCATCCGCCATAATACAAAATTACCCATGGAGTCCTACGGCTTTACAAAAGGCCAAGATGCTCCCCATGGGCAAGTCCCTAATGTTCCTGGGCTCCTGAAAGAGGATGCCCATGAGACGAAGCCATGTCCTGGCAATAGTCGGGCAATGACACAGAAGATGGGTTGTAGATTCCTCTTCTTGGTTACACCCTCTGCAGCTTGGAGAATCAGTAATTCCCATGTTGTGGAGATGTTTGTTTACCAGGTAGTGTCCAGTTAATAGGCCTACCCGCGTTCTCAGATTCCTCCTATCAAACGATATGAGTTTCTTGGCATAGCTTTAGTTTGGATCATCACAAAAGCTCCCCAAAAATTGGGCTTTTGCCCAATCCCTAATTGCAGCCCTCAGAACAGCAGACGAAATAGGTAGAATTGGCTCTGGGCCAAAAGGATCACTGAGAGCACCTCTCTTGGCTAGCTCATCAGCTTTTTCATTTCCAGGAATACCTACATGTCCTGGTATCCAGAAAAGATGAATTTTTCGCTGCTTAGCAAGGGCATCAAGCACTCTGTGACACTCTAGCACCAGCTTAGATCTGCACCAAGATGAGTTGAGTGCCATTAGGGCCGCTTAACTATCGGTGCATATGTGAATAGAGCCAGATGACTCTATCTCTTTAATGGCATGCAGACATACCAGAATTGCAAAGATTATTAAGGGTGATTTGCTGTAGACCCTCGCTCCCGAGTTATCATCAATATTAGATCCATCCGTGCACAATGCCCTGGATCCATGATGGATGTGCTTCCCTTTAATTCACTCTTTGTGAGAGGGATAGTGACAAAGTGTTTTAAAGACTGGTGCCTCGGCATTAAAGGTTGCCACCAGGTCATCATGACCCATCTCAAAGATGGGACTTGTATTGCTAAGGTCAGTCCATAGCTTCCTATGACCAGATATATATCCAATGTCATACCATTGGCCAGAATGCTTCAATTGCAAGGCCGTAGTTTTTGCTTGCTTCTCTATCTCCACATAAAGTGGTGCGAGGTTCAGCAAGGTCTCTAACGCCAGGGTTGGGGTAGTCCTCATGGACCCGGAGATCCCAAGACAAGCTATTCTTTGTATGTGATTGAGTTTGAACCTGGCACATTTCAGCCAGGACCTTCTCCACCACACAATTGAGCCATATAGTAAATAAGGTCTTACTATCATGGTATAAATCCACTGCATGCCTCTAGGATGTAATCCCCAGGTTCTGCTGCAGGCTCTTCTACATGCCCAAAGGATAGAGCAAGCTTTCCGGATTCTAGACTCCAGATTTTGATTCCAAGACAACTTCGAGTCCAGAGTCACACCCAGATATCTGATAGTGTAAGAGAGCCTTAATTCCTCCCTGTTAAGGGAAGGAATTCTCAGGTCCACCATGTTCCTCTTCCTTGTAAACAAAATAACCGTAGTTTTGTCTGGGTTGACAGTTAGCCTCTTACTGTTGCACCACATTTGCACTATGTTTAGAGCTGATTGCATATCCTTGAAACAGTATCGAGAAATTTTCCAGGGATAAAGATAGTTAAATTGTCTGTATACCCCTGTGAGTAGGTGCCAGCCTCATTTAGTTTAGAAATAAGGCTATTGACTACCATATTCCAGAGAAGTGGTGAAAGTACTCCTCCCTGTGGACATCTCTGTAGAACCCGAACCGTCATCATGTTTATCCTTTAGTTTAACTTGTTAAAAAATATGAAATTAAGGCTTTGTGTACTACCCTTCTAAGCCAGAATATGTGAATTAGAATTAGAAACTCAAATATATTCCTCACTTGGGCCTAAGATCTCAGTGTTTTCTTACAGGAAATGAGTGAGCTTGGATTTAATCGGTTGTCACAAGGATGAGTTATTTACAACCACAAAAATTTCACAACATTTTTGTAATTTTATCAAGATTCTCAAATTCTTGATGATAACAGCAGTAATTGTCTTTGTTAAACAATTTCTAAATCTTTTTTTACTAAAATGAATATAGTCCAGGGAGATCTGGTGGAACTTCATAACGATGAGAGTATTTATTTCAATACGGGTACAGGCAAGTCCACAAATGGTAAAAAAAAAGCTTTTTTTTTACCATTTGTGGACTTGCCTGTACACGTATTGAAATAAATACTCTCATCTTTTCTTACTGTTAACTTTCTTTTTGAAATAAGAATCCATTTTACCACTGAAGCTTCTCCATTATCAAACAGATCCTTAAGAGATCAACTGCCTCTAATTTTGGGAAGCAAATATATCCTTCATTATGACTTGCCATACTTTACGATGAATAATTGTTCAAATAATGATCTTTTGCTACATTTTTTTGCTGTTTGGGCAGTTAGGAGAATGAAAAGAAAATCTCGCCTCAGCTCAGTGTTTCCACTCAGAGTTTTAGCAGATTATATGGTTGTTGGGTATTCTTTTCAACCCTATTTATGTTTTGAGGGCATCCTTTTCTTCTCTCTCTTGTAATAAGAAAGGTCCAGAGATACCTTGATGTAATAAAAGTTAGGCGCACTATGATTTGTTGCAAGGGTTCTTCCGATTCTTCTTTCTAAGTGGAGCCAGTCTTAGAGAAAATTTTGGATGATTCAGTTGTAGTTTCTGGTGTTCTTAGTTTAACTGTACAATTCCTTATCCGGAAGGAAGAAAAAACCAAAGTTTTCGTGAAATAAAACCCCGGAATGTAAGTTTTATGGCAATCAATATGCAGAGGAAAAAGAAGAAAAACTGGTAAAGAG
Source organism: Ladona fulva (assembly GCA_000376725.2). Lineage (NCBI taxonomy): Eukaryota > Metazoa > Arthropoda > Insecta > Odonata > Libellulidae > Ladona > Ladona fulva. The sequence goes on from KZ308649.1 coordinate 67,287, forward strand.
TGCAACTGATAGGAAACTACTCTCTTACTAATAAAAGTCTGGGTTGTTATCCTACGCATTTTAACAAGATTATAGAATTTTCAACAGTTTTCGGTGCACTTGCAGAAAGACTTATTGGAGAGCATACACAAAATATCAACAAGAGATTAACTGTTTGGCGCTAGATTCCTAAACACCCTGATTCCGGCAAAATAATTAGCGAATACGCTGCCTACATAACTGCAGATGTTTTATATGAAGGTTACTCTGCTGTAACTATCACAATGGAAGAATTAGACATAGAAATGGAGCAGCAATTCAAGATTAATGCCGACATCTATGACCGCGAGAGGTTGGCAAGGCAGGAGCGCCGAAGCTTGAGGCTCAAATAATTCGTTGAGAGAAAAAAATGGAGCTAAATGACTGTTATAAAGATGCAAAAAGTTTGCTATATGCACTAGGTATACTAGATAAGCAGTTAACAATCGTAAGTTAATTATTTATGGTAGATATTCATAACAAAAATTTTAAACTCGTTTTTCTCGAAACTGTTTTTGAAATTGGTGTGCACGATAACTCAAAAACTATTTCTACTATCAAGATTTCCTTTTGCATGCCTTTTCAGCATTATATTCTCTATTAGGTGAACCTCAGATATTGATGGAATTATTAATTTAAACAATTATTATTGTTAAAAGTGAAGGAATTTTTTTCATCAAAATCGAAATTTTCACTTTAAAGAGCTGGCGTTTTCATAGTTTTAAAAATTTTTTTAATTTTAGAGGTTCATTAAATACATAATTTTATATTCTATAAGAAAAAAACTTGTTTTCAAAATTTAAACGGGTGTTGTAGACGCTAGAATGCACATCAATTGGTAACGCATGCGCGAATGCCCTGTAGATATTCTATGATATATACGATAAATTTTGTTAATCTTCAATGAAAATTTGTTTTACGTACTCTCAAAGGTACAATATAGGTATGTACTAGCTTAGAAAGCTGTATATTTTACCGTTTTTCTAACAGAAATTTCCAAAAATCTCTTAAAGTTTGCCCTTCTAAACCAGGTGCCCCCCTTAAGTAACTTTTACATAAAAAAAAATGTAAGTAAATCAAACATTGCTGAAAATGGTTACATTAAATAGTATGCATGGAAAAACCAAAGTGGACTGGGCTAGTAATAACTGAATGATAAAAGAATAGAGCCAAAAGAAATCCATTGCTGACCTGTGTGAATGGCATACTTGAGAGAAGTGATGGCTCATAAAAATCATCAGATTGTAAATACTATTTTGTAACCAATTATCTTTACATACAATCTGATAACTTGAAATTGAGATTACTAAGAGGATAAAATACTGAGACAATTAGTTGATTCAATACCTGGAAAGCGAGGTAAGTAATTTGATGCTTGCGCCTCTGTTGTGTAGTCGGACCACCATCTCTCCTTCGATGGCTCCTTGTCTCCTGTTCCTCTGTTAATTGCTTTGTCAACCATTCCTTTGGATCTGGGAGGTGAGATTCCCCACACACATCAATAATCTGCGATTCTGATATCTCCTGGCGACCTCGGCGGCCACAAAGCCTAGTTATCTGGAATTTAAAGACTTATAAGTAATAATTATCATCATTAATAATTCATCCAATTGACACTTTGGTCCATCATTCAATTGGCACTTTGGCTACCAAATCAACTGAAGCCACCTTTCATAAGACTTAGACTACTCTTTGAGTAGCTTAAGAAAATAATTACAATGAAAAATGTATATCTACTATATCTATCTAAAAATGTAATTTGGAGATTTTTATCAATCCATCAATGTAACAATTAGCATTGGTCATATGTTTATATGATATATAATTTCTAAAATTTAAGTTCTAGTATTTAACTAATAGCATACTCTAAAAACCAGTTGAAGAAAATAAATCTAGATCCTTGAAAGTTAAGAAAAGATTATTCATGGTGCAAGATATCATGAAAAGAATGAAAGAAAAAGAAGGGAAAGCATTAAAAATATTGAAAAACAGCAATAATAGTTAATCCATAACACTTTGAAATGAAATCAAGAATAGACTGAAGATCCTTGGTGTTTCATGTGACAATGTATATCCAAGTGAGTAATGTAGCCAAAAATGATAACCACAATGATCAGGCTATGATTCAAAGAGTCAACTTGAGCTTTGAAAGAGCCATGGTGATGATGCAGATGGACCCTGCCTGGGAAGAGGAGAAAGCATGGAAGAAGATCATTAGTAATCGGAGTCGTAATGTAAGGTTGAAGGAGAGAATAGCTGATCTAAGAGCAGTGTGGGACACAGGGAACCTGTGATTCTATTTATTTCTATTAAACCCTGATTTTATTTTCCAAAGGCTCTGAATCTTCCTTGAACCAACTGAAACCCTTACCTATAATCTATAGAAGAAGCCTTAACTAAGTGGAACTCCATCACTGGGAAAATAAAATTCCACAGGAGTATATTTATTATCACGACTGGTTTCGAACAGAGTTAGTTCATCATCAGGCGAGTAAAGCAAGTAAACCAAAGCATATATAGGCAACTAGAGCCAATAGGAGAGGAGGGTGGGGCTAGGTCTCATAAAATGGAAGAAGAGGTGGCTTTGACTGACTATGGAGGAGGGTGGCCGAAAATTTTGAATGATGTTTTTCTTCGAGTAAGTGTTTGGCTAAGTGTGAGACTTGGGAATTGTTTTGGAAGGATTGTCTGTGTTCTTTTGTTCTGGTGTATAAATTCCTTTTTGTTCGACCGATGTAAATAGCGCCGCAATCATTACAACTTAATTTGTATATCCCTGATTTTTTGTTCTTTATCAATTTTGTCTTTATTATTTAGGCCTAATTACAACACAAAAGAAAGTACGTTTAAAAACTACTTTAAGAATGGATGATTTTACCAATACGATACCGGACCCTAATCAAAAATCAATAATAATAATATCAAACAGTGCATACGTTTAAAGTGTACGTTTGTATGGTTGATAATGTACAACCAGTCAAAAGCAAACTTTAGTGCAGCAGACATTGAATCATTTAACGACTACTTACCGCCTCTTCATCCAACTGGAGTAGTTCATTGTCTTCCATTTCTGCATTGTTACTATCAGCTGGCTGAGGACCAAATACTTCGTTTTGGTCAGCAGAGCTGTGTGAAGAGCACGATGGCGTTTCCTCTTCTTTTGCTGTCAGCAGTTCTGCCACAGACAATGAGCCAGTACGACCATGGGCAAATAACTTTTCGTCGGGAAGATCTGGTATAAGATTTTCCTCGACTGAAGCACTGATTTCTGTTTCTTTGGATGTCAAGGAAAAGAAATCTCCTGTCGATCCGTCTTCTCCTCCAGATTCTTCGCCAGAATCCGGGTAGTTAATGAGAGACGACGATTTGTTCACGGCTTTCTTAACAACAGGCACAACAGATTTTTTAACATTAGTGTCTTTCGATACTACTCGGGGAATCAATTTTCTGTTTGTTTCCTTTACCACGAGATTCTTCGGAGCAGGTAGAAGAGAAAATAATCCAGATCCTTTCTGAAATACAAATGAATTAAAATGAAAACGTTACCTCGAACAGATATATGTTAATCTGTTAAAATTGCATGATACTTTAATAAGACACAAAATACATACTGTTGAAGGTTTCAGTTTCTTCGGCTTCGATTCCTCGTCTTCGTTGAACTATACAAAATTTAAATTCGATTATTACTTACAGTAGGATTATCTTCGTTCAAAACTGAGAGGAGCGAATAAAGGTGTAACTTGCCTCTGACAGCGAAGGCAGCGTTATCTTTACAGTCTTCTTTCCGCTGCTAAGATTATGACTTCTGACAATTTCGGAAGCCATTGGCACATCTCTTCTGCTTTCAGCTCTACGCAGTGATTCTGAGGAAGTACTCTTATTCTTGGGTAACATTACTGACGAAAATAAAAGACGTTTAGTAAGCTCTTCTGCACTCAATGTGACATTACTTTGTTTTGGTCGAGGAAGAGCTTCTCCTAAGCTATGATGATTATCTGACTCAGTAATTATCCCCTTCGATTCCGAAGAATCTTGAATTTTATCATGAGTGAAAGGTACATCGTTGGTGAAAGTTTTTCCCTCCGATACATCTTCATTTTTATCACTCTCGTCACCTGAATCATCACTATTATCATATGCAACGAGTGACATTATCAAGCAGTTACCAAAAGTAATGAGCCTTCAATTCTTAAACCACTTAAATACACGTTATCCAAAGGTGACAATCGTGATGTTTACACCACATCTGAGTATAAAAATACCAATTCTGTACGATGTATCGAATATAGATCGAAAGTTTACATCGTTTGCATGAAAAAGTCGATTCTCTCGACACCAGCATATGGCGAACATTTCAAACGTTGCTAAAATCGCAAAGACCTACTTTAACGCAAAATGAAGAGCTGCATATTTCTCCTTTTCGCTTTCTCATTATACGAGAGAAATTTTGATTACAGAATTTTTTTACTTTTGCGTAAGTTAGATAATATATTATATCGTAAAAAAATTTGTGGCAAAATGAATATGTAGCGGATGAATTTCAGTGAATTAGAAACCAGTATTTTCCAGTTGGTTATATTGTGCTCTGATAAATGAATCACACTATTAGTGTTTCCAAAACTCGAGAATATTGCAGAGCACATCGGATCTCTACTCTACATGGCTTAGGTGTATAACGACAAATGTTTCTTAAATGAGCAGTTTTTAATCACTGCATCAATAGAACTTGTTTACATGGGGCCTATACACATCTTATGTCCCGAAATAAATATTTACCTAGATATTATTTAACTTTTAAATCTTCTGTTTACGTCAAAGACTGTTTTTCTCCTGGGTCTTTACTCTTAGCAAGCTTTGACATAGAGCAATTCTGGGTTTTTGACTCTTGTTAAAATTTTTCCTTTAGCTTATGCTTTTACTCTAAATACACCAACATTCTGAGATATCTTCTGGCTGCTGCATAAACTGTGATGCTTCCTTTTATATTATCCATACTATTTGTTACAGTTTTTTTGGATTCTCAGTTCTGTTGAATCCAACTTTTTGGTAGGATGAGATTACCATTCAACCTTGGATAGGGAAAGTTCAGGATCAAGGATTCTTAGCTTTATGTCAAAAGGTATTTACATGCTGAAATTGTATTGAATAATATACTCCAATAGCTGTACCTTGAAATGCTAAAAAAAAAACTTGAATGAGTAATTTAACTGCAGAAAAAAAATTCCATTTTATTTTTAGCTGAGACAATATTGTGCAAAAATAATTTGTAATGTAAAAAAATAAATCCTAGAAAACATAATATTACAGAAATATTGCATACCTGTAAACATATAAAGAGGCTATGGAAAGACTCCTATGGGAGGACATTAAAGTTAATTATCTCTGTAGTTGATTTTCATGGAAAAGATTTTTAATTTCTCTGATTAAGTTTTGCACAGCTCAAGTAAATGTGTAGCCAAGGCAATCAATAAAGGATAGGGGAGTACCAAATTTTAATAGAATACTCACAATTACTCAAAAGTGAAGTAATTAACCTGTAAATCATCCTATTCAAAGTCATTTATTATTTAGTATAGTATCAGTACATTGTTTACAAAAGAAAATATTACAGATGATACTGCCCTTACATATGCAGGTCATAATACTTCTTGAACATTTATTAACCGGAATCAATGAAGTTACATGTTGGATAAACTGACATAGGCTTACTTTGAAAACAGATGAATGAACAGATGTTGGAAAAATATTCCTAATTTAGAACTTAACCAGTCTATTGATAAATTCTGTTTCATTTTCTTCGCAAAATAAACTAAATGGAATGTGTTGCATGTGAATGCATTCTCTCCTGAGAGGTAAATTTTAAACTATATAGCATTACCTTAAGAACAAGATGTACTTTTATTGTGAAAGATAAGACTCAATAAGTTTTGAGAACCAGTTATTATCACATTACCTTTCCCTTAAAATGTCAATTTCCTTATCGGACCCTACAGGCACGGATGTCCAAAACTAGACTAATCAGCTTCTAGGGACTGGACAATTTTCTACAAATGGCAAAAAGAAGAAATTTATCTCCTGTAAATATATGGTACTCTCTAATTCAAATGATGATCCTATTTTTATCTTCCAAATATAGTCTTTTCACTTATGAAATCAGTAAAAAGATATAGTGAACATTGTGAAGATTATTCTTCTTCTTTAAATGCTCACAAGATAAATATACGTGCTCAAACTTATTTATTCTACTCTTCTGTGACTTTGTTTAAAATTTGAAAAATTTAACTCTTAATGCATCCAAGTAGGAATATATGTAGTAGTGGTAGTGAACCATTTTTAATGCATTACTCATTAAATGACAAAAATTCTTTTCCAAACAAATTTTACAAGTACTGCACACAGACACCAGGAAATTATTAACATAGAGAGATTATATAATTGGATTATTTGCAATACTCCAAATATGTGGAGAGCCGTAAACCTTTCAGGACTGAGGTAAACTGCCATGTCTGTGTGAGCTTTGACTTTTATTAATGTTGAGATGTCATCATAGGCCAACACAAATATATTTCAGTAAATTTCCTTGAGAAATGTATTACAGCATTTGCACTTTCCACAGTTTGCATACCACACTAAAAATAAATAACTTTCATTCCAAACTCAAAGAGTGAATCATGCATAAGATCAGATACAATTTTAATTATAAAATTACATTGTGGCGGCACTTTTCATTAGATACTGGGATGACCTGGCTGCTGGTACGCCATTTCCCGATTTGTATGAGGCAAAAAGCCACATGGATATATAAGTTAACCTTAATGCTAAGTCTAAGGATACATTTTTTCATTGGAACTTACATTATAAAACTTGCATTACATTACAAAATAGCTGGCCCTGCACTTTTAGGAATAAGCATAAGAATCTTTATACAATATTAGAAACATTTCAGCTAAAAGATGCACAACCAATGACGGAAATGGAAATGGAACAATAGTTTAGCCAAAATAATTTCTCATGGCACACAATCCGTAATTATTCCAACATTTTTATTTACAATATAGTTTCAAAGATGAATTTCTATGAAATAAGAGTTGCACATTTATATGAGGATTTATTATCAAAAGGAAAGATTGTGCAAATTTGAAAACAAATAGGCTCATTACCCATGATCAGTTCTTGGAAGCCTAAAATAAATCAAAATGAGCAATCACAGAAAATATATCAAATAATTATTCAACCAACAATGAAAATGGAGCATTTCTATGTCATTTTAGAGTCAATAATGACATCCCATGGAGTACTGAGTAGAGCCACTTGATGTTGCCCTAGTTGATGAGTTAGCAGATGACAATTTGCTCACATGGCAGTGAAGATTAGGCAAAATTATTACGTACATTAATAAATTTCACTGAAAAATCATCAAAACAATAAATATTATGCTAAAATACTTATTAAATATAATAAATTTTTCAAAATGTGTATATTCAATCAATTAAAAAAATTAACAAGATTTGCCTAAATCTACTAAAAAGCTTGTATATTTCTATGAGATGGCGGACATTTCCTTGAATACCTTAAAATTGAAATGCTCAACTTGTAGTAAAATTTTGAAAAAGTCACACAGTGTTCATTGCTGATAATTCATTTCATTTTCTCTATATTGACAATGATCGTTCAAAAAATCAAATGAAAAACTAAGCTAAATTTTACCAGCAAAGGGTTAAAATTGATCACAGTGAGGCCTTTGGAGTTATTAAATATTTCATATTTTACGAACTCAATCAATTTACACAAAAAATATTGGAGCAAACATCCAATTTTCATTCCTTCTTGAAAAATTAAAATCTATGTACCAAATTCTAAAAATTGGTTTCGTAAATATTCCAACAATAATAGCTATTATGATAAACTTATGACTTCCTATAGATATAGAAAATTGGGGAAATCATCTTCCATTTTCACTAGAGTGGAAGAGCATAATTCACACCACCCTTGAGGAACATACCATGTCTTCTATTGGTGTGGCTACCTCATTTAACTTTCAGCCAAACTGACAGTCAGAAAATAAGCTAAGTGTGCTCGGTTATTGGTATTTCAATATCTAAAATTCTCTTTGGTTTAAAAGCCTGAGTATAACCTTTCCTACAATGGGTTTTACAAACCTAGAATGTATCTAAAGATACATCCATCCATGCATGCATGCATACACTATCACACACACTGAAAAACACATTCACTGATTCATTCCTTCTTGAAACTAAAATTTCAATATTTCATACGTTGTATTAACTTTTCCTAAGTGCTATTGGAATTGACAGGTTGACAATAATTCTAAAGTGGACACAGGGTCCAAAGATAAGGTAGCAACATCTACCAAAACCTTTTCAGCTGAGACAATGTGTCCCTGTTTTGAATTGTATGGGTTGACTCCTGAGTTTACAGGAGAATAGGTGATTTCAGTCTTTACGAAACAATACTCTCCATCTCAAATGATCACTGCATACAGAATATTACAATCGTAACTAGAAACATCAAAACATCAATTACTCTTTTACATGCATATTTACATTAGCAAAATCTCCAGCAGTAAAAATTCTGCATAAATGGGCCCAAAGGCTCCATCCGCTTAATTCATGCCTATAAATATCTGTACATGCAATTATGTCCATTACTGAGAGTTCCCGAAAAGGACGCACAAAGTAATAATGAGGCATTCACCGATATTAAACATGCAATAAAAGATTAGAATGCAAGGGTCAAATCCCTGATTACAGGAAGTCCAGTTGGCCTCACGCAAAAGAAAATACTTCAGCCCTTAAAGAACTGACCATGAGCACCAGTCCAAACCAACGCGACCATAAAAGTGGACGCACAATGAGCCAGCTCCAGTTAATACAACTGGGTCAATCGTTGACAATAACATGTAGCGCACTCCTCTCCATCCTCAACCGATCAGTTGACACTGTGACCATATCAACCAGCCTGTGAGGGGCTTCACTCTTTGGGGGCAACGGAGCTCCAACAGCCAAAGACGGAGGTCTCAGGTCCTGTAGATATAGCTGCAGGGTGCATGCTGAGGTCCAGTTTCAGGGGCGCTGCTCTGAGGCAGAGCGTGATGCACGGGGACCAGAGTCGGCGAGGGAGAGGAGGATGGTGGTGAAGGAGAGGAAGAGGGTGGGGACGGGGACGATGCAGACGAGGAGGGAGAGGGCGATGACCCCGCCAGGGGATGGCCTCCTCCACCTGACCTCCCTGTTCCTCCCGTGGTGCCTTGCCCTCTGACCCTCCCACCTGCTGCGCTTCCCGTCCTCCTCTGTCGCTTAGCCGCTGTTTCTCCGGTCCCCTCCGCCTCTCAGAGATAAACTTTCTTTACACTCCTTGCAGTGCCGAATCCATCCCCAATTCCAGCTCTATGACCCCCTCCACCAACCCCTCCTCCCCTGTGGGCTGTGCCGAAGGAATCTCCTTGATGACTACGGAGGGTGCCAAAGTTGTCACGTCCTCGCTGGTGAGCATAGGGGTCTCTTGGAGGTGGTGGAGTGTAGTTGTCTGCAAACTGGAACAGAGTTTCCGCAGGAGGTGCATTTGCATGTGTTTTCCTCAGCGTACTTTTTGGTGATGAAGCCAGAGACTTGTTGGCTGTTGGTATGAGAACAGGCTCTGCATATGTCACTTCCTCTTGGGGCAGCAGCTTTGGTTCAGGAGCCATCCTACTATAGAGTTGGAGGCAGAATAAAAATCAAAAAATAAGTAACAAATAAAAGACAAGGGGAAAGATGTTAAAACTAATTGAGGAAAAGAGTCCTTAAATATACTGATACGCAATCCTAAATATTGCAGAACTTAGAGAAAAAGAATTTAGCATTCCATAAATTCTTCTACTTGTGATAATTTTTTCCCTTCATAAAAACCAATGCAATAAAACGAGTAATCATAATTCAGATATAATCCAGTTAGGACTACTTTTCCATAAGAAATAAGAGTAACGGAAGTACTGTATTTACTTGAAAATAAGACAAAATATAAGACAAATGTATATTCTCAGCATTTCTGATTGGGAACGAATGGTTTTTTATCAATTTTCATTAACCTTCTGGATATTTAAAAATGAACTTTAAAATTCAAGTTAAACATTTAATTTAAAATTTTTAGGAATCTAACTAAATAGATAATGCATAAAAATGCTTTAAATTTAGGGCATAGTCTGCATTATTACAATTTCTATTTCAAAAATTTAAAATGGATACTTCATATCAAGATGATAGATTCATATAATAGATTATAGTCTTTATTTGGAAGAGGAGTAACTCTTTTGCATATTAACAAGCAATGATGCCCTCCTTATGGCTCTAGCTTTGCTCACTTCACTACCACTCTTGTAAGGAAATGAAAAATAATACTTATAAATTTGATTCCTTCTGGGAATCATTTTCCCCTTCAACAGAGCACATGATGTTAAGAGGACCTTTTTCAAATAGTCTTCAATGTGATGCGGATTGGGAAAATTAAGAATTGGGATATTTCATCAGAGTTTTTGTGATTCCCTTGTATGATAAGCCAGAAATTTATGAAAGTCAGCAATCATCTGCAGAATGGCTAGTTCAATAATGTGCCAAGTTTGAAAATTTCTGTAAATTCTGGTTTGAAAACCTTGAGCATTGAATATAAACATTGAATGAATACATATCACTTTTGGAGTTATTTTCATATACATTTTAATTAAACGTTTTCTAGAATCTAAGCTCAGATCCATGGGAGACAAGAAGCAAATATAAAATGTATATTTATTAATTACCTGTTAACATTCTGTCTCTGTTCAAAGTATTCATACTCTGTGTCTGGATAAGGCAGATTGTCTTCTTCTTCTTTGTGACACTTCCTGCCACAGAGATAGCCAGATACAAAACCCACTACAAGAGCAGCAAGAGAACCAGCAACCACCGCTATTGCCAAGGTTTCCACAGTGTATTGGGGAAGAGGACTGTCAGCTGCACTAACTGCAGGGCCTGCAAAACAGGACACTTCATTGCAAACATTTTCAACACACATTTACACTGAAAATGTCAAGGATTAATTTTCATTGCCTGTTTTATGGAAACATTAATATCAGCTTTTGGAGATGGTAGAGAGATTTCTCTGGAGAGGGCTTTCTTAAATCACATTTGCACCAATTTCAGCAAAGGGAGGCTGTGTGTTTTATTGTTATTTAAACTCTAGTTTAATGATTTTAGAAAATAATGTACCATGAAATTGATCAAATACCACTTTCAATTGCTTTTACTTTTCTGCACAATTAACGAAGAATTATCCACAGAATTCCTGGTCAAGGATTTTATAACACAACTAAGACTAATGCTGGCAGAAAGTATACATCTTCAAGCTGAAAAAATAATTGACAATGATATCAATGTTAATAATACTGTAGTAATTTTATCCCTTTATAAGTGGTATTTTGTGTGTTTTTGCCCAAAAATGAGATTTTTCTGTGGGTTAACTTTATGTCCTACATTTAGAAATGCTTTAGAAGGGATGCAAAAAATTCACAATTTCAACCAACCTTCACCATTGTGACTTTCTTCATTTTGCATAATATTTATTACTTCACCCTCAGGAAGTTCTTTCCCAACTCGTCCCATGTCTGGATTGTATTTTGGGTAATTGGAAGATGACAGACCTCCTGGACTTCCTGCATCTTTCCCAAGTTTGCCTGTTAAGTAAAAAAATACATAATATCTCCAAAATATAATTCTTTGTGAATTTCCATAAATAGTTGTGTATAATCTGACCATTAAATGCAAAATTTTTATGACAAAATGTAAAGTTGAATTCCCATTTAATATTAAAATCAAATTAAATTAGGATGATTCTACAATTAAATTCTTATTAATTTCCAAATTAAATTTTATTTTAATGATAGCATGGCATTGTTGACATTGTAAACTTTACTATAAAGTTATACATTACTTTCTAGTGATATACAAGTTTTAATCCAGTCATTATTATAATATACAGTATACTTTTGAGCATGACTGAGATTATCCAATCGTCTATTTCAGATCTATTTTGATTTCAGTATTTGAACTGAATATTGGTTCAAAAAAATAATGTTGCATCAAAGCAACATTTAAGTATTTTATCACAAGTGCCAATTCCAGAGACAAACTTTCTAGCTTGCATAGGTGATTATATCAATTGGGATCTCTTCCAAAGAAGCAGGAATCATGTAGCAGTTTGTGTGAATATTTTCAGCTTTACAATGCAACTGTACTTTCTTAATACGTAATACACAAAGAATATATCCAGCTTCTATGGAAATTATCAATGGCACAATGAAATGGTCAAGGGAAAGCATTTAACATGATTAAGCTGCAATGTGAAACTTAAATGAAAATATACTGAAAATGCGTTATAGCACTCACTGGCTGGACAAGAAGCATGCACTCCAGTGGAGATGCTTTGATAGAAATTCTTCTCCTCATTCCATCTTGGAGAACCAACAGCTCTGCATTTTTGATTTTGTTTATCCCAGGCACAATATGGATCTTGTAGAGCAACACATTCACTGTAGGAAAAGAGGGAATTCTTTAATTATTCCAAGTCCAAACCTTAAGCTAAAACAGGAGCACTGAGTATGATATATTTATAATGAATAGGTTCTCTGCAATGGGCAACTACAGCAATTCCTCCATGGTTTCAAATGCAGGGTGGAAATCATCCTACTTTCTGTATGGTATATTTGGTGATCAATATTTTCACCACTTTTCCAAGGAAGACTATCTCTAGACAATTCAGTTGGTTTCTTTGGATTGGTCACAAAGTAATGCCCCACATTTTTTCACAAAAACTATTTATTCTAGAAAAATGAAATTTACATATATGAAAGGAAGATGTTTAATCTGCTTAATCTATTTTTCCACCTTAACTCCATCAAGTTCTTTGCCTTCCTCCAGCAATTCACTAGGGCATGTATGACCTGTCAATACCAGTCCTCGCTCTGGCTATGGAGCCAGGTTTTCACTTTCAACCACCTTCTGATTCGCTCAAACATTTCTACTAATTTTTAAAAATTCATTACACCATTATAAAGCAATATAAATACAAATTAACAAGCAAGCTTAGGGTCACTAATATCCAAAGGAAAATTTTTAAGCTCTTTTGAACTTTAAACTATTATATTTTAGGGGAAATGGCTGCAAAACACATTACATTCACTGGAAAGATAATTATTATAGTCAAAATAATTTTGAAAGAGAACATTTGTGACTGTACACAAGGGTAATCTTTATTCATAGGGGAGAACTATTTTTTATGAATTTATTTCTGGCTAGCAGCATAATGCTAGATGAGATACATGGTGGCCAACTTGAAAACTTTGATTGGAGGCAACAAGAGCATGTCACAACTTGCAACACTTGCTATCTGGGTCTGATTTCAAGAATTAACAGGAAGATTTTATGATTGTTTTAGGGAAATCACAGCAAATGTCTGTTTATGTATTGGCCAAAGTATGAAAACAATAAATGTGGACACTCTGTAATCACTTGTGGTGACTGAAAAACTGCCAAAATGTTGAAATCCATTAACTTTAAGTGCAATGTGGCATGTCTTTCCATCATCCGATTGGAATATTTTAATCATTTTATTTTCCAACCAAATGGAATAAATTTAGTGGGTGTTGCAAAAAAATTCAGACTTTGAAAAATAAGGACAAATGAGGCATTGAAATGATGGGGAAAGCAAAAATCAGACTTTAAAATATAAAAAAAACTTTTCCATACCTGCAGGAGAGAATTTTGTCAGAGTAGCAGCGATGTAGGCTCAATGACTGAACTTCTTGATCCGACACAACAATGAGACGACCATTTTGCACAGAACCCCTCGTTTCACGCACAACTTTCAAGTTTCTTATAGGCACATTTGGTGGGAACACTTGGATCTCTTCAATAACCACAGGATTTACATGCTTGGTTGTATCAGCCGAGTCTGCATTTACAGCCTTAATGACCTTTCCATTATCTATAAACATTAAAGAGTAACATGTAAGATATTTATTAATTTTTTCATTCCAGATGAACAGGATTTCCCAATAAAATACTTATCTTAAGATATATTACATGGGAAATATGACCAAAATTCTACCAAGATATGCATCCTAATATTAATTTCAGTTTTATAAATAACAAACTAAACTTTTTTTGAGAGAAGCAATTTTCAGCAATATGCACCCACAGATTATAAAATGTTAGATTAACAGTTAAATAGTAATGATAAGGGTCAGGATCACCCTTTCTACCTCTGGGTACTCAATATTACAAGGGTAAGGTGAAAAGTTCTCGGCCTGAATGGCGTTCCAATCAGCGAAAATTTATGATCCCTGCCTGGGCGCATGTGTCATTAGTTCGTAAGACAAGTTTCAACTTGTTCTCTCAAGTAGTTTGTTTACACGTATTGTTGCAGTAGACATCTTTCATGTTTTTCGTTAACATGGATAAACTTGAATATCGTGCAGTCATAAAATTCTTCTTTTTGGATGGATTAACACCTAAGGAAATTCATCCGAAGTTGACATAAGTATACGGGGACTCTGCTCCTTCAATGTCAACCATTAAAAAGTGGGCGGCTGAATTTAAACGTGGTCGCACATTCCTTGAAGATGACCCGCGTGAAGGACGGCCAAAAACCACAACCACACCAGAAACCATCAAAATGGTGCACGATATCGTGTTGGATGATAGGCGAGTGAAGGTGAGTGAGATAGCTGAGGCCGTGGGGATATCAGAAGAAAGTGTGCAAAAAATCTTGCACAAAGAATTGGGGATGTGAAAGTTCTGCGCAATGTGGGTGAATTTGCTGAATGCCGATCAAAAGCAAATGCGCAAGCGATTTTTGCAACAATTTTTGGACCGATTCAAGAGGGCACTGACCGATTTTGTGCGGTAATTTGTCACCATGGATGAGACATGGGTCCACCACTACACGCCAGAAACAAAACAGCAGTCGAAGCAGTGGGTGGAAGCTGGTGGTTCAGTGCCAGAAGAAAGCGAAGTCGATCTTTGCGTTGGCGATGGGAAAACTAAGGGATTTGGGGTATGATTTGCTCGGCCATCCCCCCTATTCTCCTGATTTAACACCCTCAGACTTCCATATGTTCCCAAACTTGAAGAAATTTTTTTCTGGGAAGCACTTCGCTTCCAATGTTGTTGAGTTGAGTTGAGAGGGCTGTAGATGGATATTTTCACATCCTTCCAGACACTCACTTCTGGGAAGGAATGTTGGAGAAATGCTGGACCAAGTGTGTTGAAGTCAAGGGAGTTTATGTAGAAAAATGAAATAATTTTTTAACTGGAAATTGCCGTCTTTCATTGTCAGGCTGAGAAATTTTCACTTTACCCTCGTATAAGAAACTTTCCTCTAAGCACATACCCAACATACAGCACATGTATAAGCATAGTCTAATTATTTATTGAAGCATTAAAAAATAGTCTGATAGTTTTCCAAGAATAATCTTCAAAAGCTTTCACCAAAATAAATTATATAGATAACTTACAATGCTGTAGTGGAATTTCATTCTCATCTTTTTACTCTAATAATCAATTATTTTATAATTGAACAACTCACAGAAGTTAATAGTGTGATATCATGATCTATGTGCCCTTAATTATGTCACCAAAGATGGAAAAGTTATATGACAATAATGTTAACAACATATATAGTTTTCAATGCTACTAATAATTATGGGATGATTTTTGATACATTAAAAAAAATTACTATAATAATTTTTGGTTAACAAGGAATATCTATTACATGTGTTTAGGTTTGATATCCTTGGACATACGGACAAGCAAAAACAAAGCACGTAAGGATTTAGATGCCATTTATATGCCTTTAACCCTATTAGCCTTTGTGGCTAAATATTTAGTAACCCACTTTTTTCCTGAGTTCTCACATTCTTTTAATGGGATAACTTTTTTCCTCATATATAAGTGATTAACATTACCTTGTAAGTAACTTACATGCAACATTTATGATGGTTTGTTGCAAAATTGTTATAACTTCTTGTTGATAATAATAATAGTAGTAGAATATAAAAGTAATTAAATTAAAATGTTGAGGAGTGGGTTAGTGGCTAAAAATGAAGCTATTATCAATCTAAAGCAAAGGAAGACCTGTGACTGTTAAAGGGTATTATACTAATTTTTAATGTTGGTTCTAAGTAAAGCTAAACATTCGTTCTTACACTTATGCTGTATACATGCTTATACACGACATGCTGCTGAATTCACAACCAAACTGACATATATTCACTGAAAGCAGCACTTAAATACAAGAAAATACCTTTACTTTCAAACATTCCATTTGATCAGAAGCTGCAGTGTACCCATAATTCATAAGTGATACTGTAAATTATAGCCATAAATTTTGAATTAACACAATATAAAATATTATAATAAGATAGAAGACTCAAAATGTTTCTCAAAACTCTTACCAGTGCCAATGAAGAGAACATCGTATGCTTTTCCTCCAGGTGTCTTTATCTGTGGGTCAACTGCAATCTGAGTGAATCTATAACTGGAATAAACATTGAGTTTATAGAATTTGATTGATAATATGGATTATATCACTGAGTATTAGTTAATATAAGTTGTAAAAAATCCTACTGAGAGCTTTATAAAGAGATCAAGTTTGCATTTTTACATAAATCCATTTTTTTGAGAATTGAGAATTATAGCATTAGATGGTTAAATGCATGATGAAACATGCTAATGTTTGGAGTAACTTGCTTTCCTATGGGATCTCTAGTTTAGTTTTCATCCCACTGCTAACCCATCAAAGATACTTTATGCCCAATGTGGCTGCAGGAAACTGAATCCCTTCCTATTCCCAAATTGGCAAATCAGATAGACATATATTGGTTAGAGTTTGAGAAGATCTCCAAAAAGCCATAGTTTGCAAGCAAACTAACCATTAGGAAATTCTGGTCCTGTTTTGCAATTACTGTTCTCCATATGTACTTTGGCAACTGGGTGAGTCTCTTCAGAAGAGAAGACAACTGAGAGTGGTGTGGGGCATTTTTACCTTTTGTGGTGTGATGTCAATAAGGGAAAACAAAATGGAAGAAGGTATTGGTTCCAGGTCATTATTTATAATGCATTGGTGATTTCTGTGTATAAGCTTTTCTATGCATTGAGTTTTGTGGTCTTCTGTGCTGATTTTTAAGTTTTAAGTTCTCTCTGTTAATTTTGTGGTAATTTTCCTGTTGTGCTGCTTGATTTGTTTCTTTGATTGTGTTTAAAGTGAACCATTTGTTCTTTTAATCTCGTGTCTTGTCAACAGTGTCTTTTATCTATTCAGAATTATTGTCCTGGCTTGAAAATTACACTCTTTCATTAAAATAGTAAAATACTGCAATGGAATGACACTTACTGAAAACTTGTTCGAATGACAATGGGTTCCCCAAAGAAAGAGGGTACTGATTCATCCATGAGGGAGTGAGTCTTGATGAAATTTAGAGTGAGATCTGGAAGAGTTCTTGAATCATTCACACACTGGCCTGGTCTAGGGTCCGGGACCTTAAATACGACATTAGAAAACATAAATGAGAATTAGTGACTTATCATCTTGTAATGGCAGGAAGTTTAACTCATTGAGTCAATGTTAATAATCAGGGAATTTAATTGGGACCATTCATTTTCTAACAATGCAGAAAAATTTTTACTATAAATATTTATAGTCAATTCCTTTACAGTTAATCGATTATTTTACTTAATCAGATTTGCCAAGAACGTAAAATATAAAAGAATTTTAAAATTCAGTAAGGCAGAAAACTTTTAATTTAAAACTTCAAGCAAAATCAACTCCTTACACAATAAAAGAGGGAACATGATCTCACCTTGATGCTCTGAACAGGAAGCCAATTTGCATTGAGTGCAGCTTGCTCCTTGAATGCTCCTTCAAAAGTATCAGAGATGTCTTGGAATGAAAATGCACAAACTGCTGATCCACTGATGCTGTTGGGTGGAGTTGTAAACACTGCGTATATCACTTGTGCATTCTGTGTGCCATATACACCTTCAATCAGTTCTGTCGTTGATTCTAAAGAAAATTTGGAAGAATGATCAGCACACCGTTGAAGGAAGGGAAACCAAATTATTGGTTGTGTATTTCTTTTAACAAAATCTTTACAAAGAAAAGAGCAAACCACAGTATATGCTTGCAATTGTAACTTGAATAACTAGAACATAAAAATATTATCCTTTCTTATGATATTCTTCAATAAATAATAATAATAATAAACGTCTTTATTGGGCGAAATTGGGACTAAAAAGTCCCATCTTCCATTTAATTACATGATGAATCCATAGATACTGAGGAGAGCTGTTTGTATCAAAAGTAAACTCAATCATATGAGGTTTCTCTCAATCAATTCAAAATGATAATAAGTTATTTGAATATCAATATATATTGATAACTATAAATTAATGAGAAAGTAAACTTACGGATCTCATTGAAATGAAAGGGGAATTCTCCCTGGACAGAACAATTTAGCCTTGCTTTTAGAAAGGAAGTCCAGCGGTTTCTGAAGCGATGAGGACCCCCTCTATCAAGCTTGCATACCCTTGCGACCCGGGAATACACAGACTGTGAGAAGGAAACAAGTTGTTAATTGTAGTATTCTAAATGTGCTACAACACATTTTGCACATGTGGGCCCCCATTGGGAATCGAATTCAGGACCACTTTCACCAAAGGCAAACACTAGTTAATAATCATGCAAAACAAAAAGATTCAGATGTTATTCATTTAGAGAGATGTTATACAAGACATTAATAGAGTAAATTTCTGAAATATTTTCGGTTGATTTAGTCCAAAATAAAAATAAAGAATCTCATTACTTTGGTGTTAACAATTTGATAATTGATAATTTTGATAAGTGCATTGAAATAACTTCAATAATCTCTCCACTCTAAGATGATGATAAATAAGACTCACCTTCCCACAGTTTATGTATTCAACTGCAGTTTCTCGGAAGAAGAAAAATACAAAATCGCCCATTGTCATTGAACTTACGAAGTTGGGTGCTACAAAAAAGAAGAAATATCATCTTATCAATGGAGGGAATCAATTTCAGCTCATAATTTACGATTCAATCAAAGTTAACATTCTAACTGAGACAAGTTGAAATATTAATCATCTTTACCAAATGCTATGATTATTTAATTCCATTAGAAGGACTGCAAAGAAGTAAATGATTGCAAAGTATATTAAGAGTGTTGAAAAGATATTCAAAAGAATTATAATTTTAACCATATTACAAAAGGAGTTTTTATTAATGGAAATGATTGCAAAGCAAAGCAAAAATAAGTGATCTGAAATATATGTTGTCATTCAACATCACTTACACATTAAGATATAAAAGAATTTTTTGTAATTAATCAATAAAAATATTAAAAACAATTAGCAGTGGAGAAACAAAAAAATGACACAATGATTTTGAACAAACCATTTAGGCTCATGGAGTCATACTGCTCTGTTTGCAGAGGTTCCCGATATATAATGGGATCAGTGCCTGAGAAATCAGCAACAGTTCCAGTATATAGGTCACCATCTGCAAAGACATTTCAACAATTGATGAAGATATAAGTAAATGAAATATCGAACAAAAGTTTAGAATAAAATTTTATCTGCTGCAGGAGCTACAGGAATTGATCAGAATAAATCTATAAAATTTGGTAATGTTCGCTAAATGAAACACTTAAAACAGTTTTCATGATCTATAATCATCAGAAGGTTATCATTGACATTAAAATTTTTCAATTTCTTAGAAATAATTGAGCATAAAAATTCTGATTCACACACAGTAGCAGATAATCAATATAATTAATTAATTTCCCACTGATAAGCTTATCCTGCAGTCAGTAATCATAATGCAACATCATAAATAGCAAGAGAGAGTGCTAATTTGAACATAGGCTTCTTAAAGCATAGACTGAAATTCATTAGGTCAAAAAATACTTTAAAATACAGCACACTGATAAACAAGATATTGGCAATTTGATGAATGATTTCAGAGAAATTATTACAGACACTTATAAATCTTCTCTTCCAATACTTAACTAGCTGGATAGGTTGCAAAAAGTTTGTTTTCAAAATTGGATCTTAGTCTGTTTAACTTTGATAAACTCTGTTACAGCTGATTATTAATTTTATTATATTTTATACAAAGCGAAACCAAACAGAGACAAAATGACATCCAAATTTTGATAAATATGGCACACATCCTATTATTCCCTTACCAACAAACACAGCTGTACTGTTATGTTGTGGGTCATAAGGACACAGGGCTTGGCCTGGTTTCTCTTTGTCCATAGTGTACGTTCCACCCTGCAAAAGAAGAATCAAAGCACTTATGACATTGTGTCTTCAGAACTCAAGATAATAACAATTATTAGCTAAAGATAATTTCTTAGTGAAGGTATGAATTGAGTTTAATAAGAAATAAAACTACATTAAAAGAAGAAAGTAAATGAAAATATCCATTTCAACCAGCCATCCATTCCTAATGAATGAAAAAACTCTTAGTTAAGGCAAGGTTATGCCAAGTTGGCCTCTCTTCCACTGAACCTCAATTGTCAGTACAACATTGATTGTGAATAAATAAGTAAGTAATTTAATACTTAGAGTAGGGAGATATGATACAACAAGAACACAAAATGATTTGGCTTGTGGGGAAAAATCTTTGCAACTAAAGATCAAAGAGGATAAAATCACCATGGGTGGGAAAACACCCACAAAGAAAGGGGGGGAAAGAATAGTGCAAAAACACAGAGTATACAATGTAAATAAAAGAAAAAAACGAATATAAATCAAACAAATACAATTGAAAGCATAATGCAAGTCAATATTGTGAAACAAACAATCTAAGAACAAAATCCAAATCCTATGAGAAAGGTTATTCAAAGTCAATCAAAAGCATACAACAACAAACTGCATACATTTTATATAAGTATTTAAATCAATGAGACTATTAGCTGAAATCATAAATATAGAAGTTAACAAATGTGGTTCATGTATATACTAATTGTCTCAGCAACAGCTATGGAAGAATAAAATATTTGCCAAATACCAGCAAATTTTGGCAAAGAATTCCATCTGGATGTGGAAAAATCATTTCGAAAATATTTTTCTGCTTGGTTTTGCTTCTTGTAAATATCACTTTGTAATATTAGGATAGTAAACAACTTCCAAAGTAAATTATTACACAGTAATCATAACCATGAAGATAGGTGCTTGATTGATAAAATGGCAAAGATGAAGTTCTCAGTGCCACAGAACATTTTAATAAATTATAATGCTTAACGTTTGCCACAAGAATCGGATTCTCCCAGAATTTATCCAATTAACAACGGCGTCGAAGCTAAGATAGAACTAGATTGCTGGACTGTTAAAGATCACGTGGCATGTTGCTGGTAGCGATGGTTAGCGTCGATTTATTCGGAACGGGAGAAACCAACAGTAAAGGAGGCGCAAAAGAGGAGAAATGCCAACCTTGATTGAGGGATCTTTATGGAAAGGCACGAAGGGGTGGTGAGAATGGCGCAGGGATTCGGCCATTGGGGTCGTCGGAGCCGATTGATTTATCCGTCGCATTCGAAACAGAGGGCGGCCATAGGTCTCTGGGAATAAAGCAATTACCGCCTTGAGGAGGATCGGAAGGGGGACTACGTCTGGCAGAGCAACATGACGTGGGTCGACTCAGGTGAGCGACGAAAGGACGACGAAGTGGCGAACGAAAGAAAAGCCGATGAAATGTGGAGAAATGAAAAGTGTGGTCAGAGAGAATATGACGTAAATTGGAATAATTGGCAGCGAGCAGATGAAGTTCACATTCCACAGTGAAATATTACGATGTCATCAGCGGAACATTATGAAAAAACAAAAACATGCTACGCTAATCGAATCGCTTCGACCGATTTTTAAAATTAGAAAAACTGAAATAGTCTTCAAAAGAATAAGAATTTTGTTAGACAAAAACAAAGCGTAGTATGCTGTGCTTCGAAACAACCGTTTCTGGCGTCTGAAACAATAACTGGATGCTTCTCTTAAAGTTAATTTTAGAAGATAAAGAAAAAAACATCAGGTATAGATTCCGAAGAGTAGTATCCGATTACATCAGAGATTCTAAACGGTCCTCTTTTAAGACACAGGTCGTCTTTTTCACTACGCACAAATCATGTTCTCAAATGGCACAGATTTATGATGAAAAATTCGAGAAATAGTTTTGGGAGGAAGAATTCCTTGCGATAGTTCATGGAGAGGAGCAGGGATTAGTGAATTCGAAGAAAATAAAATAAATAATGGAATGAGTTGAAAAAGACAATTACAGAAGTGGCAAAAGGACAACTCGTGAGTAACAGAACTGATACCAAGCGTCCATGGATAACAATGCAGATAAGCGAACTTATGGAAGAAAGAAGGAAATACAAGAACTCCAGGAGTGAAGGAGGGTCCTTTACAAAAAAACTACGGAACCAAGTTATACGAGAGTCGAAGAAAGCAAAGGAAGGGTGGATTGAAAGCTGCTGCGAAGAAATTAATGAAAACATGAAGAAGGGGAACTCAGAAACAGCGTACAGGCTAGTAAAAAGCCACTTCAGAGAAAGAAAAACTACATGTACTAACATCAGAGATGTGAACGGGAATATGCTGATAGAAAATGAAGATATAGGAGAGAGATGGAAGGACTACATTGAAGCATTATATCAAGGGCCAAAACCTCTTGAAGATATATTAATGAATGATAGCGATGTGGATGAAGATGAGCGAGGCACAGAGATAACGAGAAGTGAATTCCAGAGAGGAGTGAAGAAAAACAAGTCACCTGAAGCAGACAAAATCAATGGAGAGATTATCAAAGTGCTCGAAGGGAAAGTGGAAGAAACCGGAGGACTTTGAGAGGAGTATAATGGTCGCGATACCAAAGAAAACAAGAGCTAAGAGATGTGAGGAGTACCGAACATTGAGCCTGCTCTCACATGCGTCCAAAGTACTGATTAAAATAATAAGCAGGAGGATAGAAGGAATAATTGAAGCCAACTTGTCAGAAAACCAATTTGGATTCAGGAAAAGCACAGGAACCAGGGAGGCCATATCATGCCTAATAGAAAAGATGATACATGTCAACAAGTCAGTGTATTTGGCATTCGTGGCCTTGGAGAAGGCCTTTGATAATGTTGAATGGAACAAGTTGTTCCAAATACTGGAAAACAAAGGGGTGGACTACAACGACAGAAGAAAAATCTATCATCTCTACAGAAACCAAGTCGCCACTCTGAGAATGAAAGAAGGCAAGAAAATAGAAACCAAAATAAATAGAGGAATTAGACAGGGATGTAGCCTGTCACCAGCACTGTTCAATGTATAGATAGAAGAAGCAATAAAATAAGCAGAAGAATAAGCAGAACATGAAAGGAATTAAGGTGAACGGGAAGGAAATTAATATACTCCGCTTCGCAGATGACATTGCAGTAATAGCAGATAATGAAGATGATTTGGAGTCATCCCTGAATGCAATGGATCAAGCTCTTCAAGGATATAACTTGAAAGTAAACAGGAAGAAAACAAAAATCTTAATATGTGGAAGAGAGAAAGTGAAAGCGAATATTACCCTACGAGGTAAGTATAGTAGTATATTACCTGGTGCTGGATGAGATCGAATGATAGGGTGAGAAACGAAGAAGTATACAGAAGAATAGAAGAGGTTCAAACAATATGGAGCATCGTCCGGATAAGAAGAACTAGATGGATTGGTCATATCTTGAGACACAATGGATTTGTTAGGAACGTACTTGAAGGCAAAATAGAAGGAAAAGAACCAAGAGGAAGACCAAGGGACAAATATATAAACCAAATAAAGAAGGACATAGGAAAGAAGAGATATCAGGATGTAGTTGGGTTAGCACTAAAAACAGAGGAATGGAAGACTGTAGTCAACCAATCTACCGATTGAATGACCGATCATTATGATTTGGGTGAAATTGAGACTTTAAAGTCTCCTCTTCCATTTAATCATCGTCAATGTAAATTGTATTAGAAATCCAAATCATGCTAAAATGTAATTCAAATTAGAAAATAGAAAAAAATATCTGTGTAAACCAAAGTGAAACTTAGAAAAAAGTATACACAGTACTAAAACACCCACAAAGAGGCGGGGCGTGAAAAACCTGCTTAAACCTACTGATAATACAGAGAAGAAAGAGGAACAAATTCCCTTAACACGACCTAAAAATTAATTGAAAGGTGGTACAAATAACAATCACGCACATGATATACAGAACAAAAAGTACACATCGCCAGTAAAATGCACAGCAAATTAAATAATACGGCACAGAAAGAGGAACGAACTGATTCTTATTCCTCTTTAAGTCGTCATCCATTGCTATAGCGAAGTCACTCGTAAACAATACGAATAAATAAGGTTGAAGATCGTTTTCACCCGATTTACGATGAGAACTTGAACTGAAAAGTTTGCAAATAATGTTTCAGAGCGAAATTATCCTTTTCTGACGCATCTCCGAACGTGATACACTATGTCTCTCAAAGAAATCAATACTTCGAGCGATTGTAAGGTCGGTAATTCCCACATTAAAAAGAAACTTTTTTCATGTAAGGTTAGAAAAATATAGAGTAGAACAAGTCTTTATTCAGGGCGAAATTTAGACTAAAAAATCTCCTCTTACATACACTTCTTCGTAATTTTTAAAGTGGGTAAAGATACAGAAAAATGTAGCAATGAGAAAGAGAGAAGGAAGAAACTACAGATTGGATTATAAAAAAATCTAAGTCACATACTTATAAAAAACGTCCACTGCAAGAAAACAGCCGCAAGAAGGGAGTTGTGGAAAATGTGCGAAACCTACAGATAGCGATAGCTACATTTTAAATTAAAAATTCAAAGGAAATTGTTTTCTGTATTCTGAAAAGAAAACATTAATAATAAAGGGAAAAAGTGTACAATGGCGTAGCATTATTCACTCTCTGTAGAGAGGGAAATCTGTAGTAAATGCGTCAGGAAATCCTGTAAATCGGATTGAAAATAGTACAGACTTTGACGCGCTCTCTTGCGATGGTTATAATGGGACATGTCAATCCAAAGAGCAATTGAACCAATGAACACGACATTGTCTGTGTCTACGTGAGTACCCTGCCTTTCGGCGTGTGGCAGGGGGTGCATTCACCATCACTCTATTTCCTTAATCAATTACTTTCGCATATCGTTCGCGGAAAAAATTAGTTCTTGAATCAATTTGTTCTAGCATCTATTTTTCTAATCTTTCTCGCATTATCGAAACGGCCTATGTAACACGGTGAACGCATTATATCGGCTATATAGGAAGATTAAGGCGATGCGCGTACATTTTGTCAAATTGTGTAAATTGTTGTTAATTCTGTCCAATTAGACAAAATGTCACACCAGGTAGAGATTAATTGCGTGGTCATCTACATGGGCAAACAATACTCGGGATTACAAAAACATCACGGTTCGTATGTCGAAATTAAGTTCTTATCCTGGAGCGCGAAAAAAGTTCTTATGTCGACAGTTTCGTCTGTTGAGTGGTTCGTAAGTTGAGTGTATATAATATGCGGAAGAAGAGGTCGCAATGAAAAAGAAGTGGAAAGCAGAGAAAAGAAGAAAACACTCGAAGGAATTAAGACTTCGCTCCTTATTAAAGTATTAAAATCGGAATATTTTCTTCTAGCTCTTTGTGGAGAATAGTATTTTTATTTTTAACCCACGATCTCTCGTTAAACCTTTTCCGAAAGACGATTATCCATAAACTCTAATAATAACATTCAGGGAGGATTCATAATTTTGCGTTTTCACTTCACGACGGAAAGAAATATGCCGAGTAGTAAAACTGCGAACAAAATATCCCGGAAAGTAATATTAAATTTGAACTTTTTTTTCTAAATTCTTAAAAAAATTCTTTAAGTAATGAATACATTTTGTCATTCATACATCGTAATTCTCGACGTCATTTTCTCGTTTTCCAAAATTTCTTTCACACGCGAGAAATGCTAAGATTCCAAATCAAACGGAGATGAAAATCTCGTACAACTTAATAGGGCTCTATTCCTACACAAATCTCGTACAACTTAATAGGGCTCTATTCCTACACAAATCGCGAAAGAGAAAGTTGAAATGAAATCAGGGCGAATAATTAATACAAAAAATCTCGTGGATAACCCGTCGATGAAACCTTGAACTGGAAAATGCTTATAATCGAAGGAAAGTCAAAGTTGATATCTGCCTGGATTCGGGTGCGATCGGCGATTTCAAAGGCGAAGCGAAGGTTCAAACATCCACTTTAATCAAAACGGGAAAATGTGGATGAATTCGCCATCGCGAACAATTTATTAGCACAATATTTAACGTTATTAAATAAAAACGTGAAAAACGATACATTTCAGGAGAGACACGTTTTTTGTCGAATGCGAACCTGTATGCTCTTTAAATTTCATGAATTGCTGCGATCGATTGCAGATGACACGGTAGAAAGGTAAACGCCACAAATTCCAATAAAACGCACCTTCATTTTTCTCGGATCCAAATTAAATTTACGTATTACAAAAAGACAAATGTCATAGATTTCCTTTAGAACCGGAAAATGTAAAACGTTCAGAAACGAGGAGAAATAGGGAGATATAAACTTTAAATAAATATTAATGGAATTGAACAAAGTTTAGATCAATTGAACTTTGAAACTTAGGTAGAGGGGAAATAAAAATTCAATCTTATCAGTGGAATTTCTAAAAAGTTTCCTATGCATAGCTAATATAATTTAAAGCGGAAAGAAGCTTATTAGAAGGACATCAGTGGCCGGCCTCTTTCCGATTAAACCATAAGAGATTTGAGTAAATGAAACCCTTTAAGAAGGGATTCAAAGATGACATTAATGGAAAGGGCATTTCCCGATAACAATAATCCGATGGAATGGCGATCTCTGGTCATACGATCTACCATTGCGATCACGTCTGACCCATGCAAGAGGTGATTTGGAGAAACCGAGTGCTTTGGTACCGAGTTTAGATAACGATAAGTGATCAGGAAATGGAGTCTGGCCGTACGGCGCGATGTTGATACAGCCTGGAGTGGCAATTCCTTCTTATCGCTACTTTACGTGCGCCATTTGCTTGTTTTTCACTGTACTCATTTCGAGACTTTAAATTTCACACACTGGGGGTTGATTTTCACGACACTTTTTAACCCTTTAACCACGTAATTCGGATAAATCCGAATGGGGGCTCTTTCGCTCCGGCAATTCCTTAAGGAAACTAACACTTTGTCTATGAATTAGAATTTTCAACAAATATTCAACAAAATTTGAACCAAAAATTGAAAAAAAATCAAAATTTCCTCGTGAATAATATTCTTGTTCAATTAGATTAACCATGGTAACGAAGAAGCATGTTCCAATTTAATTACAACGGACGCTACCTTGGGTTACGTTACTATATCTTTCGATGAAGATCATCAAATCGGCACAATGCATTCTTATGAGAAAAATAGGGACTTCTGGACTTTCTGGGCTCGAACCCATGATAGTTAGGTCAGATATTCAGTTTCTTTCTGGTGTCTAGTGGCACTTGGAACAAAAAAATCAGCAACTCATTCGTCAATTCAACTAACTCATGCTGTGGATCTTCATTGGCAGCATTTACGTTTATGCGGTTTTTGCAATAATTTAAGGCCATGTTTCGGGAAAACTATTGCTCATAAAACCTTATTTAGAGAGTAAGTACTTATTCTCAAATTCCATCCAACTACCACTTTTCACCGAAATCTGCACTATTTAGTCTCCTTAAGAACTTTCTGAGACTGGAGATTGGTAGAAAAACCGGAGATCGGAGATGAGAACCGGAAAACCGCAGATATAGGAATCCTGTACGTACCAGTTTGGCAGAACAACTGTGTATGTGACGCAAGCACATTTTAACTGTAATTTTATTAGTTTCGGATTTTCCTTGCAAAGGGGTCCATCGCTACATTCGGTCGCAACCAAATAACGGCTCACAGCCTATTTTGCCCCAAGGAAATTAAAAGTATTTGGTACAAACTCCAGAAACTATTTATTTCAGGGAATACCGCTTCTACGCCATTGTTCTGCTCCACATTCACATCATCCGTGAAATGCGACGAAATGTTCGGAATCCTGACCGCTACTTTGGCATAACTGTGGTGAGCAGTCCGCACGAAAGTTATGACATGTGATAAGGGTAGAAGGATATATCACAATGAATAAAAGCAGAGAAATCTGCGGAGGTTTGATCAACAGATTCCGAATCAGACTTGGATCTTTCACCGAAGAAAATGAATTGATAACAAAAATCAATCGATAATTAATAATACAACGACAAAAACAACAATAAGGATGATAACAAAAAATAATAACATAATTAATAATGTTAATCATAAATAATTATAACAAAATATAATAATATAAATAATAATAATTTATTAATAATAAAATAATAATGTTCCGAAAGAGGGCCGAAAAAGAATAGCAAAACTATAACAGCAAAGCGAAGGTCATAATCCACATGGGGGCCCCAATAAGACTGCTAAAAATTTCTCAGTAAAATTTTTCTGGTTTTTCACTTCAAGAGTTAATTTTACAGACATCACACTAAATCTTACTATGAAACTTATGCAATAATATATGCAATAGTTAGTTGCAATACGTTGTTACTCATGTTAAGTAAACCTCCTTCCAAATACACTTGAGTCAAATGCCCGTTCTTTAGTACATATATTTGGATCTAAATTAATGTAATTTCAGATTAAGTTCAACAATTAATTTTTTGTGCGTTAAAAATAGCGTTTTTCTTGCGATACTGATTTCCGATTTGGATTCGGTTCGGATAACATCAGCGGTGCCAACTTAGGTCCCCCAGAGCGCACTGTGTCTCATGAAAGCATAAGAAATCGAAGGCCTTGTCGTGGTACCTCAATGGTTCGAGCAACTGACCGGCAATCGGGTGAACCGGGTTCGACTCCCGACTACTTTTCCTCCTTAATTTCTTAGTCTATAAAGCCGCTGGTTGTCCGCTGTTACGCCCGAATATAGAGAAATATCAAGCGACGAAGATCACATTTCACTATCAAACGATTTAGTTCTATACGAAGGTGGTGCGAAAAATGGCAACTATATTTTAATGTAACTAAATGCTCTGTAGTAAATTTCTTCGAGAGAAAAATTGCGTCAAAACTACCTGTACAATATTAGTTGAACGAATATAAATGCAGTCGAGTCAGTTGTATAACTCGGAATTGCCCTAAATAAAATACTACAAATAAACTGGAGCAGATATATTCGAAAAATATGCGGTAAATCAACTTAAAAGCTCGGTTTTATAAAGCACATTGTAAGTAGATGCGAGGAAAAGGTCGAAGAGCGATGCTATTTTACCTTATTCAGGCTCCATCTAGAGTATACGGCGAGTATATGGGACCCAGCGGACGAAGCGTGTACTCGCAAATTCGAGAAAGTGCAGTGCAGGGCGATAGGATTTGTTAAAAAGTGATAAAAATACAAGCGTAAGGAACATTCTCTGAGACGCACGTTGGGAATCCTTAAAAGAAAGGAGATTAGGCTGCGATTGCTTGATACATTCAGAGAAAGTATTATACGACCCAATTCTGCTACTTGGGCCGATCCGAGCGTAAAAAAAAGAGAAATAGATGCGAGGACAAGAACGCTTGGTGTTTACACTAATTGCTACTCGTTGAGAGGAATCTATCAATGCATTTATGTAGATGCAGATGTAGAATAATTTTCAATGAAGATTTTCATCGTTACTTTTTCAAGAATAATTTCCCCTCCAAGTACTAGAAGAGCATCGAATGACTGCTGGAGAGACGCATATCGACTGATGAAACATCACCGCAGAAGGAGTATGCATTGATTTCGTCTCGCGATGTGTTTTCATCGCGAGTTGATGACGTAGGGAAACTACATCAACAGCGGGGCTTTCCACGTCGATACGAAAACAATCCTCTGCCGACGTCACCCTCATTCACGACTGTCTCTAACCTTCCGTTAATAACTTAGCGTTCTTTAAGTTTAGGCAACGGAGAGTGTGCGCGACAGTGAATTTGCTTTGCACAGCAGATTCGAGATATTCGATCTCTCGCTGTACTAATCATTTCACTGGGATTCTAAGCACAATGCGCTGGAATTCTTTAGGATACGAAAAAGAAGAGAGATAGATTGACCCTTTACTGGCGAGGTAAGGCCCACGAGGGCCTCTCTACCACTTCACCATGTCTGTCTTTATAATATGTACAAAATTTAATTATAAACTAAAAGAAAGAGCGCAGAGCGGGGGAACTCTTTGCAATTGAAGGTTGGCAAAGAGAAAAAAGACGTTGGCAGAAAACACCCACAGAGTAGGGAGGTGAAATAAACAACTAAAATACAATAACATCACATGAAGGCAATACAATGAGTTTAAGTAGAAATCGAAAATGAGAAAATTATAATCGAAAATAAAAAAAATGAAAATAGAACGTATAAAGCACAGAGAATGTAAGTTTAAAAGTTACCTAGAGTTACAAAATGTAATTACATATCTACAGATAAGAATAGTTCGCTAAATTAATTGAAAGAACAGAATCAATTCCAAAAAGTAAAATTATCTTAAAACATTTGGTCATTATTTCAGCACTCGTTGAAGCGAATCGAAGAATATTTAAACATATAACAAAAGATGAACAATTCTTCTTTCTCAAGACACCATCGCATTCGCATTCGATGATGAGATTTTCAAATGAAGCGCGAGAATTATATAAAAAAGAATTTATTCATTCAAAATCACGTTTTTATTAACAAACACATTATAGTCTCCATTATCCGAGTTAATTAGGACCTCAGAAAATCGAAAACACGGATAATACGGAAGGGTCGTCTTGGAAACGTAAATTATGAAATAAACGCATTATTTTCATGCCTTGTCGTAGTACGAATTGTAATTACATTTGAAAAATCACTTTCATGTGAGACCTTTTTTAAATAAAACATTTCTCTTTTCCTTCAAAATATATACAGTATTATGTACGTATATTTAAAATTATAAAAACACTCTGTGTTAATATTTTTAGAAGGGTTTTATATCTAAACTAGTAAACGCCCTCGTCAAGCATGACGGGACTTAATTTAGTTTAAAAATATATCTATTATCGTATATATCTAGTCCTCCTAAGCACAAAAAAGTTCTGCGTAAAGATCATAATAACTCAATATATTTCTTA
>KZ308649.1:99760-239050 GCA_000376725.2 Ladona fulva
AAGGTTGCTTGCCTACGGAAAGATTTAACTGCATTCGAAAAAGTATTCTTACTATAAGCGTGTCTCTTTACTGTAGCTTTAGGCACTCTATACACACGGGCACATTCGTTGAGTCCATAGTCACTGTTCTTGTATGCTGTCACAGCCATCTGCAAATGTTTTTCGTCCCATTTCCCGTACGTACCCATCTTTCCATCACGAAAACCTATGCAAATATTCACCCAAATGTATTAGATATTTATTGTGGAAGTAAAATTATAGTTATTAAAAAATAATTAATTTCCTAATTGCATAATTCAATAGTCTCCTAAAATGGACCGGCCCAACACGCGGTGGTCCAACTTAGGCAAAAGGTTCCCGTCAAAATAATATTGGCGCCATACGATCACACGAGGTTTCATACACATATGCAGTATGTCGTTAGTAGCTAACATAATTCGGGTTAAAAGTGTTCCACAGAAAGAGTGATTACTTACTTTTACTTGAGACAGCAGCTTGCGTACTGAGGGTAAATAATTATAGCACAAATAATGAAATTACGTTAACGACCATCAAAACCGGAAAAATGACTCCAACTCTCTGGCCGTCTAGTCACGTGCCCTAGATGGTGTCACCTCCTAGTACTACCAACTCAAATGCTTGATATACTTGTAGGACTGGAAATACAAATGCGGTCCAATTTAGGGAACGGTCCAATTTCGGCAACCTTCCCCTATGTTTCGTTGAAAATATTGCGTTTAGATTTGTTTTGCACAAAAAGGTACTGTTGTGGTGGGTTTTGCTTACTGAAAGTGAACGTGATTATTAGCTTGTGTGTTTAACCGTGGAGTTTATGATGAAAATTGCAAGACTACATTTATATAGTGTGATTGACGAAGATACTGCTGTATCGTTTACACTGAGGTATTTTCAAATAGGTGTGCACGTTGAGTCCATACAACCTTAGCATTGTTCTACTTGCAAGGTTTATATATAATAATAATGATAAAATATTTCTTCTTCTATGTCTTGAATGTATCTGGAGGACTGGAACCACTGAAGTGGCATAACAGTCTTTCGGGGTTCTTCTGCTTACATGACCCTTATTAATTTGAGAGTAGCTTTCTTATACTATCGGCTTGATAAACAAACTAGAAAGTGGCCTAGTATCCGTATGTGGGGTGGCAGGGGAGAAAATAAAACTAGTCTAAACCTAAGAAATCTAAACCTAAAGCTAACCTAGGATGTAAAACTTAAGAATAGCCCTACAGTAGTTAGAAGGTGTTGCCCCCTTTCAAATTGTTTTTTTTTTATTTTTTTTAANATTTTGGAGTCCGGTGATGGCGTAATATTTCTTTGAGTGGAACTAATTTTTGCTACACACAGCTAGTCGTATACAATGAATTTATATTGGCAATTCTGCAAATGATACAAGAGAATTTAAAATATAAAAAGTCTGCTTTCGTGTGTTTCAGTGATTTTACGAAAGCATTGCATAGGGTTTAAATACATTTCAGAAAGAGCGAAATACAGGAAAGTTCCTCCAATGAAAGTGATTCATAATGCGCATAAATCAGATTATAGAAAGGCAGAGGAGAATATTCTGAATGAGTGAATCGAAGATGGGAGACTGCTCAGTATTATACCATTTAAATATGTCAGAATAATTAATAAGATTAATAGTTTGAAATGGGAGAGCGCAATATTAATAATTTTAGAAGCGCAAATGACCAAAAGGACGATGCACTATTTCACGGAGGCAGGAACATATCTCAACAAATATGTAAGAATAAAATTACATTTACGTTTTTCAACACATTTATTTTAAATGCGACCGGTTTCAGCACAGATCGGCCATTATCAAGTGAGGAAAGTTACACACAAGAAGACTGACGAAAATAGCGACAAAAGGGTGGTGTTTATAGTGACAATGTTATGGTGGGTTGCAAGGAAGCAAAAAGGGTTGAGAGAAGGGTAGGCTGCAAGGGTTGTGCTTGAGGAACGGGGGGTTTGTCTTATTTATGAGAGAGTTCTTCGGAAGGGTGAAGAGGAGAGTACGCGAATAAATCACATTCACAGAAGCAATTTTAGATCCAGAAATTTCCCTTTGCTCCAAAAAATTCATACTGGCCCTATACGATGGATGTGAAGGATTTAGATATTCAGATTTAGATTCAGAGCCCGCAAGCCGTCAGTGGCGCATGGCAGGGGGTGTATCAACACCAAAGGCCTAACCTAATCCATCCTGTTCGCGTCTTTAATGCTCTGCGGAAAGAACGACCAGAGGTCGTTTGTCTGTCTGTTAACTATCTGTTTTAGCGATTACTTCCTTGTAACGCTTGGTAGTCGCCTCTCGGAGATCGCGCTCGTTGTTTACCGGAATTACTATGTCTTCCACTTCATCTAAAAATTCTGAATCGATGAATTTGTCGAAAAGCTTTCGTCGATAATCAGATCTTCTCATTTTGAGCGAATTCCACCCGAGAGATTTTATCATAGCCGTAACGCAACTGTCGAACCTGAAGTTACCAGTGACGAAACGGGCTGCTCTACGATGAACTATCTCTAAATCAGAAACAAACCCTACTTCGTGTGGATCCCAAACCGCAGTATTCGAGATTAGGCCGAATGAGGGAAAATATGCAATTTCTTTCAGTCTATTTGCTAATTCGATGGAGTTCCGGATATCAAAACTGGGTTCAAATTGAGTCAGATTCTTTAAAAGTTCATTCACTAGGGCAGCTAATTTATGGGTATCTGATTTAACAATAAGCTAATGAGGTAGCTCGAACACTTGGTGTCTACACCTCCTGCCACACACCGAAAGGCGGCTTGCAGGGTATTTATGTTGATGTAGATTATATCTGGACAAAATGAGGCCACTCAGACCTCCTTTACATACTCCACATATATTCGAAATTATTATAAAAGGGCTTCATTAAAGGGAAATAAATGATAATATCGCACATTGTGGGACAACTTCTCGTACTAAGGAACCTTCCGGCAGTGCGTATTATCGGTGTGGAAATACTCCCAGATATTCTACAAGTTACACTTGCGGTACATGGGATAAGGTTAGGGATTTGGGTCGCAGGATAACACACAACATCCATGACTGTTCTGAGGCGTGGCTCCAAGTCGGCCGTCTTTGTTCGAATGGCATTTAAGAAAGTTTCAAACGCCTAGTACATGCACTCACCATGCTTTTATGGAGTATAAATGGTCCCTCTGAAGCAAAACTTTTATTTCAATCTATTCGCAACTTGCAATAAACGCAAGCGAGTTGTGCTCAGTGAATATATGTATTTCAAATGTAAATGGATGTATTTCAAATTGTTATTTAATTACAAACTGGAATGGAAAACTCCTTTACATGAGAGGGTTATGGTAGAAATTTTGGTTGAAGATCTATTCAAGATATTATATTTATTATCATTTTAGATATTATATATTTGATAGGAAATTAAGATTTGACGAACTTGTTGATTACAGTAGACTTTTACTAGTGCCTCGACAGTTAGGCTCATTTGCACCTTCCGTACAAATATAAGAAATTTACCAAAAAAATTGGCTTTATCTCAAGAGTCAGAAAGTTTTTGTCACAGGAAAGTATGAGTAAAATTTATAATGCAATAGTCCAGCCATACTATGGATATTGTCCGACCATCGTATTCGTAATGAAAGGTTATAGTGCACTACAGACTCTACAAAATAGAGCTATAAGAAATATCCTAAATGTACCAAATTTACTCAAATAGAGAAATATCCTAAATGTACCAAATATCCTCAAATAGAGAAATATCCTTAAATATACCAAATTTCATGTCATGCTCGGGCAACTAAACTGACTCAACATCCAACAAATGTTGGAATTTGTAGTTTTAAAATTTAACCATAAAATCAAAACTGGGCTGATGCCACCATAATTAAAAAATCTTGATAATCACCAACTGTGATATTCATAAATACGCAGCAAAATATGACTATCGCATTCCCTATGAGAGTCAAGCTGTGACTCAAAACTGTGTTTTTTAAAGGATAAGATTTATATAATGCAATGAATTGTGATATAAAAACTATTCAATGCATGAATAGATTTCAAGTAGAAGAGGCGGTGGTCGGTCTGACCCTTTTGTTTTGTTGCTCATCGGCTTTAAGGAAGTCATTATGAGCGGTGGAAATCCTCTAAGGCAGTTATAGCCCCCGAATAAGGCTAATAGAATTGTTTGTTATTCTGGGAAGTGGAGATAGGCTCTTATATTTGAAGTAATCTAACCTAACCTAACCTAACTTAAACTAAACTAGATGATGAAGGTATAACTAAAACTAATTATTTATAGCTTTTTTTCCCCTCCCCCATTTATTCTTGGTGTGTGACTCCAGTAGAGTATACGTTTGGGTTCCTTGATCCTCTTCATTCTTCGACGTACAGTTGGTGTATAGTCCCATATATGATGTATTAAGGGATTGTTGATGGTTAGCAATTTCCTAGAGAATTTTTTACATATGGCCAGTAAATGTTCTGAGAATTTTGGAGTCCGGTGATGGCGTAATATTTCTTTGAGTGGAACTAATTTTTGCTACACACAGCTAGTCGTATACATTTATTGTAGAAGATGGTGAGTTTGTTAAAGTTTTTGTTAGAATGGATTGTTAAAAAAATCAATCCAATGCAATAATATGACCATATGTGAAATATGTTTCATATGTGATTTCCTTATTGTGAGTGTATACTTTGTACTCAGAACAGCCATTGCTAAAATAAAGACTGATATTATGAATTCGCGGTAGCAAGCAACCGAGGGGAATTCTCGCAACTCTTGTTTTTCTTCACTCATTTTGTACCAAACAGAGGAATTAGCCAGTGTCGCCCTCTATCTTACGTGTCTTTATGACACGTAATAAAGATTTGAGCAAAGAAAGAAAGAAAGATTTGAGCGTCACAAGCACAGGGTTACCATATTCTGATGGCGAGATACCTTATTCTGATGGCATATCAAAGAAAGGGCATCGTTTTACAATAACGCCTCGGCCAATTACGTAAATTTGTCATCTAATATTACAAAAACACAGTTATTTCAGTCCTTGGATTATCGATCGTAAAAATGTCAGTACATGCGTAATTCACTTTACCTGAGATATGCTTTGGAAACGTGACAAATTGATTATACCTCCAATCCGGGACAGTCCCGCTCAAAACGATAATTAAATATGCGGATCGCAGGCAACGCTGAAGAATAGGGATTGGTTGAAAATAATACATACTAACGTGAATTACTATTTGGTCGAGATTTGAAATTAGTTTACAATTGCATTTGCAATTGTAAGGCAAGTTGAAAACGACTGAAATTTCAGTTTTCATCGGACATAAATTCATTCCGAGTCCAAATCATACAAGAGGTGTAACTATATAAAATGTATTTATATTTCTCGCTAAATATTTCGAGGAAAACTCACATTAATTAAACATTTGAAAAGCACTCCTTAACGTTACCTTAGCAATGTGTATATTATAAATATGAATACATTAATATGAATTAAACTTGAAGAATGAGTGAAAAGTAAGACGATGAATCACCTGAAAAGAGTATTCCCGGCAGATGGGCTTGAAGGAATTGGTGCCGCAGACAAGGTATTTGCCCGGCGTGTTAGTCTTCGTCAGGATACGGATGTAATTTTGGCAGTTTTCCTGAAAAGAGAAAAATTAAACTATTGAGAGAGGAAACATTCGAAAACCTCATAAATTACACTGAATCTAAGGCGAGAGAAATTCTAATAACTACTGAAATAATTCTGTCTAGCAGAATTAATTGAAGATGAGAGAAAGAAATTAACATAAAAATAGAAATAGTGGCTTATTTATTTATCTTAAGAAGGAAAGAAAGACAAGGAAACATCATTCATATCAACTCTTAGATTATATTTGGCCTCCAATATTGCACTCGGAATAGAGATTTTAAGTAAAATATAAATTTGAAGCATTGTATGAAATTAAATATTTCCATCACTCAGAAACCACAATTATCGTTTGCTGCTTCGATACACCATAAATGAAAGAAAAATGTTCATACTTTTATCTAATCAGTTCCATTTCGGATAAACATTTGAACATCAACAACAAGTTTGGGCAGAATGAGTTGGAAGAATCCATTTACTGCTGAGATCAAACAGCTCTTACAAAAACTCTACAATTCAGCGGCGAATTTGATCGCCACAAAGAAAGTCGTCCAGATTCAGCTGTACGTCATAACCAATCAAGTAAAATACTTATAACTGCTATTTTCAAACTGGAACAGTAGTCAGAGCAAAGTATTAAGAGTTAAACTAGAGAATGCAGAGACTCTTACAATCAATCTTCAAAATCAAAACAAATTGGTATTATTTGAGACATACAAAAATACGTGTTCAACCTTTCGGTAGGTCCATGTGCCCTAATATTCCCTATTCAAAGCCTTTTCCTTGGTTACCTGGTAACTCACCCCACCCTTTATGTCATCTAACATCTTTTGCCTCTGCCTTCCCCTCTGTCTTTTCCCTTGCATTCTTCCCTCAATAACATTCTTCAGTAATCCCTCTCCTCTCAATATTTGACCCACCCATTTCTTTTGTCGGCGCTTAATTACTTTAATCAAAACCCTCTCCTCCCCAACCATTCGTAGCACCTCTTTGTTTGTTTTTCTATCCACCCAGCTCACCTTTTCCATTCTACGCCATACCAACATCTCAAATGCCTTGATGTCCCCTTTTCGTAAGGTCCACGTTTCATACGCATACGGTAAAACACTCCACAGCAAGGATTTTATTAATCTCTGCCCGATTTCTTTATTAACACCTCTAGTCATTAGTTCCCTTCGTTTCACGAAAGCTTCCTTTGCCAATTCAAACCTCACCTGTATACCTCCCAACCCAAGAGAACACTACCCAAGTAAGAGAATTCATTTACCTTTTCTATTTTTCCTCCATCCACCCCGATCGTTAACGCAGCTTTCTTTTCTATCGTAAAACTCTTTACTTTAGCTATCCTTACCCTTCTTAACATTTCCAAACTCTACTGCTTTATTGTTTAGTGCAATACCAAAAAAGTGCAAACTGAAAGACTCTAATCTTTAGATGTCCTCCTTTCTTGTAGTCCACGTTTCAGACCCATACAACAAAACACTCCACACCAAGGATTTTACCAATCTTTCCCCAATTCCTTTATTGAGATATTTCGTAATTTGAGATGAGGCGAAGGAAAATTAAAGAACACATAAAAGTAAATCCGCTTGAATTCGCTCCGCACTGACATATCTAGAAGTCATCCGTCGAAACATTTACTCGAGATATATTTGTTCGTTTCATATTTAAATTTACGACAAATAATTTTAAGTTTAAAAAAGAATGGAAGAGTTTTATGGAAAATTTAGCCGCTTGTTGTGCGTGACCACTTCTCGACGAGAATTTACGACGAAGGAAATCACATTATTCAATCAGCGGCAATATTCTCGGACCTAATTCGAATATCCGCCCTCGTTACATAACAGAGCAATCGCACAAAAATCAAGTGTGGAACAAACTAAAGACAACTATTCACACGCGATCGAGGGAAGAGGCATCAGATCCGTACTTTACACTTTCTAATCGATGGGAAAATAACGCGAACCTGACTCTGCAGGAAAATCAGATTTTTAAAATACCTCGATGATCGGGAAAGTTGTTTCCTAAGAGATTTTTAAGCATCGCTACATTTTAATCAATGTCTAAAAAAGGTTAAAAAATACGAGGGAGCTATTTTTAAAATTTCAATAGAGAGCGGCCCTGGGCAGGGTTCACGGTGCTTGCTCTCCAATCCGGGTGCTAGGAATTCAGATTTTCAATTTTCAGGGCGCCCTCCAGCGTACCAAGCTGTGAAATTGGTATTCACCTTCATCGGCGGGGAATGTGTGGGCGGTGAGGCGTAGCGCTCTCCTGGGCCGGTGGCTGCGTAATCAGGTAGCTCTAACCTGCCTCAACCTTACACTCAAGCGTGGAAAGGGTTGTATGCATAGGAAAGAAGCAAGTTGTGCACAAACAATCGGATTGATAAGTAAATAGGATTCACCAGAAGGCTATCTCGACTCAAGCGTCAGGTTCCGAGCAAGGAGTACATTTTCTGTTATCCTTGGCTCGCGAAGAATAAGATGATAAATATTAAGTATCATAAGATTTGTGAAAGTGCGTACATCTACATATCTACCCTGCAAGCCGTCGTTCGGCGAGTGGCAGGGAAGATGCATCATGACTCTACTTCCGTAATCAATTACTTTCACGCGGAATTCATTTCGCGGAAAAGAATCAATTTCCGAAACGACTTGTTCTTGTTCTTACTTTTCTGATTTTTTTCGCAACATCAGAGCGAAACAGGGTGGACGCATTATATAGGCTACATCTTCTAAGAAAGTATTTTTCTGAATTTATTTCGTAAATTGAGTCTTTACCTAAATCTCTTATCTTCTAGAGATCCTCATCCTGTGCTCTGAAGCATCTGAGTAATGCTCACTGATTTGTTAAGAAAATGAAACAATTTTTCAGGAAACGTAACGCCTTTCGCTGTATTTTTTTCTAATTCTCGAATACAACACTCTAGGGTAGGATCCCATACACTACACGCATAGACAAGGTGTGGCTTAACCAACGCTACGAAACATCGCTCACGGACTTTTTCTTCGCACCTACCGAGTATTCTCTTTACGGATCCGTTTTTCTTATCCACACATACGTTGTTACAAATGTAGCTACCACATGTTATTTGTGAGGGTTACTCCAAGATATTTCACAGATTCTGCTGTTGATAAAGGTTTCCCTCAGAGGCTGTACAAATAATCATTGGCATTATTTCCTTTCAAAGAAGTCAATTACTGAGTATTTGTCTAAATTGAGCTCAAATTGTCAATCATTGCACCATTATATAATTTTTTCTAAATCACTCAACAAGGTTAATATATTCTCTCTATTTTCTATTTCTGCATAAATCATCTTGTTGTTCATTCCATTTTCCTTATTGTATTTGCCCACTGTTATTAAGAAGTATTTTTGCAACAATGGACCAATTGATGCAATGGAGAGTTATTTGGAGTGCTTTAATTGATGCATTCAAAGCTGCAGGAGCTCTCATATGTGCTGGTTGGAGTGGTACAGATGTCTCTGCTAATGGTCAGCAGTTATCTGTTCCTATGCACAGATACAAATCCCACCAGTTGAGATAAAAAGGAAGCCATCCATATTACTGTTGCGATGTTCATTATTCGTCTGGTATTATTATATTATATATTATTATTATATTACCTATGATTTGTTTTACACAATAACGCTAAAAAATGAAAATAATTAACCTTCGTAAATATATGCATTATTGACTGGTGACATAGCTTAAATACATTCTTTGTTCCCATCAAAACTGAAAAGATTCTTAAACTACTATTATTAGACTAAAAAAATCATTTTCCCAAAAAATGGTTGAGATAACTTTAAGAATTTTAGTTTCACTGGAGGAAATACATCGCCCGGGTACCGTCTCCATGCGACTAATTAATGGCTAAATTACGAAGCATGAAAAACAGTGTGTTTAGATAGAGTAACCCGTGTTTTTAAATTTAAAAATTACAAATAAATATTTTACCTATGAAGGTCATCGTTCATTGGCCTCTATTAGGAGAATTCTGCCATTGGAGTGACTGATTGGCTGCTGCACCAATCACGCTCTTTGAAATACTTGGGTAAATTTGGACGGTCAGATTGAGTCGAAGTATTCGCATTGAAATGAATCCTCGTGAATTATTATTCATACTGCATAACGTGGCATAATTATTGCTCAACGTATCTAAAACGGTGTCATTATTTCGAAGGGGACATCGGCTCGCGCTGTAGCAATTTATGCATCGATAAAAAAGGTAGTCGAAATTCATTTGTAAATCATTCTGCATTGAGAAACTAATTTTTTGATAGAAAACAGAGATTTATATACGATTATAATAGCAAGAAAAATGAACGTATTATTCTTAAAGGTAAACTGGGAATTTGTAGCGATTTCGTTTGTGTTTTTGCTTATCTCGTTTAATAAAGAGAGATGGTTTTGACCTCGAATTCTGCTTCACCTCATATTTTTCATACTAACTTTATAATCATAAAAATGTTGGCGACAAATGTCTCGCAAATCGAAAGTGATTCCGAGAGTTTTCGGAAAATGCGTTGTAACAATCAATTAATGCATTCAACCACTATTTTTCGATACATTTGCGTAAATAAAAACTTCTTTTGGAAAAGTTTCTGAAAAAATACCGAATTTCATTTATTGTGTACATTCAAATAGCTCAAGTTTATTAACGGCATCCAAAAAGGGATTAATATTACGTAGGTTACGCGAAGACGGCAAAGATTCGAGTGGTTGAAATATTATAATCATCTTTTACGCGAACCGATAGAAAATACATTTTTGACATCATTATCGTTTACGTTTTGTTAATCGTAGTATATGCTTTATTAAATTAGTATTATTCCATTACATCGAGTATCTTTAAATGGAACGGGAGATGACTGAGGCTGCCCGACACAGCGAGTTCCATGAGGCGGAGTCATCACTACCTAAGGTACAAACGACTCCCCAAAGGCATGGGGTAGTTTCTACCTGGGGGTCATCTCTACCTC
The DNA here is from genome assembly GCA_000376725.2 of Ladona fulva. Classification (NCBI taxonomy): domain Eukaryota; kingdom Metazoa; phylum Arthropoda; class Insecta; order Odonata; family Libellulidae; genus Ladona; species Ladona fulva. Next base: position 110,402 of record KZ308649.1, read on the forward strand.
CTGCATTGTGGAAGATTTTATCTTAGATTCGAAGCCTCAAATATGTATCAGGCATTGATTACGTTAATCCATGTACTTCCTTTACGTCTGTGTACATATAAACATATTCTGTACATATCGACAGAGCATCAAATGGGCGAATCGAAGAAAAGGCGTTTATCAAAATACCACCCGGACGAAGTGATCGCGACACAGCTGTTCCATTTAATTTCAGAAGAGAGCGATTTCCAAGAGCGATAAAAACTTGATGACTTCCATACAAGAGGCGTAGCTTAACTTTAATTGAAAGTGTCAAAGAAAGAGGCCTTAAAAGTTCTCAATCGGGCAAGAGGAGAAAATCATCTCTTTGTCGCAGGCATTGCTAATTAGTATTTATAATTCACGAGGGAGAAGCCGTATTACTTCAGGTATCAAACGCTTTGGTTTGCAATAATCTTCTGTCAATCAACGATTGGTTCTTCAGAAAATGGGAGACGCGCGTCATTTCTACTGCGCCTCTTATTCAGATATTACGGCGACTAAACCATAATCCAAGTTTCTAAACTTTCATTTTTGCATAAGTTTTCCATTATGTTTATCATCAGGATAACCCATCGTGGGTTTTTCTCCTTCAGTTGAGGAATTTTTCCCCACAACCCAAATCTTTCCGTTTTTTAAGTATCTATATCTAGTTATATGTTTTAGTTTCGTAATTTAATATTTATTGTCTGCCTGCTTTTGCTTGCAATTTGTATGTACTGTTTGTAACCTTTTTCTTGTATTTATGTACGCCAGATTGTTTAGAAGTTTTGATTTATTTTTTTAGATTTTAGTTAATTTTAGTCAATTATTTTTGAGGTATTAGTGTAATATTGTCATCGACTAATATCTCCATAAGTCAGACGGAAGAGGGACCATTTGGCCTAAACTCGCGGTAAGAGTTAGTAATAATAATCATTTTTACAAATACATAAATCTCTACATTCACTATAAAATACCGTACAAGATACAAACAAAATTTATGTTCACCATAATTATAACGTTTAAATAATTCTATACACAATGGCCCTGCTAAGCAAAGATTATTTTTCTGTACTACTTACAAGTAAATTACAATATATTACATACAATGATTATAATAATAATGATGGTGATAATAAAAATAACAGCGCCTTTCGTAACCCCAAGTTATATTCCAGAAAGGCACAACGTAAAATTAAATCATTGTTAAATCGTCAACGTCTTCAAGTTTTTTTCTACGATTCAAGATTTCTCATTAAAAAGAATTTTTTTTAACATTTTGGCCTCAAAACCAAAAAAATCATTTTTATAGTTCTTTCGATTTTTGCCGTCACTTTCGGCAGAAAACCTGACTTCTATAAAACCGAATGCGGATTATATCGGTTCCATTTTGCTATTGCTTTTGAACCGCACGGGTTTCTGGAGAAATAATGTTTTCTCAATGATTATTTACGATTTAATGCAGTACCTATCTCGTATACCCCACTTCTTGAATGTTTTGGCAAAGGAATTGAAGTTTTATGGGCAGTTTCGAATTTCCGGGATAAAAAATAATTCTCTTTTGCTTTTCAATATGTTATTTCGGAAAATTTTGGTCCAATCACTCGATTTAAATCACACCAGTTAATTAGTTGAACTGCGATATGTAAAACTGACTAACCTTAAATATATAAAAACAATTTCCTGGAGGTTAGTACAGAGAGGAAGGTCTAAATACTGAAACGATCTTAAATGAAACACTTCGTAACTTCCACAATATACTGTGGAAGTTACGAAGTGTTTCATTTAAGATGGTTTCTACTACATTCCACCAACTGAGGATTGAACATATTCATTTTTTTTATTTAGTCTAAATACTGCATATTATGCATTTAGGCAGAGGATATCTAGTTTCATTTACTGCAACAAGATTTGAAAGAAAAAAATACAACTGGGCTTTTCGTGGAGTCAGCTATAATTAATGCAGTGAAAATGAATTGGTCACACACTAACATCAAAACGGCAGAACATCAGTCATTTCCATCAACAGTTGACAGAAAATCGATTTCACAGAGAGTAACAGAGTACTATGAAATTAATAATTCGTCATTTATATGTATTCGAAATGAAAGATTTATCAGACGTCAGATACATTAACGAGGGCAATATATTTTGTCACATTCAAAATCTTTACATTAAAAATCGTAACTGCCATCCTTAATCATTTCACTCGTTTCTGTAGAAGTCCCTATTTTAGGGACGATAATTGATTCTCGCATTTTGAAAAATATTGAAATTTTACATCTATAAATATCACATTTCGATATATTCAAAGAAGAAAGATTAGCTCGCTTCTAAATTTATTTCTCAAGTAGCTAGATTAAAGTGGCTATTAGAATTAAAAATACATTTCGTGACATATACGTGACTCGATCCGGATTTAAAGCGTGATTTAAATCAATCGCTTTCATTTCCATTTCGAAGACCGAAGAAATGTAAAAATTTCTTCCCCAAGGCAATGAAAGCCATGACAGCCGATGAAAATTTAAGCTTTATATAGCGGCTATTCACAAGAGAGCGAAGGAATTGCCTTTCAAATAGAACGAGTCTTTCTACGAGAAAAATTATAAAATAGAACGTAAACTTATAAAATGCGCATTTTAAATGTTCGTTATACAAAACTTGAACATCACAATCTTAAATCGAAATTCATAAAACACGGGTAACGCGTTCGACTTCGGTGAAAGCGGTCCCCAGTCGTAGCCCATTTGTGCGAAACGATATTAAGTACCTTAAACAATAACACTACAAAGAGATGTGCAGCGCTTTATTAAATCGATATTGAGAAATTTTGAGAACAAATCGTACAGTGATATTCGAGATACAGGGTAGTGGAATGCACAATATTTAGAGAACGCGTGCATTTCCGAGAATTGTCCATTTTTTCGTCAACATTCCATTAGCAGTCTAGTGGAAAACGCGTTGGTGGAAGTGGTCCCGGGTTCGATTTCCGTGGGGGCCCATTAGTGCGAAATGACCTCATCTGACGAGGCACCTATTGAGGCTACTATTGAACTCTCAAGTTCATATAAGGTCACACCAAGGAAATATACAATTAGGGAACATTTTATAAAGAATATGTTGGGCAATTAGCAATGGCTTCATAATTTCATACTGCTTGACATTGACTTACCAAAACCGATACCGAGCTGAATATGTTATTCTACATAGAAAACGCTAGGAATTTAAGAGGAGAATAAACAGTACGAAATGATAATATTTTTCATACGAATTTCACGGCTTAAAGTTGAAGTATACAAAAGAATTATTAATGTTGACTCCGTAATGACAATTGACGAAATAGTCCTTCACACAAATAACTATGGGCAAACTTATACCATATTTATCCTTCATCAATCAAAGTATCTACCGGTCGTAATTATATTATTAAAGACCAACAATTGACACTTCCTGGCTTATAAAGACCAGATCCATACAATAACAGATATATTTTTTAAATAAGTTAAGTTCGGTCATGCTAGATGGGGCGTTTACTAGTTTCTCATAAAGTACACAGCTTTAAACAAGAAACAGATTATTAAGAGTGAAAAGCAAGAATTTCGATTAGAACTAGAGATGGGCGATTCGAAGTGAGACATTGATTCATTGAAATCGATTCGAATCCTATTCTATGAATCGATTCACTCAAAAAATCTGTTTGCTGAAATTGATTCGAATCGATGCGTATCGAATCGGAATGAATTTCAATAACATCGAAATCATAAAGACATTTACATCGGAATGAATCGTATTAAGTTCGAAATCGAATTGCCGCGATGCTATTGGTTTGCCTTTCCGAGATAATCACTGCACTCCCGTCATTGCAGATGGAGACCATTTCGAATCAAATGAAAGTATTTACAGAAGAGTCTCCATTATCTGAGTCCCGATTAACCGGGGTTCCGTATTACCCGAGGGGTAGATATTTAATTGTTTTGCCCTTTTCACTTATGTGTTGGGAAACCGCTTAAACTAATTTTACTGTAACTGCAGCAGTTCACTCTTTTGGAAAACAAACGCCTGCATAATAATCTGGAAATAATCTGAGAAAAGAACCGCACCTGGACAACTGAGGTATACATTATGAAGGAAAAGAGAAATGTTTTTATTCAAAAACGTTTTTACGTCAAAGTGTTTTTTAAAATTGTAAATAAAATTCGCACTATGACAGGGGCGTAGTAAAAGTAGCGTATTTATTTTATGATTTAAGTACGCACAATATAATTTCCGAGTTTTCGATTATCAGAGTCCAAATCAACTCGGATAATCGAGACACTACTGTGCTTAAATCCTTTAAATTTACTCTACGGATAAATTAGAAAGACCAGAAAAAGTTAAACTCGACAGAATAAGCAGAGCTACCCGAAACGATGCAACATAACGGATTTGACGTCCTCTGTGGGAAGAGAAAAGAACCAATGAACACGAAGTGAGAATGGCGGAAGGCAAGTATTATTTGTAAACCGCAGATAATGAAACCTATTCTGAGGAAACCGCAGCCGATGAAGGATTATCGGGGAATAGCATTTCAACCGAGAAAATACAAACTCGCAGAGAAAAAAGAGGATTCGCTGCAGATAATGAATAACGATCGGGTCATTTCCGTGCATTGTCCTCCGGCGGCTTAATTCGGATTAACCGAAACAAAGACTGCTTTTCCTTCCTCTACCCGATTAATAATATGATTGGAGGCTCAATTTATCCCTTTGATGTATTAGTCGAATGATGAATCAACAGCAGAATTAACTGCGATGGAGTGAATTATGATAAATGTCATGGAAACGGAAACTCGAGCGACGGACAAACTTCTCAAAAAGCGAAAGATTCGTGCGCAGTAAAGCGACTTCTTTCAATGGCGATAGATGGCAGAAATAATCATGTTTGGCGAAATGGAGGCGAGCGCTATCTGAGGCGACCGCAATGGCGATGCGGCTGACATCTCTCGGTGGATGCGGTTCGAGACCCGTGCACGGCACGCTCCGGTTCATACGATCCGGAGGAAGCGGACTTCTTCTCCGGATAAATTATAAAACGCACTCCGTCTAATCTTAAAAGGAAATGGAATCAGCCTTCGAATCCACTCTTCAAACAACTCACCAACGGACCATCTCGCCATTCATTTTGCCATCCTTTTCAACGCTCCATTCAAAAGGAGGAATCTTTTCTTCTTAAGGAAGAGGAGAGTAATATTTCTTATGAAATGGAAATAGAATTCGGATTTCCTCGTTAAGATAATCAAACGAAAATGTTAAAGAATACCGAATTTACATACTTATACATACTCTGCAAGCCGCCTTTCGGTGAGTGGCACGGGGTGTAAACGCCGAGCTTTACCTCTTTAGCTTATTGTCATCACGTATCGTTCAATGAGAGAATGAGTCCCTAAAACGACTCATCCTCGCATCTATTTCTCTTGTTTTAAGCTCGGATCGGCCGAAGTAGCAGAAGGGGGTCCCATAATACCAATTACGTCTTCCTTAAATGTACTTTCTCTGAATTAAGAAGCAATCGCAGCCTAATCTCCTTTCTTTCATAGATTCCCAACCTGCGTCTGAGAGCATTTTCGTATCGCTTGCTTTTCTATCGTAGAACTTTTTAACAAATCGTATCGCCTTGCGCTGCACTTTCTCGAGTTTCTGAGCATTCGTTTCATCCAATGGGTCCCATATACCCGCCGCATATTCCAGATGGGCCTGACTAAGATAAAATAACCTGAAAGACTTGGTCTAACTATAACGTGTAAATAAATGAATTCCCCATATTTAATAATGAATGAAAATAAAAGAATAACGTCGCAGGTGGACATTAATTTAATATACTAAGAATACCTCATCAATAGGAGGTATATAGAGTCAAATTGATTACCGAGTCAAAGACAAATGACGAAAGTACCGCTTTCAACCAGAGTTGTTCATCGAATGACACGAGAATTGGTCTTACGGACAATTTGAAAGGTCCATTCAGCCAGTCCTGAACCCATCGATCTTCCATTCCTAACGGATTCCAATTGGCAGAAATTTGTATCCGTTGATATAACAGGAACGAATCGACCATTTCTTAATTCCACCGCCCATTTCAAATTACGTCGGGTTCGTTAAAACCTCGATATTACTTGTTCGCTGAATAGCTTGTTAATCTGTTTGGATGCATATTTTTAACGACGTACTTATGAACAGTCCACTGATCCGGAATCGCGACGGCAATTGCGATACAAATTACCGCTGTATTCGATCCACCTGCGACTTCTTCGATTGAAAGCTCATTCGGATATTAAACTGCTTGACAAATCGTTTCCCATTGAGGGATTCAAGAAATAGCAGATTCTTTTGCTAAAGTTCTTCGTTATGAAAGGATGAGAGAGAAACTACGTGAATTTTTCTTTTTATGCAACACTAATAGAGTGAAATCTGCGACGGTTTTGCAAGACGAGCAAATATTTTGATGTACGAGCGAGGCCTTGCAATACATGGAGTACGTGAGCGCCGTTTTGTCTGCCGAGAGTCACGTGATCACTATCATTTTCCTATTGTTCGTTATTATATAAATCAAGGTTTTGGAACGATTTATGATCTTCTGAGTTTCCATTATTTCTTATGGGGAAATCGCTTTGATATACGATGGCTTTTTATGCTCACAATTCAAGGTTTGACTGTGGCCCATTCCCATTCGTGAGTGAGTCAAAAGTTAAGTTAAAAATTTCGTTTTATCTGAAATACAGAAGAGAAGAATTAACCGAGATAATTTGTTTTTAACATTAACCGAGTAATCAGTTTTTAACATTATCGGGAGAGCAAAAGAGCTAACCAAATGAAGACCACACAATGTTTGAAAATGCCGACGTTTGCTTGTTAATGAGGAATTTACAGCGAAAGTAATTTCAGCAGTGTGCCGGTATATATGTTTGAAAGTGAAAATGGAAAGCACATCAATATATCTCGGATAATACAGAACCTCGGTTAATCGGGACTCGGATAATCGAGACTCTACTGTATAAGCAAATTTCCACGTTTGAGTCCTAATAAATTCTCATTTCAGAGCACCGATCGCCTAAGTGAAATCTTCCAATTCAATTCAAAAATAAAATCCTTCGAACAAGATTCTTTGGGAGTGATTCCATAAAACACCGTCGTTCATTTTTTCTTTAATGATACGCAATTCCCCTAAGCCACGGTGAATTGGGTGTTTGAATCTGATAGGCGTGAGAATGACACACTTGTGATCACTCTAAATGTAACCTAATAGAATACACATGTATGAAATTGAGCTAAAATAAAAGAAATAAGACTGGATTGTCTTCGATATTCTTACGAAAATCTGAAAAAGTAGCTCAAGAAACACTTATCATCTTAAGAAGCATAACACTTATTACTTCACGGGTCAAGTGAGGCGTACTTCGGGATGTTAGAAGTTGCAAAAGTTGTAGGCGGTACACTTGACTCAAGTGCAGATATCAGTTTTTATGCCAGTGGTGCGATTTGGGAAGCAGTGCAATAGAGGCAACTCTTCCCTAATTTTTTCGCGGTTTGCTTATATTTGCTGAAATTGTTCATTTCATTGTGCCAAAGATGGCACTGAGATGTATTAATTGACATGAATAATCATTACTTTTCATTACTAATTCGTAGGATCACATTTGTTTTGGGGTTTTGGTTTTGTAATACATTACGCGGATAAGAGTACGTCAGAGAACCGCGTGCATTAAATTCACTTTGAGTACGCCTGTTTTAGTTTCGCCTCGCACCCCCAACATTTGTCCATGAAAGCAATTCTACCCACTCTGAGAGCCACTGGTGTGCATTACCCCATAGATGAGTGGCAAAAAAGGGTAACAATATACAAATATACCGAGAAATAAGGTTGCAAATGCGCTAAAAGCGAAGGAAAAAATTGCTTTCGTTATCCTGCACATTTGTTTGATAAAGCTCTAATCACTGCTACAACTGGTTCCCCTCATCCAAAAATTCAAGAGGTCTCATCAAGAAATGGCCAATCAAAGGAGTCAGAAATGCGTCTGTAACGTAATAAAGATCATTTTTGATGGAATCTTTGAGAAGAGATAACGGCAAACGCAGGCATTGAACGTGAGAAATTAGAAGATCTTAGTTATAATTCATTGATAAATATCTTTGTTGGTAACATTGTCGCTTTCAACAAGTTCCAACTCGACTTCAAAACAAAAGACGACGGAATTCTCCAAATGACAAAGAGAAGCGTTCCAGAAGTTGCTGGTTATTATTATTGCAGCATCTTTAGTTTGAAACAACTCCTAACGTTCTTACGGAGATCCTTAATATTTTCCGACTCCTTAAACTTCTAAACTTAATTTTCCATGCAAAAGCCGTGGAAAATGAATTGAGATTCGTCTCGAACGAGTTCTAATTGGACCAGAGAGTTTTTCCCCGAATCTCCAAAGACCACAGAGAGAATGTAAGAATGGCGACTATAATTGGTGTAATTAGTTCGTGAATTCAATCGAATTCTCTTGAAATCATAGCGAGAACTTCAGTTACGGTTCGAATATTGTAAGATGTCAACATCAAAGGTAAGCAGAAGATGCGACGCAAGTTGACAGTGTGCATGAGAAGTAAATTTAGAATGAAGGAAAGACGAATTGCTACATGACTGCACTACGAGATTTAGGATTCTACATTTCATGATTTGTATCAAATGAATACAAATTGTTGTCACTGAAGGAAAAGACTGGGACTGAGAACTACATATCATAAATAGTACGCAATTACTGTCTTCTGGGATCTATTTAAACTAATGCGAGGTCCCCTTTAACCAGCTTGAATTTTATTAGTTTTTAAGCTCTTCTCGTATGCAGGGGTGTAGCAGGATTTGTCTCTAAGAGGATGGAGGTTACCTTGATTTTTAAAACCCATTTTGGCTCTGGGGGGGTTTAAACACCCAACCATACCCCCGGGTATGCCACTGATTCATGAAACAGTTAACGGCCCCCGGATAGCTGCGTTCAATGAAAGCTCCGGAGTACGGGCTTCGAGTTCCGGTGGGGGCCCACGTGCGAAATGACCTAAGCTGTCGAAGCAGTTTTAACAATACTAATACTACGAAATGGTTCACGAAAAAAGTCTTATTTGTTATTCCTATTAAGCTCATTCACTGTTAAATCGAAGAACAGCGATGACTTTCAAAAAGAAAGACGATTATAATTCCATTACATCAAATATCTCGTAGCGGTGCATTTGAGAGGCGTTAAGAATGAATTCAGACATGAAAAAACCTTCTCTAAATTATTTACATCTGACTTCATCGGTATTTCCGCTAAAAGCCTTCAAGTCATTACAACTAGAAGTAATAAATTCCCACAAAGTCGAACTCCTTCTTTCGCCCAGTAAACTAATCGGATAGTTAAAAGGCTACATCTATGTTAACTTTCACAAGGATACGACTCCTGAAGATTTACACTCAATCAAATAGGGGGCATTTAATCTAACAGAAGAGATAGATCGCAATTGAAGAAAAACAAAACAGCGATGGTAAAAAAACGCATTAGGACTACTGGGTGGAGACTAGAGAATTTAAACGAACAAAATATGACTACCATTAGATAGATGAAAATACATCAAAAGGATGCGGAAGTTGCTACTCTCGTAATTCGTAGAGCTGAGTTTGAATCCGCGGACCTGAATGTAAGAAAAGACCTCAGATGTCTGTGAGGGGAAGGTTTGGCCTTCAGAAGGAACGTTTTAAGATGATGAGGTTAACGCTATGGGAAATAAATACAAGAATCTGGACGGCCACTTGAGAGCAGGGCATCGAACTGGTGCCGAGAATCGGAGTCGAACCGAAAACGGATATCAGAATCGACAACCGAACCGAAAATGAAAAACCAAAGAGAATTGAAATTCTTGAGCCCGAACAGAACCGAAAACCGTTCTTTGATTACTTCCAATATTTATGCCCCAATAACGCTCATTTCCTTGAATATCATTGTTATACGGTTCACATACGTAAATATGATTTTGCAACTAACTTTTAGAAAGTCAGATTCTAAAATTTAGCATGATTAAATTTTTGAAAAAAAAATCTAGAGAGAACAAGACTTTCAAGAGTATGCTATTTCAATCGTTCTCGATAGATCAAAATATTTTATTTATAATCAGTTACAACAGGGTTGAGTCTATTCCTTTACGAGTTTAATAAATAATTATTATCACATAACAATTTTCACACCTAAAAATCGGGTCGAAGTTGACATAAGGATTGTAACCGAAATTGAACCGAAATTCGGTTTTCGCGTTGAACCGGAAAAGCGGAAACCGGCACGGAAAATATGACGTTTCGATGCATCGGAGATCCGATAAGTCGCCCCCGCAGTAAGGAGGCACGCGCAGGTGAGGCAACGTTTGAAATTTCCGCCGGCTCGTCGTCCCTTTCTTGGGAAATTGAATTTTCCAATCGAGCGCTCCCCCCAACCGCCTCTTTCTGCCCATCGATTCGCCTTCTTCCGCATTCCGCCCGCCGCAGAGAAGCGGCCTAATTTGATCGCTTCCAATCAACGGCTGCCCTTCAATTTATCCGCACAAATATTGAGGAGTCGCCCATTCTGAGCGTATACCGATTTAACTCGAATGTAACTAAAGGAGTGGAAAATACGGAGCGGCGGATTTTCTTTAAAGCGTGACACCGAGTAATACATCGATGCGATGAAAATGTTGACTTAAGGCGTTCAGAAATACGCAGGCTGAAGATTTAAGAAGACAGTCAGACTTCGCGACAAATATTTATTCGCTGATATTTATCGCGGGAATAGTGTTAAAAGAGAGTAGATGAATTGGGTAGATATATCGGTAAGCGAAGGCAAGATGATTCTTGACTTCGACTGAGAACATTTTAAAGAAAAGAGATAAACCTTTATATCCATTTCAGCGGTGCATTCTGATGGAATGCGTTCTCGGAAGGGTTAGTCGATATCGCAGGTGCGCCCAACTACGTAGGCCAGACGGTTAGAAAGATCGAGGAAATAGATTGGACTTATATAACTTGATTTTTCACGGGTGCGATACCCGACAATGGCCGACTAAGGAAATAGACAGTGCGGAGTTAGCATCCAATGCCGGAGGCAGGGTGATTTTGTTAATGACTTCGTCGGGTATAAAGGATTATATATTGATAGGTAATTAATTAGTAAAATATTACAAGAACCCATTTACTTCACCTTCTACCACCACCATTTATACAGTATGTACTCTGTGTTTTTCGCGGGCTTTTTCGTCCCCTTTCTTTTGGAGTGTTTTCCCGCTCTGTGGGGTTTTTATCTTCTTCGACCTTTAATTGAGCCAAAAACCCCAAATCTTCTTGTGCAGTTGTAACTTTAACTTCAACTTTAAAATTTTAATTTAATGTATTTGCAATTGAGATTTGATGGAAAAGAGACCAACTTAGCCTAATCTCGCGTTAATAAAGAATTTATTGATTCATTTTAGTCCATCCGTTTACTTAAACAATTTAAGCTCCAATGAAATTAATTAATTTATGGAACTAAAAGAGAAAAACTTAGGTTATAAAAATAAACACTTAAAACATCAAAGGAAAACAACTCTAGTGAGAAATAATCCCCTAAAATGATAAAAATCGAAGATGTTTTAGTCTTTTTTTTGTAGCAAACATATGATTCGAAAATGCCAAAGATTCGAAGACAGTGGTGTATGTTTAAAAGGGTTCTTCTCCTAGAAAATGTAGGAGATATCATCTTTCGTGGCTTTCTTATTGCGTGAGGGCGAAAAAGAAATAAAAGATGAAAACTTGCCAATCCAAGGGAGATCCATTTAAAGGGAAAAATGATCAGTACTAGTTGAGTCCCATTTTCCGTTTAATTTACACCAGCTCATTGTACAATACTAACAGAGTAGTTGTTTGATTACTAGCAAATTATCTTTTTCATAATTTTCTTTTTAAAAGCTCAAAGAATTCCTTACATTTATGGCCGAAAATTATGGGTTATAAGGTAAGATAACGTGGCACGTGGAATGAATGCAGAAATCGAAACGAAAAAATGGATCAGAAGTACGGAACTTCTCAAAATGCCAATCAAACAAACTTCAACAGCAGAAATAGCAGCATAAACTATGAAGTAAACAAACTTTCATGTTTTCTAAACCCTGGCATCAATGATGGCTTTAAATTGGAGTCATTCATAGTTATAAAAATATCCTACACTAAATGGTAGCTTACAAAATTCACCAGAATGATTTCGCTAAAGATGAAGAACTTTGCAGCCATTCCGAAATTCGCTCTTTTGACGCAGTACTGAGATGGAATATTAGAAGACTCATCGCAGAAGATGGATAAAAGCGAAATTGAGGAAACGAAAAGATAAAAAGAAGTGCGGAAAAGGAAGGACATTAGGTAGTTGAGGATAAAAAAGGAAAAGAAAAGGAGTAAAATAAATGAGGACGCGAATGCGAAGTGAAGGAATTGAGGAAATTGGGGTGTGCTGATTAAAGTGAGCCTCTTTTCAGCGGTCAAATACGAGAGCTCTCGAAATGTATATATTTCGCACCTGAACCAAAAAGGGTTAACATGCAGCCCATTATTCCACAAGTGGGATTCAATAAGCGGGGAATTCGGCTCTGCACCGTGAATACCGTCTCTCGCCCTGGGAGATAATCATCAATTTATCGCTAAACGGACGAATTGAAAAAGAACAGAATACACAACAGCAATCACGCAAAAAATAACCTTAACATTTTTATGGTTGCAAAGACGAGAAGAAATAAAATGGGAATGAGCTATAAATGAACCGGTAATAGTGCTGGCGTGACGGCACGAAGTAGTTATGAGCACGACCGAGAAGACACGGGAGAATGACGACTGTGAATAAGTGCGGAGGTGAAAGCTAAGGACTCTTAATTAAACAATGAGCAATTTGCCCAGTCAATAAATATCCGAAACACTTCAATATTGGTAATAATAAGTCCAGTGAATGAGAAGTGAATAATCAAATAGTAAAAAAAGATAACAACAACAACACGACACTGATAATAATAAACCGAATATAAATTCATAACAAACTAAAAAATTGACACATCTAATAGTTATCTCCATTCCGAACACAGGAAATACCAAACATAAGGAAAAAATACAGAAATATAAACCCCAGGCGGAAGAGACAAAAAAAGTTAAGGCCGAAATAGTGGATTTTAAGATAAAAGTAGTTTGGAAACTAAAATGTGTCGAAATAGTCCCAATAGTTATTTTATATATAATAATAATTTTAGCAACTGGTATAATGCCTAAAATATTACGTAAAAGTCTCGAAAAGATTGGAATAGAAGATCAAATTATTGTTCAACTACAAAAACGGCTGTAATTAATACTTGCTCCACAGTGAGAAGATTGTTAAGTGACTGCCTAAAAGCGACAGATGAGTCTAATCCCTATGGTGCATCCGGGATTGGTGAATGCTTCCTAGCCTCCATGCTGAGAAATGCCAAAAAATAATACATAATAATGATAATAATAATAATGGCCCCACTACGAGAATTTGGGTAATGAGAGACATCACGATTCATATTCTTCGAGTGACGAACACAAATGACGATGCCTTAGCCAGGATTCGATCACGGAGTTGCTAGATTAACATGCTAACCACCGAAGCCGGCAGCTGATTTAGTAAGTTACTGTTAAAGAGCGAAAGCAAATGTGACCTTTATTTGGGAGAGATTAAAAGGCCTTTTTAGCCATGAAATATAAGAAGTTAGATTTCATTCAAGGCCTCGCAATTTTTGGCGACAAACGGCAAATGGGAATTTGCTGAACTGATAACAAATGAAAGAGGAAATAATATAAAGGAGAGAAAGATGCAATGTTCGTGTTGAACACAGTGAGTGTAATGTACAAGAGATATCAAGTGGCGCCTGCCTGGACGACGACGCAACTCGCAGCACACGGCCGTTCGGCTGTTTGTATAATATGCAGGATACGCTAAATGGCGCCATTGCAAACTGCAGGAGACAGAATGCGTAAGGAAACGGCATTCATTGTCACGGACGCTTAGTTTCGAACTAAACTATACGATTCAAACGAGTGTTTTTGCTTTCTGTCCGTGACGAAGAAACGGCTGAATGGTCTCTCAAAAGAATTGCAGTCTCAATACCCTAGTCTAGCTTAGTATTAGTCGTGCGGGGTCAATATGACCCCAGACATCGTATTTCCTTTAATAAAACTAATTGAGATATATCAACCAATATTTTTAGTGTCACAGTTTTCTATCTTAGTATTTATGATTTGAGAATTTTGTCGATCTTAAGTAAAATAAGATACCGAATAAAAAAAATGTAAAATTTAGCATTATGAATGTTTTTCAATTTTTTAAGCGTTGTATAATTCGATTCATAAGTAATAAGTACACGCACAATGAGCACAAATAGCAGGGATGCCAACATCGAAAAATTAAATCATCGAAACATGTTTCGGATGCCTTCTTCGAGATATTTTACGACAACCTACGTCACTCCGAAAGTTTGAGGTCGAAGAGGAACATTTTTAGATTATAAGAAAGACTACAAGTTTAGGACATTTGTCAGCGTTTTCTTTAATACATACCAAATTTTAAATATTTTTTTTTATCTTATAAGTGTTTGTCAGAAGGACTACGTATCCTTGATTTTGGATGTTACACCAGTTGTGTCGGTATTAATAAGAGCGGCAAAAATTCGAATACTTTGGGGTCATATCGACTCCACGCGGATACATACGTATTCTTCATTTGTCGCGTCTGTCTAAAGGGTTTAGGATTGACTGTTAAGAGGGAGAGTTAAGTTCCGTTCTTAGGAGGGACTTCTAGGGAACTTAGGAGGGTTAGGAAAACAAAACAAACGAAAAATGCACTTTCAGACAAAGTGTTCGCTCCAGAAAAATGAAATACTTTTTAAATCGTATTTTGATGAACTTGGGGTTTTCATTCGCAGCTTTCAACTTGGCACATCAAAGATACACCCATTTGTACATTTATTCAGTCTGAGATGTATCAATAGTCATGTGCGAACTCTGATTCTCATACACCAAAAGAATTTCATTACGGAAGTGTCAAATCGACTGCGTACTTTTCCGCTGTACACCTTGATCGCAATCGCTCTTCACTATTTATGTGGTTTCTATGACGACGAGTTCTCACAAATAGTCAGTGAAAGAAAAGTACATCTACATCAATAAATATTATTTATTTCTACTTCGATGACTTGTGCATCTCATATCTTATAAATACAAGAATCGTATTTTCTATACAATTTCCATTTAATCTCTCTAATTCTATTAGTATATAATTGCATTTCTATTTGTATGTAAATGTTCTTCATGTACAGCATTGATTCCTTAGTGAATTAAATTGTCTTAATTATAACTGTTGATGTTCAAATTGATATTCTTATTGTTCATGTATCACTATTTGCTTTATTACAATTCTATGTGGCTTCTGTATCGACTGTAAATATATTGTTTGCATTTTGTTCTTGTAATGTTGTTTCTCATCTTTTAGCCATTACTATCCGCAGATTTGCACGTGTCATTTGCCCCCCTTTCCTAGCGGGCTTTTTCCTGCAATGGATATTTCTTTTCCTATGAATCTCTTAGATCCTTTTATATCCTCATTTCCCTTCTCAATTTTCTTTTCCAACTATCTTTCTAATTCATAACTGTGACTATATGACGAAATATTAGATGAGAGAGGACACGTTTGGTCTCAATCTTGATTCTCATGACAATTTATTATTATTATTATTGATGATCGTTTCCGATCGCTCCAAAGAGGACTCACAACTCCGTTTAGTGTTACTATAGTTACATACATTTCGATCAATTTTTTTTCGATTTCAAAATGAGCCTTATTTTTTGTTTCCTTAAAACCCAATGGTAATACTATCCTCACACCTCCCAAATAATAAGAGTGACTGAATAAAAATATCGAGCTTTCGACAAAATTGGGAAGTCGTTACCTTGCGCGATTCTCCTATGAGAATAGCAACGGAATTGTATCGAAATTAGCGATGGGACGATCACTCACAATTGGACCTTTTTTTGGGTCGGGATCGTTGAATTTTTAACCTTATTTTCGATTCCAAACACGATCCTTTGGAATATTTTGTTTAAAACTCAATCTTCTATTTCTGGTACTAACAATATATGGATAATTGCTTATTGATAATACCCATCTTACATTAGATATGAATCTATATCAGCAATACCAAAATCTATAGATCTCAACGAAACTTAAATATGGTATTTATATAAATTTAGATGAATTTAAAATTAATTTATTGTAATTATGTCTGGAATTGGAAGATGGAATGAATACCGGCAGAGCCCTCTTGGATGGAAAGTAAACGATTATTTAGCGTTGGAAGCAACATTTACTAGCGGCGGTTTTATCATTTATATTTAAGTTATCGGCGGAAAGGAGAAATAATAATTTTACATTTTAATTCGAGAATTTCAACATTTCAATACAAATGGATTGGTACGGTCCTCTTACTAATCAAAATGATATCTCAATCGCTATCTTTTTATTCCAAGACAGTTCAAAGACCTAGGGTAGTATAAAGCCAACTTGAAGCAATAGCATTTGCAAAGGCAGAAGTTGATAATTCAACAACAAATATATACATTAAAACTTTAGATTTTGTGCAGAGAAAGAAATGGAGATAATTTTTATTTCTCTGTGAGAAGTGAGATATTTCAATAGTCTTATTATAATTACATATTCAAATCATGAGAAGTCCAAAAGCTGAAAGCGACGTTATTTATTTCGTCTTTTATATGCGGCATATTATAGCCTTCAAAGACCATTATTACAACACTTACTTTGCGAAGACTCACAAAGAATCATGCCCAGGATTCGAACCCGGGATCTCAGTGTTGCAAGATGAACCACTACGCCACTGAAGACGGCGGCAGAAGGTTGCGGAAACCTAAAGAAGCTGTCGACAGCTGATTATGCCAATTTTTTACTTTTTAAATCAATTAATTAAAATAAGCTCTATATGTCCCGATAACTTCCAAGGAATCGATATGAACGAGAAATTGATTGAAATTCAATTGATGTATATCACATTTTCATTCGATCGATTTATTTCATTATTTTATCCGTTAATTATTACCAATATTGTTATACGTGGATCTGGGCGACAGTTTGTCCACGTTTATTCCGTCCATAGAACTTTTCGCCAAATAAAATACGAAATTATCACCATGTAGTCCATTGAGCACTCCTAAACACTTCAATTCTGAAGATACAATAATTGATAATCCTTTAACATTTATTGTCCTCTAACGAACCTCGGCACAAATCAAAGCCAATTACGAAGAGCAGAATTTATGATCGTCTATAGAGGACGAGACTTTAATCAAATGCAAAACTGAACAAATAAAGAGCTCTTTTGCATAAACGCGAATTAAAAGTTTTCACACGAAGAATAACCTAATACATACAAATCTGCGAACATCTTTCAGTTCCTTGTCGATCTCGGTCGCTCTTCTCATTTTCCTCATCTCTTTCACAAATCCTCTCCTGAATCTCTCTCCCGTGGTCATTAAAGCAATAAGCTTAAATGCATTTCAAATTATTTACCCAAATTCCAATTCAGTGGCTGTAAATGATAACAATTATAATACCAGTCTAAAATATGAGAAATCAAAATAGTGACATCACACTGAAGGTATAACCGCTCCTCGGCAATGACAGGACACCCAATAGAGCTCTTTAGACGCTGTCCTAATAACAACGATTGGTATACCATTTTTTGACGTTATAGCTAAGGTAAGTGAGAGATCCGGCTTCGAGGCCCGCTCGTGTCACACTTATTTCACGTCCGTTTCTCCTGTGGCGGACACATTAACGCGCAGAGTTGCCCTCCACCCTTTCTCTAAAAGAATCAATATACATCACTTATGAATGTTCATAATTTCAATTATCATTGCATTATCAAAGTTATATAAACTTAAACAAATCTATAAGTTTCCGAAAAACATACATAATTAACTGAAATCATTTTACAAGAAGCATTTCATCGTTTTCATCAGACCTGACACTGTTATTTGGAGGCTTTCAAGCATTCGCATCATTTATGAATACAAATGGATTCGCAAGAAACAGAAAGCTGCCTCATCCGCGAAATTGGATGCGAAAATAATCCGAAGAAGAGGATGTCACTGCTTATATTAAAGACATCATTTCTAGTATAGAAAGATCTTAAATGGGGATCGCATCAGACATATCGTTTCCGGATGATGTCTGCAAGAAAGGGAAAGCACGAAGGAAGAGCGGATTTCCCATTTGACGTATAAGCCGAATCGGAGTCCATCAATAGTAGACGTCAGATATTCCTCGCTTCAGATAAATGGAGATGATTTAGAGAGGCCTTCCCTTTTAGAGGCTCGATCAAGCCATTTCAATCTCAATATATATCTTTACCATTTCCATCGTTTATTCTTCATCCGTATGCGATTGCAGATAAAACACCTAAAAGGTACCCCGAAAAATCTTGCACGATTCTATGATGATGTAGTAGATATTGGTGAATATTATACGTTTTGGATGAAATATTATGATGACTGATTATTGGCATCGATTCAATTTACTGTATCGTATTATTCCAATAGAAATTATTGCATTACATACTTCTTGACGCTTCCGCCAGACTTCAACTACATCTCCATCCACATAAATACCCTGCAAGCCTCCTTTCGGTGTGTGGCAGGGGGTGTAAACGCCAAGTGCTCGAGTTACTTCTTCAGCTTCTTGCTGTCGCGTATCGTTCGCGAAAAGAATGAGTCCCTTGAACGACTTGTCCTCGCATTATCTATGTCTATTTATTCGAGAAATAAACATTATATATGTCTATTTCTCTTATTTTACACTAATGATCAGAAGTAGCAGAAAAAATTCGACGGAGCGGCGATTCACTTTGTAATATTCCATGACAGGTGTTGAAAAAATAATCACTTTTCAGAGAGAAACGTAAATTTAATCTAAAATTACTTTGCAAAATACTACATAAACTAACTACTTCAGATACACGACATGTTTCGACGCGTAAGCGTCATTTTCAAGTGTGGATAGGAAGAGCAAGAGTACGGAGGAGAACAAAGGTTCAGGGGAAGGTGAAAGAGTAATTCTAATCAAAAAAGGGGAAAACCAGAACTAGAAGTTAGAAGAAGGACGAGGCGGTGTAGCTGTAAGTAGAGGGGAGGTGTGGGGAAAAAGTATTTATTTTGTAAGTTTTAATTTCTCGTCATTATTTTTTTCAATTATTTCTATTTTTTCCAGCACGTTCATTTTACCTCCCTTCTCAATCATATGAAGCATTTCCGGTCTGACTTCTGTGGCAGAAGAGGTTCATAATACTGATTACCGCAAATGTACTTTCTCTGAATTAAGAAGCGATCGCAACCTAATCACATTTCTTTCATAGATTCCCAACCTGCGTCCGAGAGCATTTTCGTATCGCTTGCTTTACTATCGTAGAACTTTAAAAAATATCGTATCGCCTTGCGCTGCACTTTCTCGAGTTTCTGAGCATTCGTTTCATCCAATGGGTCCCATATACCCGCCGCATATTCCAGATGGGCCTGACTAAGATAAAATAACCTAAAATACTTGGTCTAACTATGACGTGAAACGTGTAAATAAATGAATTCCCCATATTTAATAATAGAGACCAGAAAATTATCGTTACGTCTGAAATGAAGAAGTGGTTACAGTGATTCACAGGAAGTTATCAAAGAAATGAATGAAAATAAAAGAATAACGTCTCAGGTGGACATTAATATTATATTATATAATAAGAATATTTAGTCAATGGGAAGTATATGGCGTAAAATTGCTAAAAAATACCGTACAGAAAAATTAAAAATCTATTTTTCTTCGTAGATCGGGGAGAAAAGAATGCTTTAACTCTCATCAATCTTGGCAACGATTATTCTAAGTGGTATTGATATTTTAATCTAGTTGACTTGTATTTACAGTTCATTACAATTCACAAGGATGGAATGGTTCGATATCCAGTATTGGTAAGAACATTAAAGGCATCCCGCTCATAAAACTACCGTCGGACTTTTAATCGTGGGTGCGAAAGTTGAATTGAAACTAAACTACGGATCACAAAACTGCGAAAGACGTTTGCACCTTTCGTACCGCACTCAACCATATAACGCAAACTCTTTCAGATGAGTCTCACAAAGCAAACGCAGAATGCGAGCGGTGTTGCCAAGCGTTAACCATACCTGCCTTGCTCTTCTCAGGTCTAATAATCTTATAAGGGGGAACGCGACAACATTGCACGCATTCTGCTTCCAAGTATCGCTGTCTTTCCGTTCGATATAAATTCGTATAAAATAAATCGCTACGTTGTACTTAACGTAAGTTATAAAAACTCCTCTCGAGAGCTTTTTTTTCTAACGACCCAAAGTTCTTATAATGACGTCCACCTACAGAGAAAACGTTCTCTTAAAAATTCGATAACTACTTTCTAACGTATCAAGGAAATTATCTAAGTCCTTTTATCGGAGAATAAACAGTGTAAACACTATCAAAATTTTGTTACGATTAAACAAACACTTTCTGAGAAATAAAATTTCTAAATCGGCACTCCATGAAACTGCGAAAAACAGCCACTTTTTTTCGTTCCACTTGTGATAAAATAGTAAACTAATTATTTTGCATTAATTGGCTGAACGCAGTTTTATTGTTGGTTTATTGGTACATCATTGGTATACGTAGCAGATAAAATCTGGTGCAACTTGTTTTTCTCTGGGATCGCTCGTTCAGTTTTCATTCCAAAGCCGAGTTTCCATAACTAAGAAAACAGAGAGAAGGCAATGAAACATTCACAGCTTTACAGCCACAACGGGTGAATTTTTTCCCAACTTATTCTATCATCCCTTAAAATCAAACGATGTAAAATAATTGTTTCACGAAAACAACTGGTACGGGGACATTTTCCTCCAGATTTATTATTTTCGATCGTCAGCAGCGAATGAGAAATCCTTACGCACAAGGATATCAATTGGATAGCGGAATGCATGAGGAAGGGGATTTTCCATTGAAAGAAACTCACCTCATCTTTGCCTTTGACGAGACACATCTTGACTCCGTCCTCCGGTGAGTACCACTGCAACCTCTGAAAAGAGAATCAAAAGAAAGATTTAGAAATACTGGTAAAGAAAGAAGTGAAGCAAACGAAAATGGGTAAGGGTGAATTTGCGCAAGATGGTGCGCACCCAGGAAAAATCCCAAGGAAGAATGGCTTGGAGAAATATTCTGACGGGATAGCTCAACGGACAGAGCACCCGATCGGCAATTGGGAGACCTGGGTTCAATTCCCGGTCCCGTCAGACTTTTTTCAAGTCCAATCTGCCTTGGGAAAGAAGTGAAGGTTCACATCAAAGCAGAAAACGTATTCAAAATGCCATGTATCGAATAACAGACATGACTTTTCTCGTCTGCACGTAAAGAAGGAGAATTCACGAAAGGGTGTTACAATTCGTACTCCTAATACACTATTCAGAAGAACATATTTATGTGACCAAAATACTAGGAAATGTAGCAATTGCTTCGAAGTAATTAAATTTTCCAAACTAAATTCATAGAAGTTTCCTAACTTGGATAAACACCACCCCAATTCATCACAAATTAATACAATCGAACCCGAACACCGATAATTATAGCTATTCATAAGCACGAGTTTAAATATCTGACAATCCATTCCTTACGGGGAATTTTGTATTGACCTGGCGTCGAACTTAGGACCAGATTACAAAATGTAAAGGCCGTTATATGTTAAAAAAGCAATTCTAAAAATAAAATCTCGAGTCTCGATTGTCTATCATGAAAGAAAGTAGTCTAAACAATATTTGGAAAATCATCACAGTGCATTCTTATGGATAAGATCAAAGCTAAGATAGATGTGATCAAAATCTCACTTTTCCTCAAGTTCCATCCTGTTTATGGTCATACGACATAAAAGTCAATGACGCTTGTGGCGTATGCGAATCCGTATCCTATAGGTAGCAATATAACAGATAGTGCCTAACTAACATATAATTCAATAAATGTTGACAAGAGAGGAATAAATGTCTACGAGGTTAGAAGATGTTTAATGACCAAAATTAATTTATTTGTATTAAAAATAAGAGAAACTATTTTCTTACATGGAAAACTTTGAAAAGTGATGATTTACGGTTTCCTGTAAAGAATATAAGATTTTAATCATTAGACTGCCTAAGAAGAGGGCCGTAGCCAGGATTTGCTTCTGCAGGATGGAGTGGAGAGCCATGGAGTAAATTGCCACAATTAATGGGGCAGGTAAACTTAAGCCCTAAATGTAATCATGGTCGTATCAGATTTATATTTAAATATATTCCCTACCCATAACGTATATTTTTCAAAGTCCGTTTTTGCAGGGGGGATATTTTAACATCCAACCCTCTCTGGCATCGCCACTGCTTAAAGAGTGCAGTGAACTGAAATAATTTCTTTCTTTCGCCAAATAAATAAATTTATAAGAGCTAAATGATCATCTAGCTCGTTGGAAAAAATAGTTGTCGCCATTGATCTAATTTTAAATGACGAAGTTACTTATTTGATTGAGTTAAGGCCTTCTACGAAGCATAATATGTTGACTCTGTCTATTCTTCAGTATTAGAACTTGTTCGTGCTTTAAGTCTCGGCAGAGAATAAAAGGGAAACTGACGTCAGATGGAGGGAATTAAAAACCATTCAAATAAACTTAACTAACAAAAGTGCTCTACCTTTCGGTAGGTTCATGTGCCTTAGTATTCCCTACCCTAACTACTATTTTTTCACTTCCTTATAACTTACCCCACCCATTATGTCTTCTAGCAACTTTTGTCTTTGTTTTCCTTTCTGCTTTTTCCCTTGTATTCTTCCCTCGATTACATTCTTTAGCAATTCCTCTCCCTTCAATATTTAACCCACCCATTTCATCTGTCGGCGCTTAATTACTTCAATTAAAACCCTATCCCCCCAACCATCCCCAGCACCTCTATGTTTGTTTTTCTATCCACCCAGTTCACGTTTCTATCCACCCAGTCTACGCCATACCCACATCTCAAATGCCTCTAATTTTTTTGTCCTCTTTTCGTAAGGTCCATGTTTCACACCCATACAGCAAAACACTCCACATCAAGATTCTTTTATCGAGACCTCTAGTCATCAGTTCCCTTCTCTTCCTTGGCCAATTTATGTTCTGTTTTGAACCTCATCTGTACACCTCCCATCCCAAGAGAGAACACGTCTCAAGTAAGAGAAATTATCTAATATTTCATTCTCCACTCTGATAATTAACTTAGCTTTCCTTCCTTTTGTAAATCTCATCACTTTAGCTTTCCTTACGTTTATTTTCATTCCAAACTCCTTTGCTTTATCGTTTAGTACATTTCAGAACAAGTGAAAACTGAACTAAATAAAGTGAATTACATGATTTGAAGCACACAAGAGAAATACTTTAACATTAAAAACTTCATATACGTATCTTCATATACTATTTCATCCCTTCCACAAGTAAAATCGATTCAGAAAGTATCTAATCTATCCTCTATAACAGTAGCGTCATTTTTTGGAGTAATGATACATCGGAAGTTCGAGAGATAAACACCCCGATTTAGGAGAACTTGTTTGAACAGAAACGCTGTGCATGGCTCATTAACTCGTTCTGTTTGCATTCAAGTTCACGTTTGATTATCATTTGAATCAAATCGGATGTTATCAAATATTTGCGTTTCCGAAGGAAAACCGAACATTCGCCGCGAGATATCCTACATAAAAAAATACAGCGAGTTTTAATTCGATACATTATTATTCAATATCTCGAAATTCATTACTCTGCATTCGGGAAAAGAATTCCACTCCGCTGCCGCTGCACTTTGAAGTTTCGAAGTAATAGCACCGAAAAGAACCAAAATACGCTCGAAAAAGCGATAAAATCTACAGGAAACTTCCGCAAAGAAAGTAGCAGAGGAAATTACGCCGCAAACCACGTTTTAAAAAAAAGAAGAGCTGCGAATAATCTGCTCAAAAGGCGTTAATGAAAAAGTTACGGAAAAACGGTACGAGTATTCGTTTTAATAATCCCTTATTATTATTTCTTTGAACAGAAGTCTCAAATTACATCCGTTTTCATAATTATCAAGGACACAAAGAACGAACACAAACAACCACGCCCTAATCCGGAAAACCCGGTAAACCGGGACTCGAACCCGGGACCTGACAGTCACTAACTCAACCACTCCGAGTCACTGTGGTCGCCAAATTCTTTCGTGAGAGCAAAGAGTTTCAACGCTTGAAATTGAATGTGAAATACAGTAAATCTCCTGAAAAACGCTGTTTGCAGGGACTCGAACCTGGGACTTCAGCGTTAGAAAGCTAAGGACCTAACCATTCCAGCACCAAGGTCGGCGATGTTAGAATTGGAATCTATGTCATATTGATAACAGTACGCTATTAAACTCTCATTTAATTTCCGTTCCATTGCGCTAAAATTTAACCCTTTCTAATTCAGCGAAACCGCAATCTTAACGTTTCGCACCTGCAGACAGTTTCCAGCGAATCGATTGCGTCACATTCCGAATGTTTACCACTGCGCCACTCCTCCGGCGGCAATGCTAATGACACTCCAAACACACTGTGCTTCAGACGCGATTTTCACATCCCATTTCGATAAACAGCAGTTAATGCAGTAAGAAAGTATTGCGGAATAACCCGAGTCAAAATCGGTTTTGATTAGGCGAAAGGGAAACGATCCCTGGACTCTTTTATGGATGACTCGAGGGCGGTAAAGCAAACAGACAAATGCTGCTGCTGTAATTAATATGCGACGGCGGAGAGAAGCCATCATGAATAAAAACAATTGATAATTTCACCGTGAGCGTGCGTTCAGTGTATGGCACGAGAAGTGTTGTCTACATCTACATACGTACCCTGCTAGCCGCCTTTCGGCGTGTGGCAGGGGGTGCATGCACCATGACTCTATTTTCCCTAATCGATTACTTTCGCGTTCCGTTCGCGGGAAAGATTATTTCTTAAATCGCCTAATTGCAGGGTCCATTTATTTGCTTTTTATCGCAGTATTAGAATGACCAATGTAATAGTTTTATTCAAGAATTAGAAAAGGTTCCAGCGAAAGGCGATACGTTTCGGAAAAAATTGTTACGACAAATCAGTGAGATTTACTATGATGTTTCAGGACACAGGATGGGGACCTCTAGAGGATTTAAACAAATAATTAACTTCATACATTCAGAGAAAGTGCGACTTTAGAAGTATTATGATTTTATTAGCCGATATCATGTTTCCTCCTTGTTACATATGCCGTTCACATACTGAGAGAAAAACCAGAGAAACGGACTCTGGAAATAGCAGTTTTAAGAAATAATCTTTCCCGCGAGCGATACGCGAAAGTAATCGATTTGGGAAGTAGAGTCATGGTGCATGCACCCCCTGCCACACGCCGAAAGGCGGCTTGCAGGACACATTTGTCGATGTATATTTATATAGCATCCAACGGTAACAATTACTTCTGCAATGATGAATTATGGCGACTCTAGACATTCTTTCCAGAAGAAGCAGCACTTTCAATCCATAATGAAGTCACTTATGAAAGCTCACCACCGAAGCTTTTTCATTCGATTTTCCGATGCGAACAGCAATGCCAAGCTGTGTTATCCCTTTAGCAGCAGCGGATAAATGCTTAGATCCAATTACTTTAACTGTAATTCCAACCGTTATTCTTTATAATGGGAATAGGGCCTCTTGTACCATTTCTCCGACACGAATGAGGGTTATTTACGTTGAGGTTAGATGGACGCTTTCAGAATCTCCCCGAAATGGTAACGAGAAGAAGAGGAAATGGAACGAAAAGAAAATGAGGTTTTCAGACACCTTTCAACGGAAAACAGGAAAAAAAGAGGAGCAGGTTCATTTACATTAACGTAATTTACGATGAAAATGGCTCCGGAAAATACTGATGGAAAAGCGAGATAAAAGACGTGAGATATTCATGAAATAGTATTCAATGGAAATCGTTATGAAAGCCTGGCGAATGGCATTGATCGCACGGGGTTCATTCCACTCTTGCTAACCGCCCACGCCTCGAATTAAATTATTACATGAAATATGCCGAGTTGCATATCCTTGAATACTTACGGAGATGTCAATCCTTTAATGGCTCAAAAAATGGGACATATTGAAGAGAACGGAATGGATTCGGAACACTCCGTTACTGATTTTACTTATACTATCATCCATACTAAACCTTTATGCGCTGTGACTTCAAACCATAGATAAAAATAGGGAATAATTAGTCCCGTCTTACATTTTACACATATTATATATACAAAAAGAACTATCTGAGGAACGGCTTGATGCATACATGTGAAACCAACTGCATTACATCTATAGGATGCTGAAAACACCCCGAAAACTATTCTCGTCACTCAGAAGGATCGGGTTTGAACCCGGGAGCCCATAACACGTTTCCATAAGAAATGCACATACAGTTTGGTTAATGCTTTGCAGACTGTTTATTTTGTAAAATTAAATTAATAATAATGGCCCTACAAAACTGAGACAAATGTCAGCAGAAAGGATTCTTAGATTATATATTCTTATTTTAGTCAAAAAATATTGATATAGATTCGAAATTGTCAGAATTTTGATAAAATATAAGAAAAATTTGTAATATTTCGTGGTGATAAACCCCTTCCCCTTGATGGCGGCTGTTTAATTCGAGCCCATGCATTGTCCCATATAAATACACGGGGGTAAAAGTTCGTACAGACTTGAGTGTAGGAACTAATGACATTTTATAAATTGTAGTGAATGCTGAGATTGCAGCAAATGCAAAGTACAATATGCAAGTCGCAGGGGCTAAAATAGGTCCATGCAGGAGTATTTCTTCTACCAATATCAACCCAACCCAACCAGATTTACTAAAAAACATTCATATGTTGGTATGTCGCGATCAATATTGAAAAATAATATTGCAATAAAATATTGTGACGAAAAGAGGGAATGTTTTTTTTTTGACCAAAGAGCCTTTAAAGCCGTTAGTCTCTGTAAATCCCACAAACAGCATATTGTTCGTAGAAATCAAGTATTTAATGTTTCGGAATACTGCTAACATTGTTGGCTTATAGTATTTTTCTGATAGCATTTATTTAAATTTAAGGGTATTCAGGCTTTTTTTCAGTTATTATATACTTAGTTATTATGTAAATATATATATATGTATCGTTCGCNATATATATATATAATTCAATTTACATTGAGTGCCATCGTTTACGGTACCCGATGCTCAACTCATATTTTTATTCCTCAAGAACACGCTTGGATTTTAAAAAGGGAATTAACGGATGATAGTGTTTTTCTAACTAATCTTACAACTTATAATTGATAATCACAAAGTTTTAATGAATTTCGATCTCATAGTTATAATTGACAAATAATTCCCTACAATTATTTAATTATTATCAAATTTATTCGAAATTTATCCATGATGAAATAAACCATTTCCCAGTAATAAATATGCTGAGTTAGCCAGACACTCTGGCTTATGTGGAACAGATACTTACTGATATATTTTAAAATTTTAACAAATATATTTAAAAATTAAAGTACGATGTGCAGATCGCAGGAACTAACATACGGTCATGTGGGAGTGTTTCTTAATCAATGCGATTTACAAAAGGACATTTATAAGTTGATTTGTCACGATTTAAGATGAAAAAGATACACTATGGTGAGAAAAGGGGAAGATTATCGGGAGACGAACGAAATTTGGACGGAAAAGAGACCCGTAAGAGAGAGCTAACGTAAGCTTGCGTAAATCCCACGAGCTGCATAATGTTCGACGAAATCGAGCTTGTAATTTTTCGCAATTCCGCCAATATTCTTAGCTTAAACTCTATCCTGATGAACATCTATTAAATAAATAGGGTAAAAGTATCCAGTGTATCCAGTTACCACAGTTCCATTGTGCTTGACGGGGGCGTTTGCCAAACCCGATTATCGATACCGAGCTAATTTTTTTATTATACAAGAATAGGCTTGGATTTAAAAGGAGAATTTACGGCAACGAGATTATAGTATATTTTCTTAAAACTCTAATTACTTACAGTATACAAAAGATTTATAAATGTAGTCCTTCATACATTTAGTTATGGGCAAAAGTATTGTGATTTTATTAATCAAACCATCTTAATTATTATTAGAGATCAACAATGGGTATTTTCTGGCTTACCCGCAGATGTATACAATTAAAGATATATTTTTAAAACAAATTATGTTCTGTCATGCTTGACGGGGGCGTTTACTAGTCATACATATAAAAAGATTAAAAGAGGAAATCAAAATCTGTCGCAATTAAATTTCTAATACATAATGTAAATGTAACACACAAAAATAAAAGGAAACACTAAATATAAATAGTATTATTACTTTTAGAAAATTGACGAAATCAGGAAATACAGAATAGATGAGTGAAAGAGGGAGAAAAGAGAGAAATGAGCGAAAGAAAATGAAGTTGGAGAAAAGGGAAACAATGCAACGTCAAAAAAGATTAAATTAAATTTGTCACTCAGAGTAGAGATTTAATTTGAGAGGTAGAGATTGAAGTAACGGCTCTCAAATGAGTGATAATTTCGGATATACGAAGGGAGTGCGTTCCATAGCCTACATGCGAACACATTATTTATTATAAATTCCGGTTTTGCGTTTTGGTATTTGGAAGTGATGATTCCTGCCGGTTTTAACATTGTGTACGCAGTTGAATGTTTGGTAAAGACATAACATGTACTGAAGGCGGAGACTCCATTTATACATTAGAAACTCGAAATTTAAACTTAAGGACAATTTCCATCAGATGTAGAGAGAGAAAGAATGCAATTTACACTTTGGAAATAACATTTCTTTCTTTCCATGTGTGTGTTGAGTTTCACAAAGTACGCTTGGAATTGTATTTACATCAATATCGAGTTACAAAATGCTAACATATACAACTATATCTGATAAACATTGATGAAACGCAAGGGTGACGTACGGTGCGGCAGGGACCGCTACGGAAGGCCTTCCAAAAACCATGAAATAACTTTATGACAATAAGTGATGTACGGTAAAGAACGATTGATTATATGCTTAACATCTTATCGACTTTTTCAGTGAAAATGTACTATTTTTAGGGAAAATAGGTATCTGCAATGAATTAGCGTAATTTTTAATCAAGCAGACAGTTGTATTTAATTATCGAATGGTCATAGATGGAAGATATTTTTATTGCAATAATGTATTTTTGTAACAAGGAATTATACGTATTGTAATCGTGTGTTGCGTAGTTAGATTATAGATGTTCCATAATATGCAATATGTGGCATTATTGTAATTAGCATTGTGTATAAGACTGAATAATTTTAAACAAGTAATAATCGGATTAATGGTCGAACTGTAACATATGAATGAATAATAACGAGGGGGGAAGACCGAAAACACAGTGGCTGGAGATGTCAGTGTACATACAAGCATTTCATATATATATGAAGCAAATGTCTGTCCCTCCCCCTATTTATCTCAGAAACGGCTTGACTTAGAGATCTGAAACAAACTGCATTGTTTTTCTACAATGCTGAAGCCCCCAGGAAAACTACTCTCATCTCTGTAAAGGCCCGGGTTCGAACAGTGACACAAGAAAGGAAAATGATCGTAGATTCTTATTTTAGTCGTGAAATACTGATAAAGATCCGAACTTTCTAGGATTTTGATAAAACACACGGAAATTTCGTAAAATATTTGGGAAATAAACAACCCATCCCTTTGACGACTAAGGCCATTGTTGAATGTTGATTTCATGAATTATCCCATATAAGTGCACGGGGATAATCAGTTCTTATATTTTTCTATAAGAATTGTACGTAAAGTAGGCTTTCATGATTTGAAAACAGTAGAATAAATATAAATAATGGCAAGAAATATATTGAGTTATTGTGATATTACGACAGACTGTTTCTGGCTTAGGAAGACCAGATATATACGATAATAGATATATTTTTAAACTAAATTAAGTTCCGTCATTCTTGACGGGGGCAATTACTAGCATAAAATATAAGAAGTTACTGAAATTAAATGAGAGTAAAAAGAGGAGACTACTCATCACTCACCTGATTTTCAGAGAGGTCGACCAGACTGAGGTTGTAAACCAAGTTCCTGAAAGAAAAAAATGTTATCAATTTATAAAAATGAAAATTCAGATGGAGGGATGAAAATGACAGTTTAGAAAGCACCCGCTGTGAATGCGATGCCTCTAATTCACCTCTAATATATTTTTCATTTGCACATAAATCTTTTCGGTAGGTTTGTAACAAAAATGTAAGATTTCCAAATTGAATGTGCGGAATTGCAAAATAAAACAGAGAGATTCGGCAATTGAAGATCCTTCATACACATTATCCTCGCCTTTGTCATCTCTTTTGTTATTTAATATACAACAACAGCTATTTGAAAATTACGTTATGAAAGAATTTCTGACAGACCATGATAGGCTAATGCAAGAAACTGAACGAAGTTCGTTAAAATAATCATAAATTTCAGTGCAATTTAATTTTTAAATTCTTAAATTTCTTGACCTTAAATTCTTAGATTTCTTAAAGTCTAAAAAATGACGATGAGAGAAATTAAAAGGGTTACCATAGCAACTCAGTAAATACAAGTGAACCGTTTCCCACGTTTCCATGGGTACAAAATAGTTAGGAGAACAAGAATGTGTAACAATACACATTGTCCTTGATTTCAAGAAAGATTTATAAACGCTCGATCATCCGAAACTTGCTTTATTCGTCCATGATATCTTGAAGTCTGCTGAGAGTAAAAAGCAAATGTACGATGTATTCGTTGACTTCAAGAAAGCTTTCGACAGGGCCCTTCACTACAAATTAATTTACAATTAGCAAGTATTAAAACGAAGATGAGTGACAGAGACAATTATTTTCATTTCTAGAGCGAACAGCAAGCCATACTTGATGGCGTTAATTTGGACAAAGTCAAAGTTACTGCAGGCATACCTCAAGGCAGCGTAATCGGACCTCTACTCTTCCTGATTTATATCAATGACCTGAGCGACGAGATTGATAGCAATGTGAGGACAGTTGTGGATGATTCGATAGTAAATAGTACACATAAATATCGACGGAGTTCAATTTTATAGCTCCTAGGAGGAAAAATAATTAAAAGTGTATTAACGTGGATTCGGCTTGTTTTTTTTCAGCTTCGGAACTATATATTAGATCGAAAAAATTTACTCGAATTCTTTCTGCAATTCAAAATCAGTTATGTCAAAGAGAAGGATCTTTGACCTCTAACCATGAGCCATCAACTCAACATTCGAAGTTAAAAACTTCAAAAATTCTAATTCGGAATCTGCAATTTTAAAGCATAGAAATGGCGATTGAAACTTCCGCTAAATCCACTGAATGAAATCTGATTTCTTCGAAACTCAGCGGTGGAAAAACGAGGATTTATCAAAATCCTCATTATTTTTTGCCATTGAATCGTTTGCGATTCGAACCTCTCTTTTTCCACTTTCAAAGAGAAAGCACACTGTTTAAAAATGCCGGGAATAATTGGCATCTCTCAGCCATCCTCCTTTGATTCGGATTACCATTCCATCTCAAGTATTATTCCCGCACTCAATCAAAGTGGGTATTTGGTACATTCGTTCCTAAGGTTAGGGTCTTGCACAAGGATTTCGATACCCTAATAACCCCTTATACTTCCGTACATCAATGTATCCTATGAATGCCAATCCATATTCTTATCATTTTCTCTGAGATTTTGAGGCGGAATTTTCCACCGAAGCGTTCATCCAATAAATCTCACATCCGCCATTCCTCCGATGCGACTTTTCATCGTGAAAGCGAATGCAAAATAAGGTGAAAATGGACAGAATGCATACTGTGCAAGTATTATACATACTATACAAGTACAAGTATTACGGAAGTATTATTATTATCCTATTATTAGTACAAATACTACAATTCCCAAGCCGGATATAATGCGATTAGCCGGGATTCGAACCCGGCACCTTGGGATTGGAGTGCTGGCATTGTAACCACCGCGGTTGGATAACATATCGGTTAGATATCGTCAGTAAAATATTCAGCCCGAAGACAGGTTTGAATCTCATCCTCTCCACTATCAGATAAGAGAAGGAAATGAGGCTTACTTGGCAAGATGAGGAGTGAGGTAGTTTGCCATTACTTTCTCCACTGAGCCATAACGATATAAGCAAAACAAGTCCACTTAAGTGAAGCACAATGACCAAAAGAAGAACACTTTTCTTAGCATTCCTTAATGAGAGTCCTTATTTATTGTCAATTTTCAGCATCTCTCATACCTCAGTAGCACATGGTACATAGCATAGCACAGAGTCACATGGAGACGAGAGGGAAAAATGTTAATCACAAAACGTTGTCTGTAACGTGTATCACGGTCAGGCTCCAATTTGAAAGCTTCCTACAACTATTCCATCTGCAGGAGAAAACTGAAACTATGCACAGACATGCGGGAAACGTCAAAGAATTCGAACTACTAGCATTGGTTTGGCATCTCGGTTGCCTTACGGAATACAAAAAAAAAGGCAATTTCACAATCGTTGAACCCTTCGATACATGAAGCAGACAACCATCCCTGCGCTTTAAACGTCACAATTATAATTTCATCGCTTATTTTTCTGATCCCATTCGTCATTTCAGTTTCTGGGCGCAATAAATACTCTCTTGTGTGCTGTAGTTTTCTATGGAAATAAATGCGATACCTCAACCAGTGGTCACCCACAAAGCACATATCATGCAAATCATCCCCTCAGATAAGACCTATTCTGTAAATTATGAATGAATGAGCTCATGATTAATGATGGTTTCGCCATCTTCCCGGTGTCTAATCGTTATTTATAACTCCCTTTTATTTAAAAAGAAAACTCTACGATCGAGCTGATAGAAGGAGTAAACTAACAGGACTGTAAGCTTTGGGGAGAACGAACGGCTTTCAAATGATTAGACTCGTTCGTGGAACTTCTTAAGAATGAAAGGAATTATTTGTTCATGCGTGTAACCACATCATAAGCTTCTTTTAAAACCATGGAAAGTCAAAACTGTTTCCTTGTCTAAGATTTGGTATATAAACTTTGGAACGTGAAGTGACGAATGCGCAATTTTCTTCCAACGTATTTATTTGCAATGTGTGGACAACGCCGCGTGCGTGATGCAAAATATTCAGTTGGTAGCGTTTATGTTGTTGTGGTTTCTTTGTTTGTATTGTTGCGTGAGTTGTTTATTTGGTTGATAAGGACGCTAGCGTAGCGTAAACAACTCACTGCGAGTCGAGTTCAGTTGTGCACTCCGTGTGTACACGAAACAAATGAGAAACTTATTCGTTCTACATCTACGACTCCACTCTCGCAATTTCTTCCAGCGCAATGTCACTTAAATGTATTTCATTTTCAGTTACGAACGCATTGGCAGCTATCATCGGTCGCCATTCACAGCCAATCCCTTCAACATTTCAGCGGAACAGTCACACAGGTGATGACTTAGAATATTTTGACTTTCTCCTTATTCAGTCAATTTCGATGTTCTTTAAGTAAGATACAACTTACCACGTCTGAAGGATTATATTCGGTCAGACGTTAAGTTGTCGCACCTGTATGAAGATTTTCAAAATAATCCGAAGAGATAAAAATGCCTGAAATGAGCTTCGATCGAACGGGAAAATACACCCGAAAAAAAAGTGAAAACAGAAACGCAATAACTGTTAAAATGAGAGGTTATCGAATTGAGGTTTTCGAGGCAACTCTAACTCGGATAAGTCAACTTTATGGAGTCACCCGTCATTAAATTCGATCACAGTTATTAGAGCGGAGGACCAATTTTGCGATCGCTGTCACACCAAAGTCCAAGGACCAGAAAAAAACTAACTGCTGCGTATGAAAGCTATTGGTGAGAAGAAACGCGGACGAAATATTTAGAAATACATATTATCATATAATCAAGCTCAGAGTACCATAAAACGATAGCATAAATTAACCGAAAAATTCCATTGTTCGTCTAATTCAATAATAATTAAGACTATTGTAGAAGATAGAATAATAGTGCATGAACAATCGAGGATCCAACAATGAAAGAGGAGAGGTTCATTGATCATTATTACAGAATCGGAAGTACGGCATTAATTGTTAGCGGAAACTAAAACAATTCATAGATGTGTTAACAAGAATATAAGGCTAGAATACTCTTATGGAAGGTGAATGACGAAGGAAATATTTGTAGGAATAAATAATTACAAGTCATACCATTACAAAAATGATTTTAAATGCGACTGAAACCACTTCAATACTTTAAACGATCGAATTTTCACCACAGAGCATTTGACATCTAACTCAATAATGTCCTTTAATAATAAAGAAGAAAAGTCCATTACATTTACCACATTTCTTGAAAGTGTTGGCCAAAATTAATAATTAACAAAAAGAGATGAAATACTCGGATGGAAATTCAGAAGAGGACTTCAATTTTCATAATAATTCCAATCGAACGAGGCGTGTGCGCATTTTGGGAGCAAATTCTCGGATGAAAACAATTGAATAACTCGATTGTTTGCCCCTGAATGTGTCGTTCTCACTCTGTTTCCATGGTTTCCTCACTAACAACTGAAAACAACATAATCCAGTTGAATCGATTAGTCATTCGTTGCCACCCACAGGCAGGCGATGCCACAATGAGATTAAGGGCCGAATGGGCGCAGTGCAAAGAATAATCATCCGATTCTCAGCCAAAAAGGTGTGAAAAGAGAATAAAAAGGGATTAAATTTAAGGAAAGCATTTGATTTAATGAAGATGATCGCCAGGGAGATCAGAGAAAGTGCTCTGCCGTTGCGTAGTAACGCATAAACGCGTCTCATACTATTTCAAGTGTTCTTGAAATGCATTGAAACACATCTTCTTTAATATCTCACTCTTAGGCCCGGTATTACAATCGATAGTTAACCTGGATGTTAAAGTTAACCTCCAGGTTAACTCAAAAATCCGTATTACAATCGATGGTTAAGCCTTAACTGGTAGTTAAGGTGCTAGTTATCTTGACTACCAGATTGAGTTATGGTCAAGTCCTTATCTGATAGTTAACTACAAACAAGATGGCGGATAAGTACGGTAAAAATCCCTCATCTCAGCTAGTTTCATTCTAAAAAGTACGTTTTACCGGCAGAATTTTATGAAAAGAATACTTCTAATATTCTCATTAAGGTGGTATGTATTCTTGGTAAAGATAATTCTAATGAATTGGGCGTTATCTTCTAAATATCTTTAGATATGTATTGCGTGTTAGTACCTAATTATTTACCTAAATGTCAAATACTACTTCAGAGATGAAAAGTGGAACATTGGAAGTAAAATAAACGTATTTTTGTCTTTAAATGTAGAATACTAACCTGTATTTATCGTAGTAGTTTAAGTACAATAATTCTGATTAACTTTAAGCAGTTTATAGTTATTCTATCATCATAGACAGTCATGTTTTGAAATTGAATGAGTAAATTTCTGCATAAATTTAAACAGAATACCGCGTATCACATCAAACTTAATTAGTTAATTTTTTAGATATTAGTTTCTTGATTTTCACGTTATGATACTTTAGTTTACTTTTCGGGACGGTTTAATTTGAAGTTGAAATCGTAGAAACACCCGTCGTAAAAAGGAAAGCGAAATTACGAGAATCATTAACCTACTATCACCTTTCACCATGAATGCTTACTATATAATTCACCCTAAATGTTGAATGAGCGATATATTAAATCAAAATACAGCGGTTATTTTAAAAAGAGACTTTTGAAGTGCCATTTTTTGCATACTAGATTTAAACATTTATTGATTGAACAACAGCTGAAGAAAGAGTAATAATACTTAAACAAATTAAAGGTAAGTTTATGAAGAGGATCGGAGACCATGCAGATTAACTTGCTGTATATTCACAGGTAGTAGTTAGTAAGTAGTATAACGAATAGATATGAAGAATTAATTTATTAATGTAGACTGAAATGCAAAGCATCACTGCCTGTTTCCCGCAAATGTCAATCCATTGTAATGGCCTTTTTTGTCTCTTTCTTTACGGCAATGTATTTTGCCCTAAACTTCTCCTAAGATCTAAACTAAGTTCTTGGGCATTGACTTGCATACCACCTCCATTTACAAGGGCTACATATAGCTTCACTTTAAAAAACTACCACAAAGGGCAAATAATATACAAACGTACCTTCTGTTTCCACGTACCACCATTACTCATTCTTTTTTCTATATTTTCCTTTTCATAGAGGAAATACAACGATAACTACTGCTCATCTATAAGAAAATCACACCTCTTTCTTATCCATTCTCTGAATCACATCACACATTCACATGACTGAAAGACATCCTCTAACCAGTAACAAGTTGAAACTTTGTGGCCGCTCTCTGCGTGGAACGGAGAAGAACGTTCGTTTGGGGGAGGAAAGTAGAAGGCGAAGCTAATGTGGTGTTTTCCTCACTTTCATACCTACATACATTGTAATACATTGTCACCTCTTAGCACATACGGCCACCCAAACTCTTTCATGGCTGCATTCCTTAAAAGTCTATCGTATGATTGTGATGGTCAGACGTACCGCATTTCGGGCTACTATAATAAACTATTCACGAAACTTGATTTATGAAACACTACTGTTATGATGTCTTACTCGTAAATTGGGTGCGAAAATATGCAAGTATTGTGTTTCGGAATGATGATTGGGATTTAAAGCATGGGCTTTCACCATACATGGAGGTGAGTTTTAAGGTTATATTATAGGATATTTTTTTCTAAAATGATGAATAGATATGTAATATCATCACTTGGGTAGATGCCACCAAGTGAACGAAATATAAACGCAAAAAATCATTTACCACCTGGTTTAGGCGTGCAAAGAAGATTTTATTATTGAAAAATCGTCTGCTGCTTCCATATCACTGTTACTTTTCTTATTCTTTGTCACGTTTCTCTCCTCTTCCACTAAATTTACTTATACAATATACTTTTTCTTTATAAAATGTTTATACCTTTGTGCATCCAGTTTCTGAACAGAAGGGTATCAAATTATGCGTTGAATCTGTCAAGAACTTCCTACCAAAGATGCGCTGGAAATATTACGATGCATTATTGTTTAAACAAACTTCACGGTAACGGGTATGAAAATTATTCTCGAGCAAGGCATCATTTAGTTAAAGTGGTAGGTAACTAACCATCAGTTTACAAAGTTTTATAATACGGGCCATGTCGCTAACTGGAGGTTAAGCTTAACCTTGAGGTTAAGTAACTATCAGATTTAACTATCGATTGTAATACCGGGCCTTAGTAATCATACATTAAATCAAACTGGAAATACAAATGAGGCATCACAGCGGAACACCCTCCAGCATGGACCCAAGAGAACATTAAGAATATAATAAATGGAGGAAATGTTGAGAGTGGAAAACACCCAAGTCAGAGTCCCAAATCAGCGACTTTAACAAGAAGGTACGTCTCGTATCATTTCGATAACTATTGAAACTTCTTCAAGAACAAAATGGCCCACCGTTAGCTGAGCTTGACACTAAATCTCGATATTTCTGAGGAATACGAGAGGTGATCAAAAAATACGCGGAACTTTTGGTTTTCTCAAAAAAATCTTTTTTTATTGATTGATATCAACGTTGTCCCCTTAAAGTATTCCCCTTCAAATATAATACATTTGTGCCACCGCCTTTTCCAATCCCCGAAGCAATTCTAGAACGCAATTCAATGGAAACCTTTTTGACTGCCAACTACGCCTTCAATATGGCTGCTCTTAACAGTGTACATACGTTAAGGATATGGGTATTACACAGGAAACATACACAGGAAAAAATTTTGATAGTTGGAATTTTACAGCCCGGTAAATTTAAAAAATCCGCGTATTCTTTTATCACACCTCCTACATGCTTCGCCACCGAAATTGACGATAAAACCGTTAAAAAATCACGTTGACTTTGATTCTGAATTCAAAGGAAAATTAGACGATCAAGTTTTCACTTATTTTGTTATTTTCGGCGTAAACCTGCGTTTCAAATGTTTACTGATAAATGAACGTGATTCCTTGAAATTCTTACCAAAGTCTCAAGGTATAAATGATAGTGATGCTGGGAATTAACAGGAGCTATTTCTGGAATCGGAATCCTAGGATTATTATCAAAATTTCCGATTTCAAAAGCGTTCTTTGTAATTTCTGGTTTAAAGCTCAATAATCCATTTCTGGTACTTATGATAAATAGATATTTACTTATTGATTTTAACTATGAGTTAAATCTATCGATATCCCAATTCTTTCCTTACAGTCCGTTACTTCAAGTTTTTTTTCAAAGAAAACTAGTTTTATTCGCTTAATAGATTTAGTGAATTAATTTATCGAGCATTAAAAAACACTTATATTATATAAATTACTTCTTCATACCGCAACATAGTCAAGGAATAGTACTGATGCATAATCGAATATAATAATTAATTATTTATGGGAAAAAGTAATACTTCACATTTTTTCCCACCCAAAACCAATGTTTGTAATTCGAAATTGGAAGATCGAATTCGTAGACGTTTCCATGTACTCGTATGTATGGGCATAGTTTCAGTTTTCTCCTGCAGATGGCATAGCTGTAGGAAGCTGTTAAGTGGAGTCTGACCGTGATACACGTTACATATAACGTGCTGTGATCGAATTTCTGTGAATAGAGAGAGGAACGTTAGGGAATATTCACAAATATCTAAGCAAATTCTATGGAACATCTGCATTTGATAGGAGTACAGTTGGGTATGGAGTGAATAAGAAGGCGGTTGAAGGAGAAAACCTGGGTCCATAGCCAGAGCGAGGACTGGTACCGACAGGGCATACATGCCATAGAGAATCTGTGGAGGAAGGCAATAACACCTGAATAAGATTATGAGGAAAATATTTTGAGCAGAAAAAACATCATTTTTTCATATGCGTTAATTTCATTTTTGTACAATAAATAAGTCTTGAGAAAAAAATGTGAAGCAATACTTTCTGATCGATCCTCGTATTTTGATATTTAATTATCTATTAAATCAATATTCCAGAAAACCTTCAAAGCAGTATCGTAATATAATCACTAATACAATAAATTTCTAGGTTTCATTCACCGATTGGCTGGAAATTAACTCGCTGCGAGCATCCTTTCGTAAAGTGGAAGACCCGGGTTCGACTCCCTCTTTGGGTTGATTGCAGGTCGAACGCCTTTCAACGCGAACCCTTTCTTGTTTTCCACTAACACTGCTAATTGTTCGCAACTTCTTTATCTCCAGGGATACCGTCATCAACGGCCGTATTGGGTGGTTTGATTACGATTAAAAAAATAAAGATATTTAATTATTTTTAGCGCTTGCAGTCGTTGATTAAAAAGTTATCGTCCCCGTGCGCATATCCAGGTTTGTGACTCGTGATACTCCATTATGTTATCAGATTATTATGCTATCAGACAGCGAAACAAGAGCATGAGTAGGCTCTTATTAATGAGTGCAATTATTCATTAATATTTTTAACTCCAAAACCTTAAAATGAATTGTTTAGACAGTCGTATATATATTTAAGTTCAATTTTTTTTCTTTTTTGCCAGCAAGTATTGCTACTACCACTAATGAAAAGAACTTTATTGAAGCAGTTACAGAATGGCTTCTAAATCTAAATCTACATAAATACCCTGCAAGCCGCCTTACGGCGTGTGGCAGGGGGTGAAAACACCGGGTGTTCGGACTATTTTTAGCCTATTATTATCATGTATAGTTCGCGGAAAGAATGAATTCTTAAAACGACTCGTCCTAGCATCTATTTCTCTTATTTTGCGCTCACTGTCGGATCGTCCAAGGTAGCAGGGGGGTCTCATAATATCTACTATATCTTCCGCAAATGTACTTTCCCTAAATTTATCAAGCAATCGCAATCTAGCTTCTAGTCTCCTATCTTTTAAGGATTCCCAACCTGCATCTGACAGCATTTTGGTAACGCTTGCTTTTCTATCGTAGCACTTCTTAACAAAACGTATCGCTTTCCGTTGCACTTTCTCGAGTTCACGGATGCATGTTTCGTCTGCCGGATCCCATATACTTGATGCATATTCAAGATGAGGCCTAACCAACGCAAAATAACATCGTTCTCTAGCTTTTTCGTCACAGTTACCGACAATACGCCTGATGAAACCGAGTTTTCTAGTTGCTTTAGCACAAATGTTACGGATATGCGTGCTCCAGTTCATGTTATTCGTAAGAGTGATTTCGAGATATTTTACCGACACAAAGATGTTGAATTTATAATTAATAAGATTGTGTGAAGGCGCTCAATGCTTTACATTATGTATAATATTTCTGTATAATTTTGTTTTTTTTAATGACGCTGGTCTTAAGTTTCTTTTATTTTCTTCATTATTTTTTATTGTATTTTTTTCAGTTTCCTGAAGAGTCGGAAACCCCGAAGCTGGTGATTATCATCAATGGAGTACCTATATTCCTCTAAAAGTAATATGTTTTGTTTGTAAATGGATTTATGTAAAGGAATAAAGATTATTATTATATTTCTACTCGCGGTCTATAAAATTATCTGGAGCCTCCTGGAGCTGTATCATAATTCATGCTAAGTTTTGTAATGTCAGTTTTCATTTATACGTCACTAGGATTGTCAGAATTTAGAACACATCTGTTACCTGCATACCAACGAGTTCAGTTAGGAGAGAATGCCGCCACGTGAGTTCATGTCGTTGGTCCCCATTCAGCAGTGACCCAGCATCCGTTCCGGGGACGTCACGCAGGTTTCCTCATCTGATAAATGAGATCTTTCGAGCGGCGTAGTGGCTTCTATACTTGCGAATAAATACTAGGTGTATCGGGTTCGTTTCCTGGCTTTTTGAACGAGTTGGAAGTTTGGGGGGAACGAGTTGGCTGTGACCACCCGAACAACTTGCTGAGTTACTCACATTTTCTTCTTGTATTTTGACTTGATGGTTTAATTTTATCACTGGAATGATGTTCGTTCCTATCGGGGCTTTATCTATGATTGATTTTATTGTAATTCGGGTATTTTGCTACTGAAGAGGACGAATTTAGGAACGGTATTTAAAAGATAAAAAGTAGACGTTTTTAAATTTTGGAAAGTACATAAAGTACCTTAGATATGAACAAGATTTTGACAATCATTCCAGCACTTTGCGTAAAAATTTAAATCTAACAGCACTAATTCCGAGTATTTCCATCGTTTATTTAGAACCCGTGGAGCGGTGGAATCGGGACTCGAACCGGAATGGAAAATTTGTGCGAATTACCAAACGCCCACGATACGTAAAACATTCCGTTTAAGAGTAATTTTCGGAATACTAAAGATTCTCCCGCGGAGATACTTGGAATTTCATCCACACAACCCAATTCCGACCGCGTCGTTTAAATTTGAAATTCGCAAATGTATTCCCGTTTATGAGAACAAATTGTTCCGACATGCGATTCAGATCTATGATGCATGGGCGTCGCTAATAGAGAGCTGCTGCGACCAAATATGCCATCGATTGCTGTTTTGTTCCGCGAATTGCATAAAATATGTGTAACACGGACTCTTCCGAGAATTTAATGAATGCGACGCATATTTACATATGAAACGCGCATATGTTTAAGCCCTCTTGCGTATTCAAAGGGTTGATTTTTATTCAAGAGGGGATACACTCACAATATTTGACTGCATTTTACTTGGAGGAATTTTTAGCCGGGAATTTTATACAGTCAGCTAAAGCGAGACCCAAGAGAATTATTTAATAATAACAATTTCAAAATGCAGTATCACGCAAACACGGGAAGTGAATATAGCAGAGACTTTATAACTTAATATCATCATAGAATTTAGACTGCCATTATTACTATAGTGCAAACTGTGGTCTACAAATTTATCTTGGAGGCTGAGGAAGTGGGGGAGCAAGACTTGTTCTGTCTTTTGGGGGTGGGCGACCAATCAAAGATGATAAAAGATGGCGCGAGTGTAGCGATATCCACGTTGTAATGGAAGTCTCTTTAGTAGAATTTCACATAGTGTTTTTCTAATTTCCGTTAAAGAATATTATATTCAAGCAACTCTTCTATGAGTTAAATTATTGGACTTATCCGTAACCTTGGAAACGATTGCTGTCTCCCGAGATTTCCGTGAGAAATCATTCAACCCGCGTGATACTCTTACTTCGTATACCATGTCGACCATTTATGAGTCTAAATAATATCGCTAGTGGTCGAAGTATGTACAATAAATTGTATATTTAATGGAATCGACTTTTATGCAGCATTAATCTTTAGTTAATATAGGAAATGCTCTGCGGTTAATTTCGGCGAAAGCAAACAGCGACAGGATTATCCGTAAACAATAGAACGACTGAATATAAATGTAGTCGAATATCACGGAAACACTTAACTTTTATACTTGCAGCACACATATTCAAAAAATCTGCGGTAAGGCAACTATAAAGCTGGGTTTCATAAAGCGCATTGTAGGTAGATGAGATGAAAATGTTGGAGAGCGATGTTATTTCACCTTAGTTAGGCCCTATCTGGAATATGCGGCGAGTATATGGGACCCAGCGGATGAAACGTGTACTCGCGAACTCGAGAAAGTGCAGCGCATGGCGACATGATTTGTTAAAAAGTGCTACGGTAGAAAAGCAAGCGTTACTTAGGAGGTCTACGACGCAGGTTGGGAATCCTTGAAGGAAAGGAGATTAGGCTGCGATTGCTTGATAAATTCGGAAAAAGTACATTTGCGGAAGACGTTATCGGTATTACGCGACCCCCATCTGCTATTTTGGCCGATCCGAGAAGAGAAATGAGAGAAATAAATGCGAGGAAAAGTCGTTTTAGGGACTCATTCTCTCCGCGAACGATACACGCCAACATTAAGCTAAAGAGGTAACTCGAATGCTACGTGTTTACTGGAGTGTTGCCACTGGCTGAAAGAGGTTTTACCCAGGAGGTATTTATGTAGATGTGTAAGTCCTTCAGTCACTCGTGTGACATATTTCGATATCGATAAAGAAATGTCCAGGCGTAGAAGAAACACTCGAAAAGCTATTTCCGTCAATCGGCTCAAGACCGAGAAATGTCTGCAGTGGAATTCGGAGCGGATTCCCGATATGGAATTCGCTGTTTACATTCCTGGGGGAGGAAAGAATCCCCGTCGATCGACATTCGAATTGACAGAATGAAAACATCTTTCACAAATCATTCTCCGGCGTCGTGTAAAATAGCAGCGGCCGGAATGCGGCCCACTACCCCAATTAATCCACAATCAGCAGGCAAATGGTGAGTGAAGTAGAGGTGCGTACCGTAAGTAAACGCGACAGATTTGGAGCGAAGGAAAAAAGACGGTCGTTGGGCGCAATCGGAAACAGTGTATCAAGAATGAAACGTGGGCCAGAATCGAAAAAAGC
The DNA here is from genome assembly GCA_000376725.2 of Ladona fulva. NCBI lineage: Eukaryota > Metazoa > Arthropoda > Insecta > Odonata > Libellulidae > Ladona > Ladona fulva. Next base: position 154,004 of record KZ308649.1, read on the forward strand.
AGACCAAGAGGCCAAAAAGAGTTTTTTTTTTAGCAGCGCGACAGAATTCGGAGTGACGGAGGCGCTCAGCCGGGCCATGCCGCGCGTCGAAAAAGCCACCGCAATCCCAGGGTAGCAAGTGAATCGAAACAGAATCTTCACATTCTATATTTAGAAACCTTAGACATCGACGTGATAAGAGAGTTCAATGCCGTTTTCTTGCTTTATCTCAAAAATTGGCCGAAAAAGGTGTCCGTAAAGGTGTTGTTACGTAAAATGAGCAGAGGTTCATCTTTTAAAATCTATAACGAAGCAAGCGAATCATATTAAAATACGGTTTACAAGTTTCCTTAACAACGTCTACATTGCAGCAAACGTGAAAGTTTTTCCGAAAAATCCAAAAACATCGTTTTCTGTGAAAATTGGCCAAGTTTGACACCCTGTATCTTTTTGATGCGTAGAAATTACGACGAATAAAGAAAGATTAACAAGATTTAATCTTTTCTGAATAACTACGCGAATATTCACGGCCCTAACTCAACAAAAGCATTTTTGGCCAGCTTTATTAGACCCTGTCCCACTGTGCGCAGGCTCAATGGAATCAGGATTCAGATGGATAAAAACGTACGCGATTTCATCCTCACAACGATTTTCGCAAGTTGGCAATGATTGAAAACATACGAACAACGGCGACGATGCCACTCCTTTAGTTCCTCATTAAATACAGTGTTGTTTGCCGGGGGATTTAGCGTGCCGCATTATGCACATTAAACCCTATGTTCTTAAACATCGGCCAGAATTCACGGCGTAGTAAACATTTCGCGTTTTCGCGAAGGATACCCATCAAACGATATCTCAGAAAACGAAAGTGAGTGAACACCTTGTGCTGTACACAAATACTATGAAACCTCGGTCTGGGAGTTCTCAGTTTGCGAAGGTTTTGCAAAGTGAGCAAAAATTCTTAATGAATTCGAAGCGAGCGAGCGAGGTCTTGCAATAAGAGTAATAAATACATGGTACAGTACGTATACGCTGTTTTGTCAGCCGAGCGTCACGTGATCACTGCTTCCCTAATAGTCATTATTATGTATATGAATATTATTAGGTTTTGAAACGAATCATATAAGTTTCCATTATCTTTTATAGGGAAATCACTTCGAGATACGAGTGCTTCGAATTAAGAGCATGTTATCGGAACGAATTCTGCTCGCAATCTAAGGTTTGACTGTAATTCACTCAGTGTGTGCACCAGTAGGGAAGCAATGGACCACCAGGCAGTGTTACCCACCATTCTGGGAATTTCCCCTTCCGCAGTGAAACTCATCCTAGAGTAAGTGACGAGTGGCAACCAATCGAGCAAAAGCCAACTGAAACACTGTACTTCTCATTGCTGCATCGACAGTGGTTTCCATGGAAACCTATAAATCTGAGAGGCACTGCGATAGCAACGCACACCAGCCGAGGTAAAAGGATTTGCACAGACTATAGCCAAGGTGTAGCGAATCTATGGCACGCGTGCCCAATTTGGCACGCGAGAGAATTAATTTGCAATTTATTAATGTTATTACGCAATCCTCAATTAAGGCCCCAAAGTAAATAAAAGTGGATTCCGTACAGTTAAATTCAGTAACGAAAATTAAAGATTATTTACCTAAATTACAACATCTTAATTCCGTGGTTAACACGAAGTGGACAAAAAACTGCAATTTTGCACGGAAGCCCTTTATTTGCACCAAATGTGGCATTCTCACCACAAAAGGTCGTTCGCCATCGCCTGCGATGGGATATTGACTCTTCTAACAGAACAATGCCGACGTCCACACAGGGTTCATAAACTTTGAAAGTCAAAATGTCGACAGCCGTTAACGAGTTCTAAATATCTCCGATGTATAATACACATCAAGCAAGGCATAATGGTAGAGCTCTCTGAAAGATTTACTCCGCTTAAATTGCCTAAAATTACGTTAAAATTGAAATGTATTCGCCAACAACTTCGGCATTAAATATTAGCTATAAAGTGCATTCTCATCAAATTTGGAAAACGCATACTTTGTGTAAACAAAATTATTAATTATTCCGGATCAAACAGGAAGGCATTTTAAAGTACATAGGAAGATAAGTGATTTGCCGATAAACTGTGGTTATCTAACTCCCTCTGTGAATTCAACAAACAGGATTCTCTGGATGAAGGGTATTCATTAACCCACATCGCAGTAATTGAATATCGGACCAAAAGTTGGAAATTAATTACGAATGCGAAGAATTTTCCCCACAAACGATTCAAATCGCAGTTCCCATGGTATCCGAGGCTAAACACATCCTGGAAACAACCGGTTCAAATAACAACAAAAGTAGCAATAATAATAACGATTGTGATAATAATAATAATAATAATACCTACGGTGTCGTCAACCACCCGTATAAGCAACTCTTCAACGGCCTAAATACTTCAATTTTAAGCAGTGTTCGTTAAAATTAAAAAGGCAGTTATCATTTCAACATATCGTAATCTTAGAAATCTTAAAAATTTTGCAGTGTAAATTGAAATATTGATATTGAAAATATTTAAATTTGTGGCTCAGGGGAACCTAAATAGTTATCCCTCTCTATTTATTGTGATTTTACGTTTAATGTAATTGAATGCTTGCCGAAAGACTGCTTTAGCCATCAGAGATTACTCATAAAATCTTGTTATTTTCTATATATTATTGATAACTATTTAAATAGCCGAAATAATTTTCTCTGGGAGAACTAGGTATTTAAACTCATAACCATGAATGCGATGCTGAGAAAGAATCGAACAGAGGAATGATAATAACGATAAAAACTGTAATTATAATATCAACAACAACATCTTCTTTGATATATATGGGAAGATGATACGTATTACATCCATTTTAATAATTTTAACATCCATTTCTTAGTTATAATCCGACTATCCGGGACTCGAACCCGGGACTTAGAGGAGCGACAGGACGCTAACCACTCCGCCGATAAACCGGAAACTATACCCATAAGTCCCGAAATTAAAACCCAGGATATGAAGGAGTATTTTTAAATTACTTTTTAGAAACTCTCTGGAAATATATTCTAATAATTGAATAAGATGTTGCATTTCATTAAACGAGCTGGTTTATTATAAGAGGCGAGGATTACTCTTGGTGTGTTGGAATAATCTGTTTCGTAGTGCTCGTCCAAAGAACACTTAATTTCCATTCCAAGCTCTCCATTTGTCACGATGAGAGTTCACCGAAGAGCATAATTTAGGTCTTTTATACGAACGCATCGATTTTCGCTTTGCTTTTCCACCTCGGCCTCGTGCCACTGGCAGATAAAAATTAATAAGGAAAGCGTTTCGCGTGTCTAAAGATAGCAGCGAAAAGATTACTTTCGATAGCTGGAATTTAAATAAGAAAGAGGGAAATATTTTATCTTTCAACCTGAACACCGTCGCTAGTGAAAGAGAAAAAAACAGGCGTTTCGCGTAACGCATTTCGCGCAAAGAATGATTCACCCTTTGGAACTTTCAACCTTGGACATAACACCCAAGAATTACGTTCACCAATGAGATATTTCACCCAAAGGATATTCCATATGATCCATGGATTTAGCCGCAACTGAGTGAAACTAAATGACAGTAAAGGTGAATACTTTACGTTTCAATGATTAATGTCAATCTTGTTTAAAAACTACAGTTGATTTTATCATAATGAATGTATTTACCTGTTTTCATTTTTATGGAATTGTATCTTTGTTTTGTTAGCAATTAAATACCATTTTGCTGAATATCCCTTAGTGAAAAGTCCAGGGTGTATTGTTTCTGGGTGAATGTTCTCCTGGGTGAAATGAGTATATTAGAATTTATACTTGAAATGGAGTGAAAATTATAGTCAATCTCATATACGTATGATGGATATTGACTGTAAATTTCACATCACCTCTAACAAAACATTATAATATCAGGCTCCATTTTGAAATTTAATCAAAATCCACTTTAAGTGTGAATTATAAAACAGGGCACAAGAGATATATCGGAGGAATGGAATATTCACGGTGGATTAGATATTTGTTTCAAAGATATGAGCAACTTACAAGTTACGAATAAAACAAGATATCTGCCAACCAATTGCCACCAAAGCGACCTGTTTCAGTTCGGCCCTTTAAAGGCGATGTTAGGCCCTTAAAGGGCCCTCTCTCGAATGTTGCAAACATTACGTACGGTATAAGAAAAACTGAGTTATTTGCAGGAAAATTATTCGTAACTGAAGGTTAACGAGGAAAATACACACTCTGAGGGAAAATGCCAGAATAAGTGGTGATGTTGTTGGAAGTATTAGGATTGGTGGAAGTGGCAGTAGTGTTGGATGTAGCAATATTGTTAGGGGCAGCAGTATTGCTGGAAGCAACTTGTTAATTATTGCTCAACGACTGAGGTTTGGACATATGGACCCCCACTGGGAATCGAACCCAGGACGGCTTTCGCGAAAGGCGAGCGCGCTGCCCACTTGGCTAACCAAAGAGGGCGAGGAAATGCCGCGAAAACGCCGAAAATGAAATGAAAATACTGACAGTGTACTTCCATTTTTTAATCTTTGCATGATATTTAAACAAAAAAATCTGTTCAAAGCATGATAGATAGATCGACTTTTATATAGACGACCTTTATTGGCGAGGTTAGGCCCGCGAGGGCCTCTTTTACAACAAACCTCGTATGTCATTTTAATATGTGCAATATATAATTCAAAACCATTTGATTGGGTTAAGAGAAGTGGTTATTGTCAACTGGTTCAGAGTAACACCCGACATGTTTCTGGTCGGGCATAATGTTATGGTATCGAATATTTTCAAAAATGCATTTTCTGGAATCAGTGGTCCAATAAATGACTGCCCTCATCAAACAGAGTAATAAGTCTGGCTCCGATGGCTCCAGTAGGACTCGAACGTCTTGGTACAGCGTACTAATCTTGCTTTCCCTGCTAGCACACATAGATACGTAATGAATGCTGAGGTAAGTGGAAAAGAGCATAAATCCGAGAGCGATGTAAGTACGCCGATAGTACTCACTCGGCTGAAACGCGGTCGATATTTCTGCCAACTCGAAATTGAGTACATCCTCGCCTCTTCAAGTTCACGACGCAAATGTCGCATTCATTGCATCGCACGAAATCGCAACAAACGTACTTCTTCGCCAATTTTATTTTCTCCATCGCAACGCCAGCGGGATGATAGGCAGAAAAGAATTAAAGAAAAGATACATTGGAGAAAATCCTCCTGTCCTTCTCGGGTTTTGGTTTCCTGTGAAACGTCGGTCTACCGAGAAACGTCGGATCCTCAAGAAACGGCGGTTTCCCAAGAAACCGAAGTTTATCAGAAACCCGACAAAAAAACCGTTCTACATATTATCAGCCGGAATACATTGTCTTTTTAAGACATTGCTTAAGAAATATTACAACATAGTAGTTATCTGTACATTTATTAATGAAATTAGAATAATGTGAGGTATGAGGCAGTTCATTGAAAGGCCTTGAGGACACCGATGTGTGAAATGCAGAGTAATACAAAGAAAAGGTAACTTCAGGGAGGAAACCTCTTAATTACTAAAGAAAGTGAATTCAACAAGATACTGAAAAGAGAGTGAATCTGACTTTGGTCTTCGAAACTTTCGTAGATATTTAAGGCATCGTTCACTAATTATTTGAAACAAACGTGTTGAGGATGCGTGTTTAGAAGGGGGCGTTTACGCAGTGGAAAAATCACTTAATCCACGCGAGATAGACTGAAGAAGACAATCAGCGACTGGGATTCGAAGGATTAGCATCAGAGATTATACTTTCACAACCTCGTTAAAGTTGCAACCGAAACACGCATTTTCTCGTAATCTGTAAAATTTCACATTTTTCCTTTTAGAAAATTAGAATAAAGATTCTTTACATTTTTAATCCGACATCTCGTTAGGAGGCCTTCCGGATTAAACCTCTTTTTCGGTAAATCGCCGAAATTTTTGCGGAAAAATTCCTTGTCACTGAAGGGTTTCGAAACTGTATGCAATGTTAGTGCCAAATTCATCTCTCTTTTTAATAACTATGCGAAGAAAGGCCCGGCGCGAGAAACTGATTAGCAATTGAAGATGCTTTCATAATGAGCAGAGATGTGTTGATATAACACTAAAGTTATAACTATTTATTTCAGCAATCAGCAGTGGCTTTGTACTGCATATAGACAGAAATGTAGACAAACTACTCATCGATGAAAGAAGGAAAGTTTAGATGGAATAGCGTGGTTTTGGCCATGGTACAGATTACTCGGTCAGCCAGCAAAATATTCACTACGCCAATGCCAGAACATTCATGATTATATTATACGCACCTGAATGTATGAAAAAGTACACATCCGTGTAATATCACGAATTTCCACAACATCACGGCCGCCTGCGTAGAATTCATTCATGATTACTTGCAGATTATCAGTTATATCTCGAATAAAAGTGCAAAGAAAGCGGAAAACTTGAAATGATCAGCGTTTAAAGTATTTCTTCAAGGTGAATGTTTTCGCCGCAAAGAGTCGCATAAACAGATGAAAATACTCCTGTTTCAATCGAACAGATCAAAACGAGAATAATTCACACATTCAAAGAATTGCCCGTGTCGAGATATTATACAAATTTCACAGATATTTGTGTAATACGAGAAGATGATTAAATGCTTCTGAAAACTCCCAACTGAACGTGTGAAACGAGTTCAATATTTGTAATTAACAAAACCACACCAAAGTGTAAAATAGTAACATAAAACCACACCAAATTAAAATTTCTCCAACGTAAAGTTAAAGTTTACAGAAACAGTGGACAACAATATGATCATCATGGAGAATTCATCCAACTAGGAAAACAACGAATAACAACTCTTTCAGCGTACACGGGAAATATCGAAGCAACCACGGTTTGAACGGAATGTAATACAGAAATGAAGTCAAGGATGACAGTTTCAAATGAAAGAAGATTTCGTTCCAAGTGAGGAAAAAGAAAAGCAAGAAGTTTTGATTATAACGGAGGAAAAGGACTCCCGCATATCCAAGTGGGTAAGGCGTTCGCCTTTGGTGGGTCCCGGGTTCGAATCCCCTGTGGGAGCCCACATGTACGAATTGACCTCGGCTGTCGAAGCACTCTTAACAATTCTGCAACTACTGTGAAGGCCCGTCTTGACCTCACCCCCTCTGCCATTAACTACTCAGAACTAAGAGAGGGGAGTGAGGCTTACTCTGCGAGATGAGGAGTGGGGTATTTTGCTCTTCCTTTCTTTTTAGTTGCCATGTATTACTACAGAGGAAAACACAGGTGACCAATGAAACAGAAAATAACCGTTAAAGCGATGAGAAACAAAGTTAAATTTGTGAGCAATTTGGTTCAAAATCAATAGTGTCAAACAAAAAAAATTTCTTCCGGCTCCAATTACAGCATAAAATAAACAAAATTGCGATATCCTTATTAATTGGATAACAGTGAAATTATGACGGATTTCTAAAGCTATCAACAACTGAAATACAACAAAAGGAATACCAATGATAAATCATAATTATAACGTTGTTTACCCTATTTAAATTAAACAGAGAACACGCCCAATTCGCATTACATTATCACATTTAATCATGAAACAAAACACAGAAGTACAACATCCATTACAACGCGCAGGCAACTCTTCCCACCCTTCAACTTTGTCTACCTCTGGTTATCCTCCTTTTTGGAGAAGAGGTGGCACTCATCCATACGACGTGACAATACATAGATTGAATTTCATGGACACACGACCGCACGTCTCTTCAGGGAAGGGACAGGTGTCACAGATTTCCGCATTTTCACTCGATTACAGTGTACTTGGGGTCCGTAGAAACCGCGTAATGGCCTCGAGGCGTCGTGTGGCCCTCAAAGACGAGAAGGGGCCGCCTCCAGGTTGGATGTCACGGTAATTGGTTCCCTAGGGAACCTTAAAGAGATCGGCAGACGCCGATGCCAAGCAACCAAGTCGAAGCTCTCTTCCGCAACGCCTCAAAAACCTCAAATATCATACACTACTGCCAAGTTGACGCCTCTCCCGCGAGATTTTTCCTTTTCGTGTTTATCTACAGCGCCTTCTTTAAGTGTTGGCAGCTGAGGTTATATTTTGACGTCTTCCACACTCAGTTACAGTCGAGGGAATTCGGGCAAATCATACGCAAACCTTCAAGAGAAAGGCATCGCAGAGACGGGAAAAGATTTCTGAGGAGTTTAACAGATATTTATAACCAATATTAGCCGTTTAAAAGGTAAATCGCCCGTCTCACCATGTGAGATGTGCAGCAGAGTCACGATTGTCCGAGTTAATGTGGACAGGGGCCACCTCGAATAATAAGAAACTCAGATAATACGGAAGGTTCGTCCTGGGAACGTAAATTAATATATAAACTAGTAAACGACCACGTCAAGTTGAACTTAATTTAGAATGTTCAACGACTAAAATAAGATTCTATGATTATTTTCCTTTCTTGTGCCTTAGTCGTCAAATGGATGGGTTGTTTATTTCCAAAAATGTTTACGAAATTTCCGTGTGTTTTATCAAATCCTCGAAAGTTCAGATATATATCAATATTTCACGACTAATATAAGAATAGAAGATCATTTTCCTTTCTTCAGACACTTGTCTCAATTTCATAGGACTATTGTTTCTAATTTAATTTTGTAAAAGAAACAACCTCTGCAGGTAACGAAAACCTATTTTACGTACATTTCTTATGGAAAAGTATACTAACTGATTATCCTCTTGAAAAGTCATGAAATCAATGTTCAACAATTGCTTTGGTCGTCAAAGGGATAAGTTGTTTATTTTCCAAAAATTTTACGAATTTTCCGTGTATTTTATCAAAGTTCTCGCAATTTCGAAATTAAATGAATGATTCACGACTAAAATAAGATTCTATGATTATTTTCCTTTCTTGCGACACTTGTCTCAATTTTGTAGGACTTATCTCGAGATAGTATTATATTAAGTAAGAAAGGAATTTGAGCATCTTGCTTCTAACTCTTGAATTCTGATTAAAATCGATCGTTTTCCTAATATTTTTGATGTCATTTGGTGAAATGATAAATTTAATGGACTGAATCATTTAACATTGACAAACTCCAGTCTCTCTACTCCAGCAATGAAATTTACTACTGTTTCCAAATTACTAATTGGCGAATCATTCCTGGCAGATTAGAAAAATTTGCCTCCACGATGAGTTTAAAAATGGGCATTGAAAATTGAGATATCTTACTAAACAGTACCCTTAAATTTTAATCAGTGTACCCTTAAAGTATACATCGTCTGAAATAAAACATTTCATGATCGCATTTTCTGCCTCGAGAAAGTTTTTGTCGAATCGCGCCCTCGGAAATCAATCGAGCAAAATAACACGAAGACATTAGAATAACAGGAAATCAAACAGAAATTCATCAAACACTTGAACAGCGGATTCCATCAATTACATTTTTCTGACTGAAACAAGTGTTCCTAAGAATTATCTTTCTCAGACATTTGCCCGCACAGAGAAATGATTTCCAAAGTTTTAATTACGAAGGCTGCTCATCAAGCAAATAGACAAGTTGTAATTGGATACTCAATTTGCTTGTTATAACTATGAAACTATGAAGTGCACACTCATTTTCCTTCAACAAAAATTATCCTCAGAAAATTTCAAAATTTCGTAAACTTGTTCGAACAGAAATGCGGCACAAAAGGTTCGGAATGATTTTCGTCGAATTTCATGAACTGATGAGTGGAAGTTTAACAAGAGAAGTTTCGAGGCAGTTGCGGATTGAAAATATAAAGTAAAACATGAATATACAAGGAGTTTTCGAAAAGCATGCAAGAAGTATTTGCAAGAAGCTTCTTTTTGAAAACGTACTCCAATTAAGGGGTATTATTTTTTTGTAAATTACGAAGAATCCCAGGGAAGAACGAAGAAGTAAATTCATTTAGTAGCAAGTAATAAATACTGAAATATCTGAGCTCTCCATTCTTTCCGGTTCCACCGCGTGGTTGTCAGGTAACACGTTGACAGTTGTCAACGTGTTACCTGACACTGTTACGTTGACTCTTGTCAACGTGTTACCTGACATCTACGAAAGAATGGAGAGCTCATCAGATCGCCGCGAAAACCTTCGAACCCACTGAAATATCTGCTATGGTGAGAGCAAATGATGTTAGAAACAACCAAAAAAGAATACATTTGCTTCCAAAGAAACATTCGGCAGATTGATAATGGAAATCTGATATAAATTCGCTTTTTCACTAAGTATAATTTTAACCTCTCGATGGAAGAGAGACAACGCTGCACTTATTTGCTAATTTGAGATTTTTTCGCAGATTTTCAAACGGACGAAGGCAGAGGACTCTAGTTCATAGTAGATGTTCGTTTTCTGATGAACACAGATATCAGCAAAAAGGAGATATTGCTAGAAGATGCTCACTTAGTATCGCCAATACGTCAAAATAATTCAAATTATTCTGTACCACGAACCCGAGTTAAACGCACGTTAAGTTGAAACTATGTTTATATATTCATATCGTTTGTTGAGATATTTGTGACGTCTTTATCGTGGTGTTATAATAAGTGAAATAAAGTTTATCATTTGACACTGACAAAGCTGGTTACCACTGGCGAACTCTTTAATTTCTGTCATTTATCTTCACATTTTGTATATTTATAGCTATACAGATAATGACTTGTTCTGTTAGGTACCTAATTATTTGCATTTCATAATGTTCTCTTTCAGTTTATTTTTTATGAACATTTTATTTCTAATTGTTTTTTTTTTTTCAATGTAATCGAGTTCCGGTACAATTATGTTCTCCTTTCATATCTAATTTGACCTCAATATTACTTCAAAACCTAGTTAATTATCTTTCTCAGGTTTTTCACATCTCCGCTGTTTTGGGTGTTTTCCTGCTATGGTGTATTTTTTCCTGAGTGCAAACTTAGGGAAACATAGAGTTCCCTAAGAGTTATTTATGTTAGAGTTATGTATTTCGAATTTTCTTTCGTTTTCCTTTTATTCGATGGTTCTATTTTGGAATTGTGGACACATTTCATTGTTTAATTGCTTTAAATCATTTTCTATTGTATTTTGGGGGGTTTTCTTTGGTCCCCCACGTCTATCGATGTTATCCCACGACGTGGGTATTTTATTTTGTAACTTTAAGTTGCAAGGATTTCTTATCACACTCTTTCTTTTTGTGTTCTATTTAATCTCTATATCTATTATAAGCACATCAGGTGGAGGAGGGGTTCAAATGGGCATAACTTCGCCAATAAAGAGTTCATCTATCTAACGTCCCGAGGTTTCTAGGGTAAATAACAACGAACCATCTCGAATCCATCTCATTCGTTGCTTGGCCACAAGACTTCCACGGCGCATCCGAATGCAGTCTTCCTTTGCAGAGAAGTGGAGCAGTAGGGGAAATATCAAAGAAAGCGTCGACGTATCGCTGTAACGCCACTCCCCTCTGCATAAATACGTAAGAGGGGAAAAAAGTTGAAAAATAAATAGGGAAGCGCGGTAAGACGAGGCTGGAATAATGAAGGCGTATCTTTTTTAGGGCACGAAGAGATTGTGAGGGAATGGAATATCGAGGAATTGGGAAGAATGGGGGTAACCATGACAACGGGCGGGGGTGTAATGGGCTAAATGCAACGGCTCCGATGGAGGGAGGAGATTAAAGCGGAGTAATAACGGGGGCTGATGGGCGTGTGTCGTCTAGGAAACGACGAGGTAAATAGGCCGATTTGGGAGAATAATCGGAAAGCGAATGGAGGCAGCGGGAAGAGACAGCGAGCGGATGGATTTGCTGTGAGCGGAGGAGGGGTTTCCAGATTCAATAAGGATAAACCGAATTTCCGCGAACGATATGAGGAGTCGAAACGCGATTTTTCGAATCTGAGAGACTAAAAAAAGGAGATGGAAAGTATCNGGCAGCGGGAAGAGACAGCGAGCGGATGGATTTGCTGTGAGCGGAGGAGGGGTTTCCAGATTCAATAAGGATAAACCGAATTTCCGCGAACGATATGAGGAGTCGAAACGCGATTTTTCGAATCTGAGAGACTAAAAAAAGGAGATGGAAAGTATCGTGTGCTCGTTAAAATTAAAGCACGGAATGATTTACATCCAAATGAGTTTTATACGAGAATTAAAAAAAAACACAAATAATTATTACAATAATAAAAAATAATGATGATGATGCTTATGCTGATGATAATAGAAAACGACTCCAAACATCTGTAATTTTGGATAACTACTCCATCGCCAGAAATTTTCTGCTTAATCAAGTAAAAAGAATAATAAAATCAACTCGTTAAATAATGTAAGGAGACTTGGCGAAGAACAGGGACCCTGCAAGCCGCCTGTCGGCGTGTGGCAGGGGGTGCATACTTCCCTAATCGATTACTTTCGCGTATCGTAAAATGAATTTCTTGAACCGACTTGTTCTAGCGTGAAAGATCTCGGATGACCCGAGAGAACTTCCTACTTGTTCTTTTCCTCCGATTTCTCCCTCAGTATCAGTTCGACCTATGCAACATGGCGGACGCATAATATTGGCAATATCTTCTCTGGACTTACTGAGTTAATTAAGTCTTTGTTTAAATCTTCTAGAGATTCCTTAATCGGCATCTATGGATACGGTTTTTGGACTTAATAGTCAACTATTAGTTATAAAGGGTTACTATAAATCTATGAAACGGCTGTTAATATATAGTAATTCATCAGATAACTTCTTAACCTTAATTGGTAGAGTAAAATATAATCTATTGCATAACTTCGGAATATCTGAAATAATATAAACACAGAAAAGGCGTTTTTATCATAATCTTATAAGGATTTTCGGATCTTTTCCCAAACAGAGTGGAAGTTCCAAGTGTGATCGTTTACCTTTGATGAATAATCGACCTAATCTGCAGCATCTTTAGATTTAACTACAGAAGAATTATGTAATATTTAATAGTTTGAATTATTAAGTACATGTAACAATGTAAATCGTGTAATACTGTAAATAAGATAATATTGTAAATTGTATAATATTGTAAATTACGTAATGAAAAATACCGTAAATAAAGCGTATCAGTGCACTCAATCCGGTTTCCTCAATAAAGAGTACTTACCTTACAGTAACTTCCCGTTATCGAGCCGTGTATCAATTAGGAATTACCAATTCGCGAATACTTTCGCTGTCTAAGAAAGTTGTCTTCCGAAGTTACTTTCCCTCTGCAGATCATTGGATCACGTCCCTTTCCGGATAATCGGGAGTCGACTTCACAAAGAGGAAACGAAAAGTGCGGAAAAGAGACGAATTCCGAAACTCGGCGAACGAAACGCTGCGGATTTGATTGGGATTTATAAATCGGATCTTCTCGGAAACGACCTCTGGCATTCGTTCTGTTTTTTCCAAGCAGACGTCAATTACAAATGGCACAAAAGGAGCACATTTCGAAAGACGAATCGAGGTTCCAATCGGATTTATTATACTTTCAATTCCTCTCCGAAAAGGGTTATGTCCCACGGCAATGAGAATCAGAAATTGAAGATGGGCAAGTTCAGTTGGCTAAACTGATTTATTTATTCGAAAGCAGAAAACAGTAAACAGCAAGGTCCGGGTTTAGGTGCATCGCTCTAAGATGCAAGCATACAAAATTACACGGAATATATGGTGACAAAAGAGAGGTAAAGTAAGAGGGAGACGATAAATGCTTGTGATAGTGCTGATGTCGGGCAAACTGGGAGAAAGTTTAAAGGCAAAAACAGAAAACACACAAGTGATTTTTGAAAGAATCGACCCGACGAGCAAAATTTCGCTTGACATTTAGGTTAAGTGTAGCCATCCCAGCAATTTATTGATGCAGCCATGTATCCTGGCAACGAAGGGTAGCCGATCAAACGCGTTAGACCAATTAGAAATATAATTATCCAGTCGGAGATTAGATAATACATAGATACGGTACAGTAAGAATAAGCTTCGTCGAATTATGCATCAAGTTCTCATACATTCGAAATGTATTTCAAAAAGATCCTTTGAAACACTTTTTCCCGCTACATTACAGTCGTCTGAAGAAACGCAGTTTCCAGAAATATCTTAAAGAATCAAAGGAGTGGCCATTTTGAAACATATTTCTTTTGATGAGTGAAATGTGACCCAAAAAATTAGAATATTAATACGCCGTCTGTCGACAAAGGAGAGGATTAAAGAAAAAATAGAGGATTTTATTTCCGCGAAACATCGAATCGTTGAGCACAGTTCGGCAAAATATAATTTTTCCTTTCGAAACTCTTTGAGATTTCCATGGCGATTTTTGGAAGTAAGCCCCGGAAAATAGCAAATGTGCATTTGTACTCAAAGGCAGCGAAGGTCAGATAATAAGGAACTTCTTTAAGAAATGAAGAAATCAATATTTTGAGAAATGACTGGATAGCAATATAAGAGAATTACATTAGTATTGTCTCAGAGGAGGCGTCAATTTATAAAGGATGCACACACACACACTAGACATCTTTCTCAAGGATGACAACTATTATTTCTCGTTGAACCGGAGCGAAAACAGGCACGAATACGGTTCGATTTTGTGAGAGAGAGTGCCTTTGATCGGAAAAACATTCACGGCTGGAGGAAAGTGGTTTCATGAATACAAAAGTAAATATTAATACTTCCCAAAGACTGAGTATAATTATCATATATATGAAAAGCAAGTGTCCATCCCCCTATTTATCTCAGAAACGGCTTGACCTAGAGATCTGAAACAAACTACATTATGTTTCTACGATGCTGAAGCCCACAGGAACACTATTTTCATCTCTGTAAAGGCCCGGGTTCGAACCCAGGAGCACAAAATACGTTACCATTAGAGATGTACGTAAATTACGTTTTTATGACTTGCATATCATTCATATAATTTCAAAACTGCGAGAACTTCGATAAATTAGACGAAAAATTTGTAAATTTTTTCGGAATGGTCCTACGAGATCAAGAGAAGTGTCAAAAGAAAGGAAAATGATCTTCTATTCTTATTTTAGTCGTGAAATATTGATATAGATCCGAACTTTCGAGGATTTTGATAAAATACACGGAAATTTCGTAAAATATTTCGGAAATAAACAACCCATCCCTTTGACGATTAAGGCTGTTGTTGAATGTTGATTTCATGAATTATCCCATATAAGTGCACGGGGATAATCAGTTCTTATAATTATTATAAGAAATTTACGTAAAGTATGCTTTAATTACTTGAAAACAGTAGAATAAATATTATCAATAATGATAAGAAATATAGCGAGTTATTATGATCTTACGGCAGATTTGTTAGATTAGTTATCTATTGTTAGATAAATTCAGAGGAAATAAATTTTCGGATGACGTAATTGATATTATGCGACCCCCCTGCTACTTTGCCAGATCCGACAGTGAGCGTAAAATAAGAGAAATAGACGCGAGGACAAGTAGTTTTAGAGACTTTTTTTCCGCGAACGATACGCGATAGTAATAAATTAAAGAAGTAATTCTACTCTTGGTGTTTACACCCCCTGCCACACGCCGGAAGGCGGCTTGCAGGGTACTTATGTAGATGTAGATTTTTTTTCTGCTTAGGAGGACCAGATATATACGATTATAGATATATTTTTAAACTAAATTAAGTCCCGTCATGCTTGACGGGGGCGTTTACTAGTTTATAATATAATTAACAACACATTTCCTATAGTGGAGCTGTTAAGAATGGAGTCTCCGAACTGCGCATAGGGTCATAATCCTAAAAATCGGTAATCCGGAACTTTCCGTTTGTCTCCAAACGCGAGTTCCATCTGCCGACATACGGCTTACGGAGTGTTTTTAAACCTCTAAATAATTATTAATACTTCCCATAGACCGACTACTTTGAGGGATATCTGACAGATTTGCATCGAAATGTTGGTCTTGAAAAGTCAGCTTTCACAGGAAACGCAACCGATCGCAAACCGAGAGAAACCGTTATTTTCGCTGGGGTGGAAACCGAAAGCAAGCAGGAAAATAAACCTAGTGAAACTGAATTCTTACGGTCTTGTGTCTCGCGTGTGTAATGTGTCACGAATCACTTCTGTCTTTCGTCTTTTAATTCAGGGATTTAGGGAATGGTAATCAAACGCAGTACGATATCTAGCGTCCAACCTTTGAATACACACTCTACATACTCCGGTCCTATGAGTTGCTACACGTACAAGGTTTAATGGCGAATGAATGGTTTTTTTGGGTTAAATCAGCTTATTATCTAACGTAAAACAGTGATTTGAATCGCTTCGCGTGGCGGATGGCTAAGATTCATTTTCATTTTTACGTGATTAACTGATGATAAGGATGCGCAATAACACACTAACTCGGAAGAGTGCAATGCAGTCGAAAAATTGTGAAAGGTGTCAGCCCTGTTGCAGCAATCCATCCCAACAGAAGAATTAACTTGGCTCCCGGGGCCCATTTTCCGTAAACCAAACACTTGTTGAAACTCTAAAGATATCGTTGTAATGGAATAGAATTCTATGGAAAATTCCACATAAACTTTGATATTCGAAGCGTAGTAGGAAAGGCGAAAGTATAACCAGTAGAATTCTGAGGGGATGTTCATCGAGAGTAAAGGAAATGGCGTACTTTTCCCTAATTCGACCTCTCCTCGAGTATTGCTGTGCAATTTGGGAACCTCACGAAGTAGGATTAGGAAGTAGTCTCCGGTCTTGAGATGGAAGGTTTGTCAAAGGAGATTTGAGATTCGACATTTCGGCTATAATAGATTCCCTCGGGTGGACTTCGCTTAGGGACATAAGACTTGATTACCGACGTAAGCTTTTCGAAAAGTTTATCACTGCAGATGCCGTCGAAAATGTTAATGCAAATGTTGATGTACAACCGATTACGCCGCCGTGCGACAGTAAACAAAGGTGTTAACGTAAAATGACACGAAGGAAGCGATGGGAGGGGGTAAGGAAGGTTGCAAACGATGGTAGTTACAAAGTAAGGCATAATATTTGAAATTTAATCAAGCAAAATCAAGTGCATTTGAGTTAAATATAAAAGAAGGAGTGAAAGAAGGTAAAATGACTGAGTACAAATACAATGGAGTTTACAAAGGAAATTATTAACGTTTGAAATTAATTAAGGAATATTCAGTAATCAGAAATGAGGCACTAACAGATTCAATATGGAAAGATACAGCACAAGAAATGGAAACCTTTCAAAGAAATGAAATTCAATTCGTTTCCTTTAAATAGTGAATATATTTTGCTAGGAAATAAGGAGGCGGATCAGGGCTGCTGCATTTCCTTTGAGTGCGCGCCATTAAAAGGAAAATATCTCAAAGGAGAACCTCTTTCAATTCTCGAAAGCATTCAAAAGTCTTTCTTTGCCTCGAAACAGCATTTTTAGCGGAAACTGTGATTTGATCCGTTCTTCTTTAAGTAACGCCAAGAAAAATTTGTCTATGTTCCTATTGCAGATTTCTGTAAAATAAGGGGCGGAAATTATTGAGAATTTCCCGGACGATTTCTTAAAACTAAAAACGAACTTCTCCTGTACTTGTGAACGAAAATCTAATTTAATATGCAAGCTTTCGTACTAAAAAGCATCAAATTATTCAACTAAAAAAACCTAAATAGTTTGCGTAAGACAATCCTGCACTCGTAATTTGTTCAGAACTAATGTCCGTAGTTTGAAACTCGGATTCGTGAAGAGAATTGTCGGTAGGAGAAAAGTCCGTTACGTTGCATTGGTCAGGCCTCTCCTTGAATACGCGAGTAGTGTATGTAACTGATATTATGTGCCCTATTACTTAGGCCGTTCTGATTCCGAGAGAAAAATCAGAGAGATAGACGCAGGAACGAATCGATTCAAGAATTCATTTTTCCCTTAATGATACGCGAAAGTAATCGATTAGGGAAGTAGAGCCACCCCCTGCCACACGCTGAATGGCGGCTTTTAAGGTACATAACAAGATGTATATTTTTTTCGAATTTTCTATTTTTGCATTTCTTTATAATCAGAAGAAGAGCTGGATATTCCGAACAACTGCCGTAACCGGGCTTCGAACCCAGATTCCGGCAAGAGGGACTTCTACTACTAACAATCAGATGCGTATCTTCCTTTTAACCTTTAGGCGTAACCTTTTAGGCGTGAATAGGTATATTCAATCAGTTTTAAGACTGCAAACATGCCGAATTAAATATAGTTTATAAATCGTATACTTTTTAAATGATTTATTACGGCTGAAGATTTTTGTTACCAAAATAATAGCTAATATATATTAGTCTAGTGAAAATTTTCGTTTCCTCCTCAATAAGGAAATCACGCAAAATAACCTATTTCATTTGTAGAGCGAAGAAAAGGCAGTCAGATTCCAATTTCCACTCATCGCCAATTAAATCCTTTTCACATTCGCCTCCATTGATTGGGAATTTTTTGTTAACGTACGTATACATTATTTTTTTTGGCAACATAGATTCAGCAGAAAATGAGTTGAAAATTGCAATTTCTATGGAGGAATAGGCACAAATTACAGTGGACACGAGCAAATCATGTTTCCACTGTCTCTATCGACAGAAATTCGAAATCACACGCGAAAAAATTGGTAACCATAGAGTGAAATCATAACTGGCAATGAAAAGGTATTTCGCGTAAATAATATAAAACTATGACATCTCATCCATAACTATATTTGCGCAAATATTTGTAATTATAAAAATTCAAAAACGTAATTTTTAGAGGAGTAACGTAAATAGCCTAGTACAGAGTATAGAGTAACGTAAAATGTCAGGAATTCTTTTTTTTAATAATTATTAACAGTTACATTCTGCTAGAACAGCATCAGAATATCAGTTATTTGCTCGTTATAAATTGGCATAACCGAATAACAAGAAATATCCGGATTATTGCAAAATGAAAGAAAATTAACGACAAAATAGTCGTCGAAACGTAAAATGGTGCAAAAATAAGATGGAGTAAGAATGAGTTATGTTTCAGAAGCAATAATAATCTATTTATAAAAATGCGACTATTTGAAGTCTCCTCTTACGACTAACCTTTCGTCATCTGAAGTTTGAAAGAGAAAGCATTAGACGGAATCAAACTACGTTTAAAAACCTAAGTTTTCAATTAGAAAAATACACCAAAAGCAGGAAAACACCCACAAGAATGGTGTTGTGGAAAAGCTACGAAACCTACGGATAGCTAATAAAGGAATTTAAATCACAACTGAATGCAAATAATAATGGTACGCATACATTATTTCATGGACATAAACTAAAAATAAACTTTCATAAAAGATCAGAGAAAAAACATAAGGAAATAGAAATATTACGGTTCCAAAACAGGTCTATCCCAAGAACACGAGGAGCCAATATAACGATATTGTGAGTGGCGTAGACGGGAGATAGGAAAGACCCGGCAGAGATGGGAGTGAATGAATACGAATGAATGATTACAATTTCATCGATATATTCGCAGATTTTGAAGTGAAAAGGCAGAGTTTTACGATTTAAGACTAACGAATAAAAAAGAACTATCGAAAATATGACAGGGCTTTAAAATGCGGTAGCATTCGTGTAAACAATGTATTTTCGCCAACGATCAACATTTCCGCTAATTGTAGTCTGAGCTAGCAGTTTGCTTGTTTATATCCTCGGCAACCATCCAGCGGTGGTCGCATGGGAAAATAGAGTGTTATTGTCAAATGTCTCCAAGTACGTAACAATCGCATTTATGAGTGTAATGGAATGCCAACAAGTGAGGCAGGATTGCATCTGTTTAGTCCCTCAGTAGAAATACATTTCAACAAGGCCGATAAAACAGTTTAACGACGTAATGTGCAAGTTCAAAGGTGGTGCGAAAGATGGCATCTGTACCTTAATGTAAATGAATGCCCTGAAGTAAATTTCCTCGAAAGGAAACAATTGCGTAAGAACCACTAGTACATACAAAATTAGTGGAATGAATATAAATGTAGTAAAATCAGTTTAATATCTCGGAGTCGAATAACTTACATTGGACTTACCTTACAAATAACTTAAACTAGAGCACACATATCCGAAATATCTGTGGTAAATCAACTAAAAAGCTCGGTTTAATAAAACGCATTGTAAATAAATGCGATGAAAAGAGAGCGATGTTATTTCGTCTTAGTTAGGTCCCATCTGGAATATGCGGCGAGTATATGGGACCCAGCGGATGAAATGTATACCCGAGAAAGTGCAGCGCAAGGCGATACGATTTGTTAAAAAGTGCTGCAATAGAAAAGCAAGCATCACACAAATGCTCTCAGACACAGGTTGCGAATCTTTGAAAGAAAGGAGATTAGGCTGCGATTGTTTGATTAATTCAGAGAAAGTATGTACATTAGCGGAAGACGTAATTGGTGTTATGGGACCCCCTTCTGCTACTTGGGCCGATCCGAGCGTAAAATAAGAGAAATAAATTACACCCCCTGCCACACGCCTAAAGGCTTGCAGGGTATTTAAGCAGATGCAGAACATAAACCGCCGTTGGAAACTGTCTCATTTTTGTTTAAATTGTCTCAAAAAGAACTGAGATCTTTACTTTATTTGCTACGGGGAATTTTGAGTATTCAAAACCTATCAGAAATAACACCTTATGTTATGTGTTGTACCTTGTGTTATACCTTGACTCTTTAATTTATATTTCACGCGATAATCTACGCGAAAACAGTATTCGGGGATGAAATGATGAAAATCCTTTTTGAAAAGGATACAGCGCAGTTTCATAGAGTACACTCAGGTTACAAAGTGAGAGGCAAAAATCTTCTCATCTGCTCTAGCGTAAGACATCAACGCATCCAACTGTCTCCGTGTGAAAAGAGCACAAGAATTCGCCAAATCGGTGCCGCATTTGCTGATTGCCATAGCAACTCCTAATTGAACTGGGGATTGAGTCTTTTGTCGGTGGCATTCTGCACTCTCTGATCCATTCCGCTCATTTCTCTCCCCTTTTACACGCCTCCCTCTGCCCCTCCCTTTTGACCACTTCGTCTCGCCAATGCAGTTAGCTGTACTGAAACAATTGAACATAAGTAGAAAAAAGAGCAATGCTCTTCTACCTAATTAAACAGTAGGTATATGTAAAAGTATGTAACAAAGTACCTGTACAAAAGTGTGCCTGGTGATGCATTACATCTTGAAACTGGGCCCGTAATGAACGAATGAATAAACGAATCTATAAAAATCTATTACGACTCATATCGCCTTTCGCTGCATCTTTTCGAATTTCTGGAAAGAACAGTCTTACGTACGCAAGAACAACGATTTCAAATTAATAAACAAAGCGTTCACGTCGTGTGATTCTAAACTGATGGGAGATGTGCTCCCTAAAAGTTCAAATTAAAGAACTGCTTAAGTCGTTAAGAGATCCGAGTTGAGATAATTGCTTCATAATGAAGACAGGGTTCCAAGAAAATTCTTGGAAAAACCCTTAGGGTCTTAAAAACTTCCAAACTCTCAACATCCTCGAGTTTAAGGGAAAGTCGTCGCAGCGATCCAAATTAATTCTACGCATCGCTGAGAACTACTCGTTCTAAGTAATACCTTTTTGCATTCGTTGATTCACGGTTGTGTTCACAGAAAAGTGGAATCACGTTTTGAGTTGAGATGAAAGATTTAGAACGGATATCGGTAACGATCATAAAAAAGAATGAGACAATAAATAGAGCACTGTGCCCTCAGAGGAGTCGTTTGATAATATTTAGAAACTGATGGAAAATATAAAAGCGATATATTGAGAGGAATATAGAGAGATAATGAGAAAGGATTATTTGTCTTGGAGCATCTGACAGATGAAAACGAATATCTGATCTGTAAAACTAACTGAAGCGAGAAATCTTACTTCAGTCATACTGCAGATAATCCGCCCTTGCAATCGACCTTTCGGCGTGTGGCAGGGGATGAGAACACCGAGCGTTCGAGTTATCTCTTCGGCATACTGTTGTACCGTTCGCGGTAAGAATGACTCTGCTTTTCTATCTTATATATATATATANTATTTATTAAAGCTCTTTTTAATCGCTTTGCTCTGTACTTTTGGGAGTTCGTGAGCATTCGTTTCATCCGCTGGGTTCTATATACTCGCCGCATATTTCAGATACGGCCTAAGGTGAAACAACGTCATCAAATCTACATGCACATCGCACGTACAGCGCATCACATATACAGCGCACCGCAATGCGCTTCATAAGACCGAGCTTTTTAGTTGATTTACCGCAGATTTTTTGAAAGTGCGTGGTCCAGCTTAAGTTATTTATAAGAGTGGTTCCGAAACATTAATTTGAGTCGGCTATATTAATGTATTAATTCAACATTAATAGATAAATTCCACTCAATTGAGTCAGTTACATTAACATACTATTCCATTATAATCAATTCAGCGAGGAAACGTACTGCCGTGTCTGAGTATTTCTTAATCAGCCTGAATTTCCTAGGAAGAGTGTTTTATGAATGAATTTATTTTTAAGAATTCCGTTTATTCTGCTGTTACAGCATGAGGCAGGGTTAATAAACAAAGCGTACACGTCGTGTGATTCTAAACGTGTGATGGGAGATGTGCTCCCCAACACTGTAGACGTAATGTTCAGTAGAGCAAGGTGACCCAAAACTAACTAAGTTGAGGTTCGTTCGCGTGGATTGCAACCTACTGACCGCGCATTATCTCATGCGAACACTTTTTACCGTTTTATCTGCGAATCGCTCTCATTACCCATACTCATGAATTACAACCTGCTAACTGTTCCGCAAAATAAGGGGTCGGCATTTCGTCCCATTTCCACACTCAATAATCGACGCTATGCTTTTCATTCGCCAGAATTGCTTGTCTTTGCTTTGCAATTTTATATTCAATCACAATAAATTTCAGTCTAATTTCTTCACAGAGAGAGGGGAAACTTTTCGAACAGCGCTTAGATTCCGATGGTATGGTTTGGTTAGGCTAATCTTATCGAACAGCAATGCACTTACTCTTTATCGAAAATCTTTCACTTTAATGAGAGAAATAGGGCTGCAGGCCGAGTGGGTAACGCCTTCGACTTTGATGAAATCGTTCCCAGGTTCGATTCTCGCAGGTTGTAGGCCTACGTACAAAATGACTTCAGCTGTCGAATAAAATTCTACCAATACTTCAATAGAAATAAATAAAAATCTTTGAGGAGAATAAGGAAAAAGCAAAAATATCGTGGAATTACGCAGGATTGTCGATTATTAGCAACAAATTGTACTTTTCGGTACTGAAAGTATAAAAATGGAATATTTTATGAATAAATAAATAAACCTATTTCACCAAGAAGGAGAAACCACAGGAGTAACTCCGTCGATTTGAACTTTTATTAATATAAAATAAAAGATATATAAAGAAAAATTTTTTCCATTCATATTTCCTTTATTCCGATCATTTGTCGTCGATAAGAGAAATCCAATCATCTCGGCATTTCGGACGCTTTACTCCACGGACAGGTTGGCCGACTTGGGGGCCCGTTAAGGAGGTCACGGCATTTTTGAGATTTCCGAACCACCGCCGCCTGTCACGCAGTTTCCCATGCAGGAAGAAGTTGGGTCGATGTCATAAGACATCATGAAAATAACTCAGAAAATGCTTACACTAGCAGAATAGGTGATTCATGGAGAAATGTAAAAATGGTATAGATCGATCACTTTGGTAAGTGTTAAAATGCGAATACAAATCACACTTTGAATTCTACGAGTCACAGTTTGGGTGTAAACTCCAAACTTTGATTGCCACAGCAACTGAAAAAATAACGGCGAAAGAGGCAATTTTAATTTCAGAAAATGTGACAGTATTCATTTAATGGGGTTGACCCATTTTGAAACAGAATAAAGGATGAATATGGCACAGCAGTGTAAACACATAAAATGCCATTTATAATTACAAAATAACATTTGAAAAATAAAGTATATAACAAAGGAGGCCAAGAATGTATAAAATACATAAAAATATAATATACACAAAATAATAATTGCTGTAAAAGTTGGTTGAATCTGTTGGTTGGTGGATTTTCACGTAAAATAATAATGATAAATACATTCAAGTAATAATCATATAGCAGTTTAATAAATTACATAGATCAAGGAAATGTAAAAACACCAGAATTAATGCAATTAAATGTAGCAAGATGTATATTAAGCGTACAAGGGTCCATTTGAATTTCATAGCTGATATTCTGGAGGGCATATATTTTTTATTGCATTTAAACCACTATTAATATACGGCGTCATCTTTTAGATAAGTATTTCCTAGCTGATCTAGTCTACTCATAAGTGCACTGCATGTGTAGTTATCATTCCAAGAGGTTAAAGCAAATATCCCTCGGCCTCTAGTGCTACGGAAGGGCACTCGGAATTCTGTCTGATATTGGATTATCGCGTAAGAAGAATCGAAAGTACTCCAATCTCACGAATCGGACAGCAAAATAATAAATACCATCTGTTTTATGGACTGGTTGCAGTTGCTATGGTTACGCAGGTGGGGAGTAGAAATGAGGTTCATCCCGTATTAATAATTCTAATTAATAACCTTTGATTGGGCCAACAAACACGCGTCTTTTAATTGATATGAAGAGAGATCTCTCGCAAGGGAATGGTGTCCTTTCCGGGAGCTGCATAATTTACTAACGCCAATGATGAGGGTCAGAGGAATCTTAAGAAGCCCACCCACAATCTCACCTGCACATAATTAAATGGCGACATCTTCATCTCAAATAAAAACGAAACTGCGGACGAAGTTCGAAGCAAAAATATCAACTCAAGTTTAACGCCCTTCCGCTGATTGAAGATAGACCAGTGCCAATTGTATCCATTAGAGAGTAGCTCTCAATATTCCTCGAAGAAAGACGCTCATCGCAATTATTAATGCCAATTAAATAACTTTGAAGTATACTTATGTGTATCCAATGTCAACCCTCATATTGCCTTGGAATGAACTTTTCAAAGTTGAAAGACTCTTACGAACTAATAGATGAGGAGCATACAATGAGTATTACATTATTGAGTATTGCAGAGAATCGAGGGAAGAACACTATCAGACCGCCTTATGAAATTTTGGGAAGAAATTGGCAAAAGTTTTGCTCTCATCTGAAATGGAAATCCAATAACATCAGATCTTCCACTATCACTATTCCACAACTATTTGATCAATCGGATACAACGCTGATTTATACAGTACAAGAGCGGGGTATTGAGCTTCTGGTTCTTTGGAAGATAGATACACGTACAAAGCAACCAACGGATGAGGCAATAACATTGTAATTATCCGAATGACGATAACATTGTAATTAGGATTTGACCGCATTTCGTAACAACATGAACTGGAGGTGCATCCTCGAAAATGCCACAAATCAACTAAAAAGCCCGGATTTATAAAGCGCACTGTAGGTATATTCATGAAAAGATTAAAGAGCGATGTCATTTAACCTTAGTTAGGCCCCATCTGGAATATGCGGCGAGTATATGGGACCCAGCGGATGAAACGTATACTCGAGAAAGAGCAGCGCAAGGCGATACGATTTGTTAAAAGTGTTACGATACGAGCATAATAGCAAGTGTTTAGAAAATGCTCTCTATCTCTACCATGATATGGTATATTGATCGGAATAAAGGTGGAAATCCTTGAAAGAAAGGAGATGCGATTGCTTTCTCATTACAGAGGAAATGCAGTATTATGCGACCCCATTCTGCTACTATCCGAGCGTAAATTAAGAGAAATGCGCGAGGACAAGTCGTTTTAGGGACTCATTCTTTCTGCGAATAATACGCGATAAACTCGAATGCTTAATGTTTACTACACCTCGTGCCAAACGCCGAAAGGCGGCTTGCAGGGCATTTATACAGATTTAGATGCATTCTTGGGAATGGATTGTGGATGCCCTCCAAAATTTGATTTGCTGTAGCGGATAATTCCATTCTTCTGCAGTTCTAGCAATAAATTAATATCTAAATGTCTCTTTTCGGCGGTGGAACATGAATTTTTAGCTTTCGGTTCAAATAATTTTGAAATTGTCCACTTTTCTTGGCTCTTTTTCCAGGCTGGTTTACAGCGGCTGGACTAACCCGGTCAGCCTTATACGTATGTCTATTTTCTTGATTCCAATGAACGCAGCTCACGTATGTTTTCAGAGACATATTTCAGTATTTTTCGAAACGCCCGAGCAGCCTTCCTTTGGATCTATTTTAGTTCATTCCTAGACGGATCCCAGATTCTGATGGCTAACTCTAAAATCGGACCAACAAAGGTTTTGTAAGCTATCTTTAAACACGTTCTATTCTTTCGGTTTCTGATTGAGAAATAGTTGAACCAAACCTCGGTGACCACTTCATCAACTTGCAACTCCAGTCTAAGTTTGAAAGATAGAAAAAGCCAAAGTAAATTAGTGATCAACCCATCCGAGGTTGATCGAGGATCTTATGTTAGAGGAACAAACACGTTAACTTTTCGCAGTATTTATTTTCATTTTACTTGTCTTTATTTAGTACATGAAAGTGACAGCTTGATATTGGAAACCTTTACCAATCATTACTCTATAGATTAGGCAATCGTCGGTAAAGAGTCTTATCGGAGATTTTATTGCGTTTAGAAGTTCATTAATAAATAAGAAGAGTACGGGTCCAATGACACTACCTTGGAGCATGCCTTATTTGACCTCTACTTCTCTTTATAATTAATAGCCTATCTTGCCTCTTTACCCTCAAATCTCAGGTCCTTTCAATTTTTTCTGTCATAAGTTGACAAATTAGATGAAGGGTGGCAAAATTAAACAGAATCTGAGCCTCCCAGGTATTCAGTTTTGGGTTTTTCTGATCGTATGTAGTTGAATTTTAGGAAAGAGACAACCCCTGCGTTAATACGGGAGACAAAACACTGGAGCAATTTGGTAGTTTTACAAAATATAAGAATTCATGGGTATAAACGGCATTGGAAAAAATTAACACATATAATCTTTAAATAAAATATCGACATCGAAAATCGCCGTCGTTACGAAATTTTAAAATGAGGAATAAGAGTGAACTTCTAATCCGATTGAAGCTGTTTTTTTTCCCTTTAAAGGCGAAAAACTGATATATTTTAGAGAACATACAAGGCAAGTAAAAGACAAAGAACAAATGATGAGCGAATGCGATAAAAGAAGCTGCCTTCCTCCATGCGGTATAGTCTTGCGCAGATTGATTGGCGAGATGGCTGAATGGTTAGAGAAGCCACGCGGAATTCGGGTCGAGTCCAGTTTCCGTCGACTTTATTCGCATTCGTTTATCGTTGAGTTTTCCAGGCGTAGGTCTTCACAAACCATTTCCCTTACAGCTAAAGATCAATTTCATAAAAGAAACTTATCTAAGAATCACAAGGATTGAGGAAATGAGTTTATCTAAAGGTGTTTTCATCTGAGAATATATTTAAATATCGTCATTTAATAAATTGAACTGAAATGGGAAATTTTTAATGCTCTTTTAAATGAGCAATGAGCCACAGCTCGCTGGTCAATCGATTCCGCAAAACGTCCATACATTTAAACCACCAAAAACTACTACAACCAGTTCCAATCACAAAAAAATTCCCAGATAGGAATAGTCGAAAGATTAAACCTAAAATATTTTACATTCTATCAATGGGAAGTCTTAGAGTCAGTGCGGAGAGAGTTGGCGTAAAATTGATAAAGCAAAGTCCCGATTATCCGAGTCGATGTTGACCGAGGCAACCTCGGATAATCGAAAACTCGGATAATACGGAAGAGTCGTCTCGCGTACGTTAATTGTGAAATAAACAAGCTATTTTGATGCTTTTCCGTACTACGACGTGTAGTTACAATCATAAAAGCACTTTGATGTCGAAACTTTTTAAAATCAAATATTTCTGTTTTCCTTCATAATATATACGTCAATTGTCCAGATGCGGTTCTCACTTCTTTTCTCCAATTATCTCTGATTATTCTGCCGACGTTTGCTTATCTGTGCTCGACTGTGAAGTTACAAGAAAAATAATTATTCAGTATGCCGATATTTGTGCGTAAGTGCAATCATGCAAAGCACACAAATATGTACCTCGGATAAAATGTAACCTCGGCTAATCGCAACTCTACTGTACATATTCCAACTGAGAATTGAAGGGAAATTCCCGGCTTAATCGACAACTATGCAAAATCCTTGGCAAGTTGCAGCAGCGATAAGTCCAAGTGCATTTTATTCCCGACAGTCATTCTGCGCTCGACGGACGGAAGGAAAATAATTCGTTGCAATGGACAGGTGCCCAGTAATTATATGTCTCCATGGAGACGCCTGGATCAGGAGCGGAGGTTAAAAGTCCTCATTGTTCGCTGGAAACACAAATGCAATATAAGAGAAGAATTACCTTCCGCCGACGAGCAACCAATTATCGTCCTTGAGCACGAGCCGGAAGTAATCGGTGTGAGTTTCGTTTCCTACGAAACGGTAGACGTCTTCCGCACCTGAAATATAAAGAAAAAATAGGATGAGATAAAACGGGAAACTGTTAGCGAAGATAAATGGGAAATGAGAGGCGCAATTGAGGAACATTTCGCCCTTTGATAACTATACACATGTACCATGTTTCCTTCGAGCATTGGGAAAGATGGAAAGAGCAATGTCGAAAATTATGGAAAGAATAAACGATCGCAATGTATTCGTATTTGCGAAACACGGTGGAGGTTTAATTCTCATTTGTAATAGACAGAGCGTAAAGATAAGAATGAAATAATTATATATTATCACAGAAACAGGGGTTTGGTTGTTAAACCCCTCCCTAGAGCTAAAATTGGTTTGAAAAAATCAATGTCATGCGAGGGAAATTGTAATTGTTTACAAACATTATATTTGTAAACAATAAAAATTGTATGTACAAATTGTAAACATTTACAGTTGCACACGCCAATGATGACTCGCAGGTCACAATATACGTAAATATAAATCCATTTTATTACATTTAAGGCAGAAGTTTTCCTTCTCCAGGAATGTAGTCAATTTTGCGTGTACCCCATGACTCAGAAACCCCCAAAAAGACAAATACTGGCTACGACCCTAATTAATAGTCCCTAGCTCAACGTTATAACCTATTTTTAACATAAATACAAATCATAGAATAGACAATGAAACAGACTCGACTTCCATTAGGAAAAGGTATAAATAACTTCCAAAATATGAATTAAAAGGATCAAATTAGTTGGCGTAACGGACATACTTTTCGAAGACTGAACAACATTGAAGTTTAATTTAGCGTAGAGTTTCATTTCAATACGTTATTAAGAAACTAACAGATGACATGCGATATCACTGCAGCAAAAGTGACGGGAATATTACTAATGACGAGAGCAGTGCTACCAATAGAAAACGAGAAAACAAAAACCGCCGAGAATCATGCAGAAACACGGTCAACATGCGCGCAATAAAAAATTACTCGGGCTCCGTTCCAACAGAAGTGAATTCTCATTCATACTCTCAACATTCATGGATACTCCAAATTCGCACTATTTTCCCGAAGCGAAGAGCCTTTCAACAAATGACTCTCGGATAAATAACGAGCGAACCGCACGCGTTGGGCATCGATAACGTAAAACAATTCATCAAGATTTATTATTTAAACTTTCAGAGGATAGGCAAAGTTTTCACAAGCTCACATTTCGATATTTTATGGCCGTCTATTGGTGCCAACACGGTGAAAATAAAGAAAAGAGAAGCGTTTGGCGCAGGAAGATGCCCTGGCGGATGATCTAGGAAACTCTGCCGACCCAGATCGGGCGCCATCTGCAGGCAAGAGAATGATTCGTCAGAGGAAGAAACTAATGGGCAAGCAAATTAGAAGGGGGATTATCGCGTCAAAGCGCGGATTTCCGTCGTGCGGAAGAGAGACGTATTAAGATGGGATTTCTTTGGCGAAACTGAGTCAGGCGCGATTGAATCTCGCGTGATTCACGACGTGTTGCGACTCTTCTCGACCAATCTTCTTCAATGGACTTTCGAATGCCTCCGAGTCAATGAGCACAATCACATACTCTTAGTCCTCCACTAAATTCTTGAGCCCGTATTTAAACACATACCTTAATAGAGTCGGATATTCTATTTGTGCATTCCTTAACATCAATTGTGTTTAGCTTCATTTACGAGGATTGGTCAAAAAGTAATGTCCAAACTTTTTTTTTAGCCAACACCAATGTTAGAAATTTATATGCAGTCAAAACCAATGCTAGTACTTTGAAATTGTAAGTTCGAATTTTTCGACGTTTCCTGCATGTATGTGTTTCAGTTTTCTCTTGTAGATAGCACAGTAGTTGGAAGCTTTCAAAATGGACCGTGATACACGTTACAGACAACGTGCTGTGATTGAATGTCTATGCGTAGAGAAAGGAACAGTAGGGAATATTCACAAACGTCAGTGGAACATCTGCAGTCGATAGGAGTACTGTTGGTTTAGAGGGTGAGTGAAAGAGAAGGCAGTTGAAAGTGAAAACCAGGGTCCATAACCAGAGCGAGTACTGTTACCGACAGGGCATACATGCCCTAGTGAATCGCTGGAGGAAGGCAATAAAACTTGAAGGAGATTGAGTGGAAAAATACAGTACAGAGTAGATAAAACATCATTCTTTCCCTCCTCCTGTCCTTTCGACAACCAACTTAAAAGGAGTGAAAAAGAAGATGACAAATCGCTTTTGAAGTAACGTAGCCATGGGGGGGTTTTGGGTGTTGAACTTCCCCCCACAGAACCAAAATAATTTTCATAAAATTGATGCTATGGGACACAAATTGTAATCGATTAAACATGTACAGTTACACACTCCACCCGCAGGCAACTGTATATGTAAATCTGAATTCATCTTTATTACATTTGGGACAGAAGGTTGTCTGCCCCATAAGTGAAGGTGATCTTGCGTTTACTCCATTGTTCAAAATACAGAGACTGACTACGAGCCTGGCTTTAGGAACTCATTCAGTTCTCAAACACTAATGTTGTGACACACATTTGAATACTTTGAGTTGAATTACAGTTTCCCAGGGCGAAAGATTGTTCGGATGGAAAGTAATTCAATATGATTTCATTTCCTTCGAACGTTTGCGAGACGCTGACAATTTATGCGATTAATTAACTCCATCGATAAAATAAAACAAAAAGTTTAAAATTGTGAGAAATGACTTTTTATAATACAAAGAGGCATCAATTGGATTTTCACAAACACCGCAATTTTAAATCAGCTTTTTTTGACGATTTACAATTCTTATCCGTTATTGTCTTCCCGTCCAATTTTATTATTTTCATCGCATTTTCGTTAATATCAATACATGTTTGGCATCGATTTTATAATTAAGAATATTTTAAGTTTTAATGCCTTTACCACTTGAGCAGTGCCAATACGGCTTTATACCCTCCATAGCAACAGCATGCGATTAAAAACATTGAATTCTCGATTTCCTTATCGACGATCATTGATTATTCATTGCTCAATAGGACAGCAATAAATGTGAGACTTTGGTGCGATTCACAGATCCTAATGCTTTCCCAATTATTCCTTATCTTCGATGAAAATTCCGTCGATATCAGAATTCGATTTCCACAGCTTTAATTCGTCACGCGCCGAGCACGAATGCACGAAGCGTGCACGTCTTATGACAAGAAAGGGGACTATTCTAAGCAACTGCAGTGAAATCACTTTGTTTACGATTATAGCGACATTTAAGTTAATTTAACGCGAAATGTATTAGCCGTATTTAACGTATTTTCTGACTGTTCTTCCTGATTTCCTCTTTCTGACTGATTCTATTTCGACTTTAGGTGATCAGAGTAGAGATAGTTCCACTTTCTAGCTACAATTATTCCATTTCAGGTACATTGTTAATTGGCGAAGTACTATGTCATTGTTCATCAGTATTTGGTAATATTTAGTTACTTGCAGTAGTAAGTACTTGCATCTTCAAATATTCAGCGGGTAAAAACGCGCTGAATATTTGAAGAATTCCAATTTTTTATTCTATTTACAAAGTACATTCGGTAATAACAAATGGTGTTCAATATTACATCAGTAAATATTCCTTTTTGAGGCAAATCTACTAATTATGTTTTCCTTGAGAGAGAGGAAGTAACACCGAAAGTAATCAGGCTCTGCTAATCTATTAATATATTCTTAATTAATGAATCGCCAACGAGGTGAATTTAAGAATACTACAGCGCCTTAATTGTGGAGATAATGCCTCCATTTTTATATCCAATCCATCGCTTTTGATGATTTGAAGAGACGAAAGTATAAATTACGAAGAAGACGACGGCTTTGTCAAAAACGAAAAATACATGACAATTGCAATTAGTAATGCTGATTTCAGTATACATATTCATTTCAGAATTTGAAACAGAATAACTTTGAAAAAAATAAATAAAGTTTGACAAAGTTTTTCTGTTTCAATTCCTGAGATGAGATTTAGTTTAAAATCGATGGCTTCAACACTTGGTTATAACCAAATTAATTTCAAAACTCTGATTTGTCGAATAAAGGCATTTCAACAAAAAGTTTTTAATATTAAATCACTAAATTTATAAGCAACTGCTGTATGATGCCATTGAGATTACAAGAAATTGGAAAGACCCAAAGATATAAAAGAGAATGGACCCTGAAACGGAAATTACGCGTTCTTCGTAAGGGAAATATTGACATTAAATGTTCTTCGATAACGTATAAGAATACAATTATTAATAAACTCCTCATCAAGCGAATTCGGAGGCACAAAACTAACGAAATTTGTAGCTTTACTTTTGATGTTTAAAGAAATTCACTGCCAAGCAAACGCATTTCTAATTAAATTCGTTAAAAAGCAATAATCATAACATAACACAATATATCTGAGGTAAAGTCTACTATGAGTAATTAATATCTAAATGTTTAAACTCGCCCCCCATTCGAGAGAATTCTCCTACATTGGACATGCCGATGAAATCTACGTTTTTAAAAATCAAAAACTTCATAACAATAACTCAGAATACGAAACAGTCAAACGAAAAAGGCATTCACCAATTACTCACCAAAAATCCAAGTTTCACATCGAGTGGCTTAAATTAAGGATCTATTTTGATACTAATATTACAGTAGTGTATGGACTGAGAAGTGTTGTATTCGAGAATTAGAAAAGGTACAGCGAAAGGCGATACGCTTAGTAAGAAATTGTTCCGACAAATCAGTAATCGTCACTAAAATTATTTAAGACCCAGGATGGGAATCACTAGAAGATTTAAACGAAGGCTTCAGTAACTTAATAAGTCCAGATAAAGTACGTTCTTACAAGATGTAGCCGCTGTAATGCGTCCTCCATGTTACATAGGCCGTTCTGATACTGCAAGAAAGATCAGGAGAACAGATGCTAGAACGAATCGATTCAAGAACTCATTTTGTCCACGAATAGCACGCAAAAATCGATTAGGGAGATAGAGTCATTGTGCTTGCACCCCCTGCCACACACCAAAAAGCGGCTTGGAAGGGACGTCAGTAGACAGACAGCGCTATTTAAACGAATTATAAAATGCCCACGTTCTTGATTTCCCGAGAAAATTTTACAGAATACAAAAAGAGAAAAATCTAAAACGAAAATGTGCTCATTGTACCAATTCCTAAGTGTTGAGGCGCTCTCCAGAGAACAAAGCTGATTTAAGACGTAAGAAGCTTAACGCATTTATATCTGCAAAACGAAACAAAATACGCCAAAATCTAGAAGACACAAACAGCGGAAATCCGTAGAGATAAAGTAGAAAATTTGGCGAAGTTAACGGAAACGGGCAAAGTTTCGAAATACATTCACAGAAGACGAAATGGAATAGTCCATTCTGGGGAGGGAACTTTCACCGCCATGTTTATGTGAGACGCCGTCGTCTATGACAACCGTCCCAACAATAACTGCGGAGAAAATAACAACTTCGATCCTCTCCACGAGATTATAATCAGAGCACCAAACCAGAACCGAACCGGAAACAGAAACGTAACAGGAGCCCGAAAAAAAAACTTTTCTTGCCGGATTGAAAACAAAACCGAAAAGTTGGAGTTCCTGAACCCGAACTGAAAGCAAGAAATAACCGAGAAATATTATATAAATATNAAAATGGAAGAAATTTTATATTAACGTATATTCCCGGTCTTTCATTTTTGATATAGCACTGCTCAAGCGATTGCCATAATATGCAGTTTCCTTCATAATCTTCAGTTAGTACTCAGTAGGTTAGCCCAGGTTTTTCACATCTTTCTTTGTAGGTATTTTACTGCTGTACGCCATTTCTTTTGCTTCAACTTTCCACACCCTTTTTCAACAACTTTTGTCTTTGTCTTCCCTCGGCTTTTCCCCTTGCATTCTTCCCTCAATAATATTCTTCAGCAATCCCTCTCCTCTCAATATTTGACCCACCTGAACGCCTAACAACTAACTATTACAAATTTTTATCATAGAATTAGCAATTAATGTGGCGTTTACGGAAAAAATCTAAGAACAATAAAACAAATTTTCAGAAGGATGTAGTATTAAAAGGTTCTGAGTGATAATAAAACCGGTTCGAACCGGTTAGACGTTAGCAGGAGTGATAATAGGA
The DNA here is from genome assembly GCA_000376725.2 of Ladona fulva. Taxonomy (NCBI): domain Eukaryota; kingdom Metazoa; phylum Arthropoda; class Insecta; order Odonata; family Libellulidae; genus Ladona; species Ladona fulva. The sequence continues at coordinate 188,617 of KZ308649.1, forward strand.
ATTGAACCGGTTTTCTGTTTATTTTTCGTCGAACCGGAGCAAAAACAGAAAAAATGTTACGATCCGATGATTCTAATGCGACAGCGAGCGGTAGAGTAATGCGCGGATTCCAATTCCATCTGAATTTAATGCAATTTATTCGCGAGTTGGTAACGAATCAATGGACCAGGAGTTGGCGCCGAGGCGATCAATTCCTCCCCATGAGATCCCAAGGTCACTCCCACACCTCACATTCTCCTCCGAGTCTTTCATCCGTGAATGAGGGACGCTCCAGAAAATGTGATTAAAAATCTCCCAAAAACGACTCTCGCACTTTTGCGAAAAACAGATATTTCCGTTGATGAGAAAGTGATTAAGAAGGACTGAGGTTTTTCTTTTTCGTTTGGTCATCAAATTAAAAGGACCGAGAGAGGCTGACAGATCCTCCTCAAGAATTCCTCCTGGAGGAGGAGATTAATTCACGTGATTAAGTAAGAGAGCGCCATGAAGTGCGGAGAGAAGTTGCTCCGCCTTGGAATTATCCTGAGGCGAATGTTTCCTCAGTCACGTATCGCGGCGCGGAAAGCGACAAATTTTAGATTACGTCGGAGAGTGCAAAATCAGAATCGCGCAGAAATCCTCCGCCGGAGTAAAAACTTTACGTCAGGTAGTTATACGTCCGAAATAAACGTGCCAAGTTTTCCAATTCTTTCCTTACTCGTGCTAAAAATAGTTGTCGAAAATTCGATTCCGACGGAAGTGCGTTTGAATATCGCCGGAGGAAGTTTCCAGAATTTCCAAGTGACTTATGATGACGTATTCCGTTCGAATGACAGGCGAATCGTTATCCTACATCATGTCCCAAACTGATGCACTTCTGTTGGATGCTGACGTTCAATAAAACACATTCGTGTCAGACAACGCTGATGCCGCGTGTGCAAATCGGTGTAAGAGTCAGAAAATAGTTCGTTCAAAATATAATTGTTCTATGAAACGTTTTGCAGAATTGATTTGTTCGGTCTTTTTGAAATGTTTCCGTTGGTATTTCACGAACTCAATACAAAAAGTGCACGAATACCGAACACTATCTTCGAGTCTTTACCAGCACTGATGCTGAAAACCGCAAGACCAGCTTTATTTTCATTATTCATTGATTCATCGAACCCTTAACCCACATCCGGCCAAAGTTACGAAAACGCAAAATTATTGTTAAACATGAAATTGTTATTTTAGACAAATGTTCGATTTTTCTTGCTGTGTCTGTAGTCTGGTATTTATTTTCTGCAGAAATACCAACATTAACGATCAAATTTTTTTAATTTGTCGAATGTTCTGTTTTGTGAGTCCACCGAAAGGTAAAGTTTTTACTACACAATTAAAATTTGCTGAGTGTTTATTCTATTTACAAAGTACATTCGGTAATAACAAATGGTGTTCAATATTACATCAGAAAATATTCCTTTTTGAGGCAAATCTACTAATTATGTTTTCCTTGAGAGAGAGGAAGTAACACCGAAAGTAATCAGGCTCTGCTAATCTATTAATATATTCTTAATTAATGAATCGCCAACGAGGTGAATTTAAGAATACTACAGCGCCTTAATTGTGGAGATAATGCCTCCATTTTTATATCCAATCCATCGCTTTTGATGATTTGAAGAGACGAAAGTATAAATTACGAAGAAGACGACGGCTTTGTCAAAAACGAAAAATACATGACAATTGCAATTAGTAATGCTGATTTCAGTATACATATTCATTTCAGAATTTGAAACAGAATAACTTTGAAAAAAATAAATAAAGTTTGACAAAGTTTTTCTGTTTCAATTCCTGAGATGAGATTTAGTTTAAAATCGATGGCTTCAACACTTGGTTATAACCAAATTAATTTCAAAACTCTGATTTGTCGAATAAAGGCATTTCAACAAAAAGTTTTTAATATTAAATCACTAAATTTATAAGCAACTGCTGTATGATGCCATTGAGATTACAAGAAATTGGAAAGACCCAAAGATATAAAAGAGAATGGACCCTGAAACGGAAATTACGCGTTCTTCGTAAGGGAAATATTGACATTAAATGTTCTTCGATAACGTATAAGAATACAATTATTAATAAACTCCTCATCAAGCGAATTCGGAGGCACAAAACTAACGAAATTTGTAGCTTTACTTTTGATGTTTAAAGAAATTCACTGCCAAGCAAACGCATTTCTAATTAAATTCGTTAAAAAGCAATAATCATAACATAACACAATATATCTGAGGTAAAGTCTACTATGAGTAATTAATATCTAAATGTTTAAACTCGCCCCCCATTCGAGAGAATTCTCCTACATTGGACATGCCGATGAAATCTACGTTTTTAAAAATCAAAAACTTCATAACAATAACTCAGAATACGAAACAGTCAAACGAAAAAGGCATTCACCAATTACTCACCAAAAATCCAAGTTTCACATCGAGTGGCTTAAATTAAGGATCTATTTTGATACTAATATTACAGTAGTGTATGGACTGAGAAGTGTTGTATTCGAGAATTAGAAAAGGTACAGCGAAAGGCGATACGCTTAGTAAGAAATTGTTCCGACAAATCAGTAATCGTCACTAAAATTATTTAAGACCCAGGATGGGAATCACTAGAAGATTTAAACGAAGGCTTCAGTAACTTAATAAGTCCAGATAAAGTACGTTCTTACAAGATGTAGCCGCTGTAATGCGTCCTCCATGTTACATAGGCCGTTCTGATACTGCAAGAAAGATCAGGAGAACAGATGCTAGAACGAATCGATTCAAGAACTCATTTTGTCCACGAATAGCACGCAAAAATCGATTAGGGAGATAGAGTCATTGTGCTTGCACCCCCTGCCACACACCAAAAAGCGGCTTGGAAGGGACGTCAGTAGACAGACAGCGCTATTTAAACGAATTATAAAATGCCCACGTTCTTGATTTCCCGAGAAAATTTTACAGAATACAAAAAGAGAAAAATCTAAAACGAAAATGTGCTCATTGTACCAATTCCTAAGTGTTGAGGCGCTCTCCAGAGAACAAAGCTGATTTAAGACGTAAGAAGCTTAACGCATTTATATCTGCAAAACGAAACAAAATACGCCAAAATCTAGAAGACACAAACAGCGGAAATCCGTAGAGATAAAGTAGAAAATTTGGCGAAGTTAACGGAAACGGGCAAAGTTTCGAAATACATTCACAGAAGACGAAATGGAATAGTCCATTCTGGGGAGGGAACTTTCACCGCCATGTTTATGTGAGACGCCGTCGTCTATGACAACCGTCCCAACAATAACTGCGGAGAAAATAACAACTTCGATCCTCTCCACGAGATTATAATCAGAGCACCAAACCAGAACCGAACCGGAAACAGAAACGTAACAGGAGCCCGAAAAAAAAACTTTTCTTGCCGGATTGAAAACAAAACCGAAAAGTTGGAGTTCCTGAACCCGAACTGAAAGCAAGAAATAACCGAGAAATATTATATAAATAATATATAATAAAGTTAATTACTTAAGTGTAGTTTGAGGAAGGATTACTAGACTTGAGTAACTACATACACAAGTTTTCTAACTTTCGGTAGGTTTATGTGCCCTAATGTTCCCTTCTCAACGCCATTTCTTTTGCTTCAACTTTCCACACCCTTTTTCAACAACTTTTGTCTTTGTCTTCCCTCGGCTTTTCCCCTTGCATTCTTCCCTCAATAATATTCTTCAGCAATCCCTCTCCTCTCAATATTTGACCCACCTGAACGCCTAACAACTAACTATTACAAATTTTTATCATAGAATTAGCAATTAATGTGGCGTTTACGGAAAAAATCTAAGAACAATAAAACAAATTTTCAGAAGGATGTAGTATTAAAAGGTTCTGAGTGATAATAAAACCGGTTCGAACCGGTTAGACGTTAGCAGGAGTGATAATAGGAATTGAACCGGTTTTCTGTTTATTTTTCGTCGAACCGGAGCAAAAACAGAAAAAATGTTACGATCCGATGATTCTAATGCGACAGCGAGCGGTAGAGTAATGCGCGGATTCCAATTCCATCTGAATTTAATGCAATTTATTCGCGAGTTGGTAACGAATCAATGGACCAGGAGTTGGCGCCGAGGCGATCANCGGTTTACCGTTGGAGGCAGGAGCGAAACCGGAATTGAACCAATATCGTTCTCGTATGTCGTTGAACCGGAGCGAAAACCGGAACGAAAAATATTTCGGTTCGCTGTCTTAGGTAGAATATACACGGAATATTTTGTACCTAATTGATCGTATCCCTATATTTGAAATGCAATCAAAGGTCTCCTGAATCTATACATTCACAACAGGAAAATTGCTGCATAGTAGTTTGAAGTATAACCTTCCATATACCATTTACAGTAATAGACTATGTTTTGCGGAACTCTAACACGTGGAATTATAAGAATACCTGGTGCTTTTCCCTTAGTCCTTTCAGCCCCGTTCACACCTAACGATTTATCGTACAATTCTTCTTATTCGAACTAGGTTTAACCTCTGTTTACACCTTCTAATTGGCCATCCAATCTGTCCGACAAGAAAAATCGAACGATAAATCGGTGGTGTAAACGAAACTTTACGGCCGGTTAGAACAAATGATCGCCATCAGGCTACTTAATCTTCCACGTATGTACTTCGAATGGTTTTCGTAAGAGCTCAAAAGACGCACGTTCTTCCGGTATGCAGTGTTCTCCCCTGCTCGTGTCAACTGGGAAAAAAATAAGGGATCTTGAAAAATCTATGTAACGGTTTCAGGAGCTGTGATTGTTTAACCCATTTCAGGTCAATTTTGCGAAAACGCAACATCATTGTTGAATGTGAAATTGTATTTTTTGACAAATCTTCGATTACTTTTGCTGTTTATGTTTTTGTCGTATTCTTGTATTGATTTTTAATGCTAAATTATCATCATTAACAATCCGTAATAAATTTTTAAATTTGTCGAATTTTCTGTTTTTTGAGTCTACCAGAAGGTAAGTTTTTTACTACACAATTAAAATTTGCTGAGTGTTTTTTGTCGATATCTTCTGTAAGAATAATACAAAAGCACCAAATCTTTCAAGAATAATACATATTGAACATCTTCCCTTATTTATTTCCAAAGAAAAATACTTTTTTCCTCCAGTTTCAAGGCTTAACACAAATTTCAGCCAAAGTTCATCATTTTTTACATATTTACAATTTTTTTACAGAGTTAACATTTTTTAGTCTTCTTATCTAACACGTCAATACAGCATTACACAAAACGGTAAATTTCTCATTATTTATGGTCGTTAATGGGTATATATATCCGCAAAACCTTATTTGGACCACCAAATCCAACGCAACATTTCATTTGAGATTTCAATAAAGATTATATGCAAAAAAGCATTTACTTCGCGGCATCTGAAAGGACTACGGACGGACGGACCAGATTAGTGAAGACATACGTGCAGAGAGTTGCCTTGTGTTGATATGAAACGTGGGCGATATGGAAGGAAGAGAAAAATGGCTGGATGGTTAGTGTCGTTAAAGAAGAATGCTCAGTAGTTTTAATCTCAAAATTAGGGAAGTGTTCCGTCAGGAGGAATATTTGGTAAATGCTGCTCTATGCGTTTAAAATAGAGAATCAGAATTTTTCTACGCCAAAATTCTTCGATGAAGTGATCACTTTAGGGCAGATTCATTGGTGAATTCACTCCCTTTGATGTGATGTATTATGAAGAGAGGGAGATGGAGAGTTGGATCGATCGAATTTCAGCGAAACAAGAAAGTGATTCGAATGGTATTTGAGAGAGCTCCGAATATGTTTCTCCATTGGGGGAGAGACAGGAACGAACATCGGAGAGGAACTGATGAGGAGATTGGCTTCGACCCAATGTTTAGAAATCTCGAAATGATAAAGTTATCGTACACATCGATAACGCCATGAACCCAATGTCATCGGCTGTCAGAAATCATAACTTTACGACGCCATTCAGATTACAAAATGAGACCACAGCTTTGGATCTGCGGCAGCATGACGAAGGACAACAGACCGTTATAAAAGAATTTTCTATTCCGCGAAACTGAAGTTTGAAATTGTGAGAAGCGAAAAAAGAAACGCTAAATTAAGTCTCTGAATTAAGAAAGCACGTGATTAGCTTAAGAATGCTCTTCAAATCTATGGTAATGTGTAATGCAGCGGCGTAGTTAGGATTTGTTTCTCAGGGGTTATTAAACGCTAAATTGTCTACATTCGTGGGGCAGGCAGTTGAGTTTGCCCAGGGCTGCCAGATGGCCAAGTGGGAAACGCGATCAAGTTCGATTCCCGGTGTGGGCCTACGTGCGAAATGACCTCAGCTGTCGAAGCACTTTCAACGATACTGCTGTACCACAACTTAAGCTCCAAATGTAATAAAAATGGAAGAAATTTTATATTAACGTATATTCCCGGTCTTTCATTTTTGATATAGCACTGCTCAAGCGATTGCCATAATATGCAGTTTCCTTCATATTCTTCAGTTAGTACTCAGTAGGTTAGCCCAGGTTTTTCACATCTTTCTTTGTAGGTATTTTACTGCTGTGGAAATCTTTTCCGAAGATATTCATTAGGTTTTCTTCACTTACACAATTCATTCTTGAGTTATCTTCTCAATTACTATTAAAATTTATAATTTTTTTATTAATATCAATAACGACAAAGTAAACGGAAGAAGAGAATTTTAATCTCGCCTTAATAATAATAATGATAATAAACATGGTACCAAATGACGCCACTGCCTATAAAATGATTAAGTCAAGTTTTACTGCAATAGAAACATTAATACCGACCGAGCAAGACCAAACAATAGACCGGATATAACTCTTCAAATAAAACAAGAAAGAATGACATATCTAACGGACATCTGCATTCCGATCGCAGGAAATTTATGTACACAAAACATAAAATACAGAAATATATTTCCCTGGCCGAAGAGATAAAAGAAGCCTGAAAATCTGGCGAAATTGTCCCAAAATAATTTCAGCAACCGGTATAATACCTAAAAATGAACGTTTAAGCTTCGAAACAAATGGAATAGAAGATTGCAAAAGGACAATAAATTACTATTAAGAACAATATATGATCCCCGTTGTGCTTTGCATCCGGGATTGGTGAATGTTTCCATTCTCATTCCTTTCCCCAGCCTCCGTGCTGGGAAGTGCCAAATTATAATAAATAATAACGATAGTATTGCGGTAAGGTTTCATCGATTTAACAAGTACAAAAAGATTATCAAAATAATTCTGGTTCGGCCATGTAATTGTTGTATTCCTAAAGTATCGAATTTAAAATTGAAAAGAACGTCCAAACACGCGGACGTGCGGCGTAGGAACAAAGCGAACGCGAGCTATATGTACAGATAAAACCGGAATTCAACAAAAAGGAATTCTTTTTTAGTGCAACATGACGAGGATACGGAATATGAGGCGAGTACATTATGCGATGGAGCAGCTGTTGGTTTATTTACCTCGAACGTGTTGCGATGATAATGAGTCGCATATTTGTGAGTCCTGCGTGAATTATGGCGGAATTCGGAATCGCATTCTGGTTGCACTCGACGGCGCGCAAACTACTAAAAGTGCGCGCAGATATATATGGAGTCAAAGAGTGCGCTGTTAAAACTCATTCGATCTCCATTGCCGGAGATATTTGCTATATTTTTAACGTGAAACTTTTGAGGGATTCCTCAAATTAAATGAGTCACCGGCGAATAAACACTATCATACGATTCAATAAAATTTACTTTTTTTTTTGAGTATTCGGAAGACTAAACGAAGAGGTTGGGCTGCAATACGGCCCACAAGAAGTTTCAAAGCGATTTCCCTCGAGTTTAGCAATTTGTATTCTTGTTTCAAACACTTAAAGTCATTAAATATTTCATTTAACATTCCGCAGAATGTTTCATTGCCTTTACTTCCACTGTGGAATCTGATTTCTAAATTCATTATCAAAACATAAGCGAATCGTCGAATGCTAACACACCGCGAATTAAATATTCTGTTCTCGAAATGAAATTCATTTTAATTATGCACCGAATATTACTATCAAGTGTAAATGACTTTCGGGTTTCCACCCACGTAAGTTCTGGAAACATACTGCAAAGAGGGACCATAAATATAAAATATTTTCGCTAAAAATGAGGTCAGACATTTGCAAGTATTCCTTCTTAAATAAGACGACATTAAATGAGAGGAATTGACCTGAGGAAGTTCTCGAACCTCAATCCCGTTGCGTATTCATGTATAGAATAGGAAAAATGACCACGTTAATAGATAGTAAATGTCACGTAAAAAGTGCCATGAAACGTAAAATGCCATGAATATATATCTGATATTAACAACTGTGTAAAGTAAGGTATGATAATAGTGCTATGGTTAGTAACTAATGCACATATTTTGGTAACTGTAATTGTGAAAGTGTACGACGAACTGCTTTCGGGTGGTTTTGGAGGGGTTTTCCACCCGACTAGGGTGAATACCAGGCAGAATCCTCTTCCTCCTCACGTAAGTTGATCTATGATTTCATAATTGTACGTTTATCATATGTATTGTGTTAATTTGGGATTACTATTGTTCAATTACGATCGATGAATGATGTATAATTATGTACACGGTTGCCACCATCGTGTAAGTTGCACATCGCAGCCTTTTCTATGATAATAATTAAATTTCTCTCCAACGTAGCAGAAGTGACTCCGTCGTGTTCTTCGGTAGATTAAGTTATTAGACGACAAATGTGCTTCCAGACCTTACGCGCGTGGAAACCCGAAAATTATATTCCAATAGAATACACGAGGATAGCTTAAAACATTTGTTACTTGAAGATGTTTGCAAGCCTAACGATCTCGCTGGATACTCGAGACCGAAGAGTCTGCATAAATAAAAAAGGTCCAAAGGCCAAATCATGGATTCAGATATGCGAAAAGGTACTGACACGGAATATAACACTTGTAAAAAGTGTCATTTAAAGGGTTCGCTCGTGTGGCTGATATTCCCAGTTTATCCAGGAAGTAAGGAGCTTTCTATATATATATCTTATACGTCATATGAGTGATCTATATGCCATTGAGGGTGTTCCATAAGCCACGCGAATGTTTGCCGTATTCTATACGACATTTTCCCTTTAACAAATAACGATGAATCTTTAAGGTGACATAAAATCGCGGAAAAGAGTTTTCAAACCAACTTGTACACTTGTTTGCGAGGCGGTTGGGGAAAACTAAGAGTGACATTCTGAAAGGATTGATAAATGGGAAATGACGGAGGGCAAAACGAAGGCAGAATAATGGCGGAAGAGGAAAAACAGGGAAAGGGGAGAGGAAGATAAAGGGCGAATCAGTGGGGATAAGTGGAGAGAATGAACGAGAGTAGAGCGGCGAATAATCATAGACAAACATGCGGATGTGTACTCAGCAGATTTAAAACCAAAAACTAAGGCTAATTTAAACGGCGGTCGGGAAACTCATCTTCAAATGCAGCGAACGAAATAAATCTTCGACGATCGTCATTTGAATTTGGATAGGCGATGGCTGCGGAAATGGGAAACACCAGCGCCACGGCGGCGGAAATATGAAAAATATCGCAGGAAATCCGAAGAAAAAATCGAGACGAGCGAATGAATGAACTCTTTATTGAGGTTAGTCCAAGTTGGCATTCGACCTCAATTGTCAATTTTATTAGTAGCACGTAAGCCGCCATAAGGCGTATGGCAGCGGGTGCGAAAACGTCGAAATCCTTTATTGGATACCTGAATGGTATATATGCTATCATCAGGAAAAAAGAGATCTGTATTAGCCATCCGTCCGCCATTATCTCTCGAAATCCATTTGACCTCCTTTCTCTACCGTCAAAACTGCAAACTCCATTTCTGGATATTAAATACCGTCTTGGTCGAAAACAGTCGTGATTAAATAAATCTGTGGAAGATACGAATTACGATTCGGAATTAATTCTCGCGAAATCTCTTTGACGTGGAGAAAATCGCGCTCTCTGAGAACGGGAATCACGATATAGCACATTTCATCGTGTATGTGAAGTGTGTCTCAGTACGTGAAGATTTCTGGAACAGCTTGTGCCTATACTCTGTTCTCCTATCCTTAAGAGAATCCTAGGGTTTTGATCACCTCTGATACACTCTATGGAAACTATAATCTCCCTTAACGAAACGAGCCGCTCTGCCTTCTCTTGTGGATTCCACGACGCAGTTAATACATAAGTAATTTAATATTAAAGAGATAATACATAATGAAAGAAAAGGACAAAAAGATTGGGTTTGCGGGGAAAAATCTTCTCAAGTGAAGGCTGAGGAGATTTTTGGGGAAACGCTCACAAAAAGGGGGGGAAAAAAGCGAAAACGAAAAAGAGTATCCAAAAATTTTAGTTTTAGGGGTTTATTGAGACATTGGAAATAATAGATGCATTATGGATACTGACGCGGTAAGCAGTGATGGATTTTTTTCTGCTGAGATTGCTCATTTATAGTTGAAATTCGCGTCAAAATCGTCCGTTTTTTGTCTTTAAGTAAAAAGGACGATTAACTCCCATTTAAGGACACTCAACCGCCCTCTCAACATAATAATTATCCTCATTAGGCTTTCATTAATTAAATCGCATTAAAGAGTTAATTGACGCATTAATTAAAATAAGGTCATGACGATACTTAACCGATTCTAGACGAATAACTAAAAATTATGCTTAAAAAAATGTTTCTCGTTGAGCTAATTTCCAACTTGTATTCCGAAATTTCATTCTTTCGTTCTCCCCCTCGTCCACAAATATTAAGCGTTAAATTTGCAACTAAGGCTGAGCGGATTCTGTTCTCGCATTTCTAAACTTAACGATCCATACGTTATCGTTAGAATGTAAAACATACTCAGCCCATTACTTCATCTGAGATACTTTTAGCACTTACTTTATGTAACTATTGCTCATAGTTTCAGAGTGGCCCATTAGGAATTGTTAAAATGTGATGCCACATTATATTTTTACATAGAAGAGCATCGTTTCTGCTGATATATTCGCCATTATACAGCAATGTCTCGCAATACCACCGAGTTACACAATCGGAAATTGATTTACATCAAAATACGTCAACTCTATGGAATAAAGCGTAGATACGGCAAAGGATTATTGTGGTGCGAAGGCCCAAAAGAAAAAGGGCCTTTTGTAAAAAAGGCCTAATAAACGAAGGGCCACAATGAATAACGGCCTCATTAAAGAACAGCCCCGGAAAAGAAAGGCCCCACAAAAGAGGGGCCACATTGAAGAAAGGCCTCGTAGAAGAAGGACAAAATAAAGGACTACATAACAGATGGGCCTCATAAAATAAGGGCCCCATAATATAAGGGCCTCATAGAAGAAGGGCTACATAAAAGCAGTCCTATAAAAAGAAAGGCCCTACGAAAGAAGAATCCCAAAAAGGGCCAGATAGGGGCCTCATCGAAAAATGGCAACATAAAATAAGAGTCATAAAGAAAAAGGGCCCCAAAATAGAAGGGCCACGTAGGGTGCACATCAAAGCGTGAATAAATGCAAGGGATATTTTTAGTTACGAAAGAAGTTAAATGAAAACGTCAAAGAAATAGAGTGGAGTGGATTTGACTCAAAACACGTCCGAAAAACAAGAAAATTCGGACAGTCGGACGAATTCGGGCACGATTCAGTGTAGAAAACAAACGACGGAGGGAAAGTGCAAACGTCAGCAGAGGCGAATCACAGAGGCAAACAGTCAATCGGAGGACGTGACCAAGTTTAGACGAGAATAATTCGAAAAGTTGATTCGGGAAATGGCAGTTTCTTCACATGACAACGAGGAGTAATGAAAGCGCCCTCGTTCATTGAACTATAATTCCCCAAATATGGCCGAAGATCTTTTTTTAATAATTAAATTCCTCCGCTGCATCAGTAATGAATTATCGGAGAGCGAAACTTTGAAATGCGCACTTTTCGAAACTCGCAAAAGTCTTCTATTAAATCATTATCGATACAGGTAACTAGGAAACCACGAGAGCTGTTCACTGAAATGCATCATCTGTGTGAGAATGCCCTCCGCGCAGCTGACGTCAATGCGGTAAGAAGAGGGAGGGGCGGAGAGGGGAAGGGGGGGTGGAGGGAGGGAGGGAGGACAATCAATCGCTCTTGAAGAGAAGAAGAGCAATGATAATATTGTTTCTACTCGAGATTAAAATCTTTAAGAGGGTGCCTCACGCGAATTATCATATACTAAAAGAGGATATATTTGAGAGAGACGCAATTCGGAGCCGCACTCGACAAGGGTGATTATTAAAGTTGGATTTCGCCGGTAAAATATGCATTTCCGTCGCCGTAATTCCGCTCCTCGTTTCGGCAACATTCTGTTTCTTGTTGGTTCGCCGGAAATTCCAGCAATTTAATTACGCGAAGGCGGTGTACACGTTGAAAAGAGGATTCGTGGAGAAGTCTTGTCTCGCCAAGTAACGCGAGAGTTGGCGGAAAATGCCGCTGAAATATCCAAGTATCGACCATCCCAAAGGTACACTCTCGATTCCAGGAAATACTTTTGCTTGCGATTTAATATTCATTCTCGGATCAGCAAGAAAACAAATTCAATACGCAATACAATTGTCTTTATGCAATTTAACAGTGTTTATCTACAATCTTACGAGTAATTTGCTGATCCCAAACCCATTATTGCATCTTCAATGATCAACGGGGCAGCAATGGAAGATTCCCAATTCTTTCGCTCGCCATTTCGAACTTTGTTATTAAATCTCCGACAATTAGACGGAATATATCGATTTTAGTCAAATTTACAATGAGCATTTACTAACCGTTGCCATCGATAAAATCTGGTTGATACAACAGTAGGATTTATGCTTTAAGTATTTTATAGTTTATTTACATTTGTAACTGATTGCCTCAGTAATTACCTAGAAGAGTCTGGCATATCTATCCCCACCCCCTTTACTGATAAATATAATTACTGTGGAATAGCTAATGGCGTCTTATCTGTCTTCCACTTTTCCATTGATTAGTTGATATCTGATGTGTTCGTTGAAAGAAGACAAGAAATGGGGATAGAGGGGGGAAAAGACAAAAGATGAATCGCAATTGATAAATAATCGAATCGAAGCAAATGACCAAAGGGTCATTTGCTTCGATTGAACTGATTTGGGTCATTTGGATTGAACACGATAGTCTCAGGAAGAACGATGACGTTTCCTCCGAGTGAGTGACAAATCCGCTATAAAGCAGCAAAAATGCACTTTGAAATGCGCTAATCCGATTCACTTTACGATGATTCGCTCACAGTTCTCTCGTAGAAACAAATGTTGATAAGCCACGAAACATCCCCACGACGATGTTTTGGATCCATTGTGAGCCAATGCGGCACTCATCTCGCGCACAGCTTTCTCATGTCCAAATTTTCAGTCAATTTGTAATGTACAGCACTTTTCGAAATGTCATCATCTAGCTCGTGCTTTTCCAGTCTTCGTTCATCCAACTCAATTTAGTGAATTTTCTTCACCATTTCTGGGTTGATCACCTCATTTGGTCAACCACAGGGATGTTCATCTTGGCAGCTCATATGGCCTTGTTCAAACTCATCCACCCAATATTTTATTGTCGTAAACGAAGGAGCAGACTCCCCCAGAATAGAATTTAGCTCGGCTTTGAAATTGGTGGACTGAGACCATTCAAATGAAAGTACCGTATCACATTACCATGGCTAATCTTTTCCATGTTTACAAATTCACTGAGAGCATTTACTGTTGACGGCTGTCAAACAAATACGTAACAACAAAGCATTTTGAAACTTCCAACTTTAACTTTTTAAGGTTGGTACTTTCGACTTTTTCTGAAACAACAACCGCCATCTATACGTGAGGTCGGGTACTTCTGGGATTACCCGCGCATTTCGTTGCTATACGTTATTTTATTTGTCTTGGAAGTTACTGCGAAAAGATTTCATCAGATGGCTTAATTTTAAGTAAAATTGGTTTTTCGCGGGTAAAACAGAATATCCTGCAGTTTATATGAAACGTAACACCTAGAAGCGAGACGTGAATCTGAACTCCTCCGCAATATATTGCTTCTCAACAGCTTTGGAGGACTAACTTCTTTCATCAACATTAATGTTCCTTTAAGGCGTTCCATAAGTCATAACTTTAGTGCGGTGTTTCTGAATCTGTGGAAATTAACGCTATTATCGGACTAAACTTAGCTAACCTTACTCAAGAGACACGTCGGTGTAGTTTTGAAAATTTTCTCCATCTTCCATTTCTTTCCATTAGCTCTTTGTTCTCACGTATCAGTCAATTCATTGCATCGAAAGTAACTGAGACTTCCTCTTATAGAAAATTACGATCACTTTTATTACGGTGAAGTGACGGTTTAAAGGATTGAATATACTGTAGCCTATTTTCCGAGTTATCCGAGTTAACGTGGACTACCTCGGATAATCAAAAACTCGGATAATACGGAAGGGTCGTCTTGGGAACGTAAGTTTAAAAATGAACACACTATTTTCATGCCTTTCCGCAGAACGACTTAGATATTTACAATTAAAAAATCACTTACAAGTACAAACTTTTAAAAATATTTCTCTTTTCTTCCATAATATATACTTCGACTGTCTACATGCAGTTCTCACTTCTTTTCTCGATTAGAGAAAATTATTATGCCGACGTTTGCTTGCCTATGCTGAACCGGCAAAGTGCTGTTACAGCAAAAGTATTTTAATCGGTNATAATCAAAAACTCGGATAATACGGAAGGGTCGTCTTGGGAACGTAAGTTTAAAAATGAACACACTATTTTCATGCCTTTCCGCAGAACGACTTACATATTTACAATTAAAAAATCACAAGTACAAACTTTTAAAACTATTTCTCTTTTCGTCCATAATATATACTTCGACTGTCTACATGCAGTTCTCACTTCTTTTCTCGATTAGAGAAAATTATTATGCCGACATTTGCTTGCCTATGCTGAACCGGCAAAGTGCTGTTACAGCAAAAGTATTTTAATCGGTGTCCTGTACCCCAAATAATGCGGGACCTCGGTTAATCAAGACTCGAGTAAACAATTATCGTAAGCAAAGACGCCATTAGCAAGTAAATTAAACGAAGGGAAAGACGATTTACAAATCAACATTTTTCCTAGCGAAATCTTGAAATGGAGAAAATACAGAATAAAAATAATTTAATCGCTACTTTTGAGAAAAAAACTGAGTGCGGGAGGCAATTGAACATTTCCGTCGACCAAAAAGAATTCGGGCGAAGATCTCGAGTAGCTATTTTCCGCGAAAAGAATGTGCTCATGCATAAAATATGGAGAGAGATAAAAGGTATCGAGGTGAAATTTACGGATGCTGAGAATTGCAGCTAATGTAAGCAAGAGTGACAAGAACACGTCATTAAGACTCACTGCATCTCCTCAGGGATGAGCCGAGTAACGAGTTCTTGGCCTCGTTTTCACGTAGAGACGCGTTACATCCGCGACTTCATAAATATTTAAGACTCAACGACACCCTATTTATTTATTATATGGGCTAATAACTTATAGAATGCACCGAGGGAATCCAAGAATTGGTTGAGTTTCTCGATTTCATTTATGTATTTATCCATTCATTCATTACGGAACCAGTTTCAAGGATTGCACAATATTAGACGAAGAGGTAAAAACAATTACACACAACAGACTCAAGAAACATGGCTTCGTTAAAAGAATAGTCGTTCGGAGCGAAGAAAAGTGGTCAGGACTCACCTTGAATGTGCGTGTGTAGTGCATGGGCCGATAAGAACTGTATTCGGGAATTAGAAAAGGTGCAGCGAAGGGCCGTACGTTATGTGAAGAATTGTGAACACGATAAATCAGTGAGCGTTACACAGATACTTCAGGACGCAGAATGGGGATCTTTAGAAGATTTCAAAAAAGGATTAATTTACTGGATAAATGTAGAGAAAGAACATTCACAGATGATGTAGGTGACATAATGCGTCCACCATGTTACATATCGAGAAAGATCAGGGAAATAGATGCTAGAAAGAACCGATTCAAGAATTCATATTTTCCGCGAATGATGCGCGAAAGTAATCGATCGGAAAAATACTCATGGTGCATTTACCTGCTGCCATGTCTATGTAAGTACCCTGCTGACCGCCTTTCGGCGGGTGTCTGCCATAGACTATGACACTGATACATACAAAAACATCTCTCATACGTGTGAAATAGAAAATGGAAAGACGGAGGATGGGAACCTTAGAAAAAAAGATAAACGTAAAAGATGCCCCAGGTGATTAGTTCATGAAATATATAGGCGTAATAGATGTAAATAAAGAGTAAAGAAAACATTACTTTCGATAGCCTTCGATTAAGAAAACAATGTGGCATTAGAAAAAGTCCGTAGAGTTCAAAATGAGTGGAAAATGAGGAGAAAAAGTCGAAATAATTTAGAGAAAGAATACATTTACACCCATTAAATATCTCAAAAGAGATATCAATTCGATTCTGAAAGCGGGATGAAAATCGTAGTGCTTTTAATCGAAAACATTTTAAAAATAAACCTAAGCTAAACTACCTGGATTCAATGACGCAGAAGCAAAAAGAGGAAGGTATACTGGCGTAACATTATTAAATGGTAATTAAAGTAATAATGTATAAAGCTTGATGGAGGCATAACTTTCAAAGAACTTCAAGATCTATCTCCAGAAGACGTAACGGCATAACTTGGTAAAGTAATGCCGGGATAATGAAGGAGGTAAGTCATTTCAAAGTCCTTCACGTTAGAACGTTAGAATCCGCAATCACTGGAGAGTAATTTATGATTGAGTGCAGTTCACGTGAGCAGATTTGATAAATACTTGGCGATGATATTCCCCGAAATTCTCAACTTAGCACGAATTCCGAACACAATGAGGAATTTAAGGATTTCGAGTAGAGCACGTCGGTGTAATGAGAGAGTAACTGCTTCTTTATCATCACAATTTTCCGCGAGAGAAATTCTCTCTCGAAGGGGAGGGCTGCCTAAATCGCACCAGTTTTCAAAATAACTGACTTTACTTAAAAACAATTGATAAAGTTGAAGTTGGTTTTTGCGTTCAGACGTGTAAAGGAGCATTTTTCTCTTTTTTAAAATTGATTTGGAAGTCGTGTTCCCGAATGACGAGACTCAAGAGCAGTATTCCCTTTTTGGGCTAGAGGTGCGATTTGGAAAGTGGTGCGATAAAGGCAACTCCCCTATATCTACTGTCATATCATATACAGATACGACTGAACTAACGACTTGAGTGAGTAATTCCGAAACTTTTCCGTCAAAATGGTCTCGATGGCTCCATTCCTCAACTCAACATGGATCAGGAACATCACATGACCAAAATTTAAACTGAAACAATACATCCCTCCCATTATCCCTCAATCACAATGATGATACATGTGACTTCGTCTCAAAATCTAAACGTTAGTCGTGATGAATGAGTTAGTCACTATTTCATATTCAGGGTTCAGGGTTAGTTGGTCGAAGAACAGCTGGTAGATGGGACTGCCCGGTGAGATAACTCGTCGCTAGAATTTCTATCGTTGAGACAACTCGTCGAAAAACAAATCGTCGCTCAGACAACTAGTCGAAAGACAGCTTGTCGAAGAGACTATCGAAAGACTATTCGTTGTCGAGTCAACTCGTCGACGGAAGAGAATATAATTATTTATAGTAAACTTATCGGTGCGTTATTATCATTATGATGTAATAAGTTAAATATTCATTATAGTCAGTAGTAAGCGTGATTTTACGAATGCTTTTGAGGAATTATAATTAAATATAATTATAGTTAACTTATCGATGATTTATTTATTACTATGATGTAACAAATTAAATATTAATTATTATCACTCATAATAGTCGTATCAGCAAATTTTACGAATACGTTTACGAAGCAAGTAGACCTTTATGACGAAGCATAGAAGTATCGTATCATAGTTGTATTTGTGGAAGAAAGCGTTATTTTGTTTTTCGTTACGTTATAATTTGTGAGATAGTTCCGTTTTCTCAAGAGAACCAGAGGACGGAGATTTCGAGGATCACAGTTTCAAGTCAACGACCCCCATCGACGTGACGGAGACCAAAGAGTTCGACGAAACTCCTTTTGGAAAATCACCTCAAAGGGAAACTACCTTTACTCCAGCCGCATACTTAATCCTCCGACACGCTTCACCAATGAGCACACCGCCAAAAGACAACCCCCCACCGAGCGAAATACTTTCATCTTTCATTATATAACAGACCAGATAAATTAATCGAGACATTCCACACACGAGAGTTTTTCAGATTCGCGACTTCAACAACTTCCGGTTGAGTGGTTCAAGTACTCCAAATTACTGCATTGGAGTACTCGAACCACTCAATTAATGGAGTTACGGATAATCGGTTAGAGAATGGTTTGTCTGCGTCCGATTTTCGCGATACGGGTTCATCTACATAAATAATGCAAGATGATTGCAAGACGACACACAGAGCGTTCGAGTTACCTCTTCAGCTTATTGTCATCACGTATCGTTCAATGAGAGAATGAGTCCCTAAAACAACTTTTCCTCGCATCTATTTCTCTTATTTTACGCTCGGATCGGCCGAAGTAGCAAAAGGGGGTCGCATAATACCAATTACGTCTTCCTTAAATGTACTTTCTCTGAATTTATCAAGCAATCGTAGCCTAATTTCCTTTCTTTCAACGATTCGCAACCTGCGTCTGAGAACATTTTCGTAACGCTGCTTTTTTATAAAAACATTTTAAACAAATCCAATACGTTGCATCCGCTGGATCCCATATACTCGCCGTATATTCCAGCTGAGGCCTGAGTAAGGTGGAATAACATCGCTACTCTAAACTTATCATTGCATCCAATAATGCGCTGAATAGAGGATTGGCGACAAGAAGAGCGGTCGAAAAAATCAGCGGCAAAACAATATTCGTACTAATCACCACCAATTATCAACAATTAGTAGCCGGTCTCATAAGTGATGAGAATGAGGCAAGGAAGATGTGGAATGTCAATACAGATTTTATAAAACAGCTTAGAAGCAATATTCCGGGTCCAATGATAGTAAATTTTGCATCCATCCCTTACTTTGGGTCCTTTAATTACTTCATACGCGAATATTTCACGCCCGCGAACATACGCGAGCATTCGCGAACACGCACCCAGCATCCGAGAAACACCGAAGCCATCTTCTTTAAAAATGCCGTTCCCAAAATACGCAAGAATGAGAAAATGACACCGATTCAGAAGTTGACGCCTTGTCCACGGATGGCGAAAATGAAGAAGTCGTTGGGTGACCTTCTTCAGTCCATTGCGTGTCCTAAGTTCACTCGATTACGAAACTGCAATAAAAGGAAAAACAGCGGTCATAAAAGGCGAGGATTGGACGTAATTAGCTTAGACGGGACTCCGTAACCAATTTGCACCCGGAGTGGGTTTCGAGTGGTGCGGCCGTGACCTGGCACCGCGGGCGCGTGCCGCCGGCCCTTGCCGGCCCCTCATTAGCCACTTCAAACGAAAACACTCCAGTAATCAAACCTGGCTCGCCCCTTTGACGCTCACGGAATTAATTACGAGGCTTAGTTTAGGCAGTTCGGGGAATGTGAAGCAAACCCTCCGAAGCAGCGCGTCTTGGAGAGCTCTGTAATTAAGGGACGCTTCGCTTGTTTGATATCGAAGAGACTTCTCCGGACGTAATCGGGGCGGAATTTCGCAACCCGGAATCGATTCGAAATGGTTTCACTGTAAAGAACAGCGATCCGCGTGAGAATTCTGGGAAATACGACTCCAGCGGTGGATGACTTTTGGTTACGAACGCCCTTCGTTGATATTCAGGCGACGCTTGCAAATCACTCGATGAAATGCAAACCAATATCGCTCACATGTACTACGTCGCATAAGTTATCACAATAAACCCCGCTGCACTCTGGTAACGTCGGCACGTTATAGAACCGATGTTTTATTTTCGTCCAAAATGAGTATTACGGAGCAATTGATGTTGCTCGGAAGCCAAGGAAGCTTCTTCCGCATGAAAATCGCCTAATTTTTACTCGTAACAGAAGAAAAACGGGCGTTGATCAGGCGCTGAATGCAGAAAGTAATCTGCAAGTTTAAATAAAATGAGAAGGATGCTTCATATGCTGCCAGCGAGGTCCTTTTAATGTGCGGATATACCTGCGAGGACACGTACTACTTTTAGAAGTTCTGCACACTACATTTTTAATGCAGTGCACATCATCCCTGCCCTGAATCCGTAAAACACGAGCCTCCACTTGCTTTATTTCTGCCGGTTCAAATAACAAATCTCATTCGGATCTAAAATAAAAATTCTGCAGTGAAGTCCAAACCCCATTTTTTTAACTTTTTTTAGTGCAGTACCGCTGAGACGTGTAAGACTCGCTGTAGTGGAAAAAGAGCATCCCTTTGCGTTCAGTTTAAAAAGACAAGTCTCAGAACCTGTATTTACCCATTCTGTTAGACTAACGTTTGGTAAGTAAAAGAAAAATATATACATATCTATATATACACACACACAAACACAGACACACAAGCAACTGTCGAAGAAAATATCAAAATAAATAACAGAAGCAAGCTGACAAAATATAATTTATTAACACAAAAACCCACAAAAATAAAAGTCAAACGACCCCGGTTTCGATAATTTGCAGATTCAAACATAGAAAAATACATCGAATATATAATAGAAAAGAGGGGGAGTGAGGTAGAGAAAAAAAGAGCAGAGTTAAGAGAACGAGGGATGGAGAAATTATGGGTGAGGTAATTATTTCTCCAATCCTCTTAATTCCGATCTTTCTTTTTCTCTTTTCATCGATTTTGTTGTGTTTGCATCTGATGTCATGCATCGAAACCCGAGTCGTGTGACTGGTATTTCTGTGATTTTTATATAAATCAATTATTTTTTGTCAGCTTGCTTCTGTTGTCATGGAATTTTATTTTTTGTCAGCTTGCTTCTGTTGTCATGGGATTTTGGACAACGAATTGCAGAGACCGACCGCGAGATACATATCTAGAGCAAGAAAATGACAATATTGTTTCCAAGAGCGGCAAAATTTGAAAAGGTTTTTGGAAAACACCCGGTAGAAATTCCACCTTGAATCGTTCGTACGGCGATAGTTTAATTGGCTACAGCGGTCATCCCGAAAGCGGAAGATCCGAGAACGAGTTCCGGTCCTGACAGACTTTTTTCATGTCCGTTTCTCATTAGGAATAGAATCTTTATTGATTCCGCGTTCCTGTTCCAAACAATACCATTTTACTAAAGCTTAATTGGAAGTAGGATTACTAAATATGAGCAAATAACTTTTACCAAGTTCTATTCTTAATTTTGGTGCAATATAAAGATATTTTAAAGCACAGAGAAAACAAAACGAACTTTCAGATTAATAGAACATTACAACAGACGAAAAAACCGGTTCGAACCGGTTAAACGTCGTCGGTAAGAGAAGGCCGGAACTGAACCGATATTTATTCGTTGTTGAACCGGAGCGTAAAACCAGAAAGGAAAATACCACGGTTCGATGTCCATAGGTAAGTGACGCGGAGGGAACATTTGTATTACATTACTGCCTTAAGTTTGGAGAGAAGTGCGGCATGAGATGCGTCTCCAGGACATGACGCACAAATAGGGATGCATTGCGGAGGGCCAATTGATGAATTATACAGTCCGCCCGCAACAACAACGCTGTTGACACGGCGATAAACGTCAACTCCAAACAGACTGATAACCAATCACGATGCAAAATATTCGGAGCCGCTAAAGTGCGCGTATCACGTGATGATACGAAAACAGCGAATTCGCTAAAACACCGCTGAACTGATTGCACGAGTGACGACAATTTCAATTTCTGAATCGCAAACGAACGGAGTCCCCGAAACATGGGTGTACTCTTGAACTGCAATGGCCGAGTTTGTATTAAATTAATACATATTAAAGGGTTAAAAAAAATCAGAAACGTACCTCATATTTTCCTATTTCATTCATTATGCGACCCATTTCTGCTACTTCGGCCGATCCGAGCGTGAAATAAGAGAAATAGATGCGAGGAAAAGTCGTTTTAGGGACTCATTTTTTCCGCGAACGATACGCGAGAACAATAAATTAAAGAGGTAATTCTACTCTTGGTGTGTACACCCCCTGCCACACGCCGGAAGGCGGCTTACAGGGTATGTATGTAGATGTAGATTATCGTGGAAAATACAGAGTATGCTTCGGAATTATTTAAGGGTGGCGTTCCACAATGGGCTGAACCCCAGGAGCGTTTTGGAGGTAAAATTGAAAACCGTCAACTACCTCTGCAAAAACGCGAAGATCAATAATTTGTGACAATACTGATCATAATTACGAGACCCTTTTAATTTCAAATAATTTTCCTGCCGATGTTTTCTTGCATATGCCCTTCGATGCTGGGAAACACAATACTGAGCAGCATTTGTTAAATTAGGTCCGTAATCTAACAAGGCAGTAAGAAGTCGAGAAGTTAAATCTCGTGATTGAATTCATAGCAAAATTTTCCGTAAAGAAATAAATCATAAACGCAATTGACTGTGAATCCAATGCTTATCCCTAAATTTCATATTATTTAATTTTTAGCTTTCATAGACAAAGAATACTTATATTATGATACACATTGTATAATTGAATAACTTTTGTAGTTTTGACCACCCTTTATATCATATAATATTGCTATCTATATCTCTCTTTCTTTCTCTCTCTCCAACAACTTTTTCACACCCCTTTCCCTTTGAGAGTAATTTTCGGAAGTGAAATACATTTTTTTGTGATGAAAAAACATCACAGAAATTTCTCTACAAAATTATCTTCGATTTTTTTTCTATTTTCATCGAGACAGTTAAAACTATGCACATATTCCAGTTTAATATCTTGCACGATGTTATGAATTCACGAATATGAATGTTGTGAGAAGGGTAAAATGGAACGAGGGAATCTCTAGTCCTTATTTCGGCCAATACAGATGCACATATTCTATATAGTGTATAGTAGCATAGTTTTTGCACAGGATGAAATTCGTCAATGAGTCTGCGGCAACAAGTCAGAATGAAAGAAGGAAACCAAACAAGTGGTGTGTGCGACAGCGAGGATTCAATAAGTGTGTCACTCCGGTCTTAATTGGGAGGACAAAACCTCGCCTTTGAGGGGCAGAACTTCAAATTATACTTATTTCGAGCACTATACACTCATCGCGCGACCAAGTGAAGGGTTTTCAATATTCTTTTGCATACATGTGCACTGAGCATGAACAGCTGTATCCAAAGACAAACGATACATTGAACGGGAAAAACTGACATTAAAACTACTCTATCAGTTTATTTTCATATCCTATTTTCGCTTGTTTTTCGTTATATCCTTAGTCGATAATTTATTATGCAAATTTGTCGTAAGTCATAAAGGGGCAGTTCCTCGTGTAAGGTGTGAAACTGAAAACGACAACGCAATTAGTGTATGAATGTCTTTCCGTCACAAATGTGTGGTTCGATTCAAATCAGTGCATACAAACACGAAGTACAAAATTACTAATACATTGGGATCGCTGCACAGAGTATATTTCAACTAAGCCAATTTGAAGGAGTTAAATGGTGGTTAAGGTAAAGGGGATTTCAAAGTCATTTCAAAATTTATCTCCCACCTTCGTACTTAGAGGCACTAATGCCTGTTTAACTTCGGAATAATCCTCTTATAGAACTCAATTCTCTTCCTACGGATTTCGAGGAAGTCGCAAGAACCTTCAATAATAAAGTAACCTGAGTCAGTGGAATTCTCATTCTTAAAAAACGTTGTGAAGTGAGGAAAGATTGATAACATCGACTTGTGGATCAGAAATACAAAGAAAAATAGGACTTTAAGTTTAAATGATTAGCATTCGGACTATAACTGAAAATTGATTAAAGCTCGGCTTATGATACAGCAGAATAAAGTCCTTTCTGCCTCAACTAGTTTTCGATCCGAAAACAACTGTCGGATTTTTTATTGCGGATACTCCATGGTTGGAGTTGAAAAAACCTAAACTGGCGATTCCGGAAAAATTAACGCACCAAATTTAAGTAAGTTTTATCCGGCAAGGCAATCAACCATATATATGATTATAACCTAACTCTATATAATTATAAATAATTATACAGAGTTAAATGAATAAATATATTCTAAACAATTTTTTTTGTACCTGCTAAGCAATTTATCACAGGTTGAACGAAAACATTTTTTTTCATCTTTTTAACGGAGAGCTGCTGACTTCGATATTTAATTTCTCAGAAACTATAAATGTGATCCAATCAAAGTATCAATACAATATAAAAATATTTATCTTGACTCAAATTAACCTATCATTAACAATTATTATTTTTCCGTAATAAATTTTTAAATTTCTCGCATTTTCAATTTCGTGCGTCCACCGGAAGGAAAATTTTTTACCACACAATTAAAATTTGCAGTGTTTTTCATCGATATTTCCAATAAGAATAATATATACTGAACATCTTTCCTTATTTACTTATTTCCATAGAAAAATACTTTTTTCTATTCTACTTTCGAGTCTTAAGAGCTTAAGCTTCGGACAACGCAACACTATCTTTTACATATTTACAATTTTTTTACTGAGTTCATATTTTTTACACTTCTTATCTAACGCGTCAATACGGCATTGCAAAAGAAATAACGGTAATTTTCTCATCACTTATAACTGTGGCCGTTAATGGGTTAAAAGATTTATCTATATTATTTCCATGACACGACTATAAGTTGATCCCGCTTTTGTAAGAAAACTATTCCTCTTGAATGGATGGACGTAAATATGCGATCTTGGTCTCATCACAAAGTTCTCTGTATGAGTTTCTTAGTTAAATATTACGTTAAAACTACAACTTAGCGATTAATTTTTCCGTGGGAAGAAAGCAGGTGGAATTTGGGAGCAGAATGCCCGCGATGCTGTCGCATTCACCCGCCCCAGGCTGCTTGGGGAGATTCTCAGCATATTATGAGATAAAAAGGGACGAATGAATGTGTCAACACCTCATGCGTTGCGCTCTGAGGTAATTATACTGATATATTAGGAAATAATATTTCGCCGCCAGTACTCCATCTTCATATCCGTACTGAAGAGACGCCCATCCGTCGGACGATGAGCGACGCGACGCGAAAACCGCTTCCATAAAAATCCGAAAAGCGCGGATTCCAAAAGAGTTTCATCCGTCAACTGCACCGACGATTCGACGGCTCAAGAAATGTCACCTTCCACAAATTTATTCATGATTCGGAGTGCTTTTGCTTTCCGACGCGACTCTTCATTCCAATACTCGAGAGACGACAGTTTGCGGTCGCTTTTTCCCGACGATCGATGAATTGATCGCGAATGCGGTCTTTGGCTGAGAACGATGCGTTAACCCAGTTAAGGCGTGCGACGAACCGTTTCGACATCGACGGACGTCTCCGAGGAAACGACAGACAGCATCTCGAAGCCGTTTGTCGCCTCCCATCAATTTAAATGAAATTGCAATGTGCGAAGGAAGTTATTTCTCTATTCTGTGAGGATTACATTGAACTTTACATTTGAACTTTGATCACCCCCTTCATTGGAGCAGCAGCGGTCGAAAGACTCACTAATTCTTAAATACGTCTTCGGCTTCATCAATAATACCCTCCAAGACACCTTCTCCCGAATGGCAGGTGGTGTCAAACACCGAGCGTTGGAGTCGTCTCTTTAAGTTAATTGTCACGTAACGTTCGCGGAAAGAATGAGTCCCTAAAACGACTTGCCCTCGCATATTTTCGCCATTTTTCGCACCACCTTTGAATATGAACTAAATCGTTTGAAAGTGGGACGCAATCTTCATCTTTTGATATCTTTCAATGCCGAGTACTTTACCGAGTCGTCCTCAAACACCCTGACATTGCTATCAATCTCGTCGCTCAGGTCATTCATAAATATAAGGAAGAGTTGAGGTCCGATTACATTGCCTTGAGGTACGCCTGAAGTAACTTTGACTTTAACCGAACAAATGCCATCAGGAATACTCGTTATTCCTTCTCTTAGAGGAAATTCATGCGATAATGGCCACAATAAACATGCAATATAAAATCTCGTTAGTTTGATAATTTCGACTTTGCAGGTTTTGAAAGTTCATCTTATCGCCGGCCCTGACATTACAGTGAAACCTCGGCTAACGAGTGACCCTGCTAACGAAGATTATTTCGCCGTTTCTCCGTCTTGGTTGTCGAATGTTTAAGTGTATGTGCTAACATAAGTCAGTAGATATGAACGGTGGGACCATCCTCGAGTGTTATCTTTTCCACTAAAAATGAGCATCACATGGGGGACACTCAACAACCCAAAAGGGCCCCCTTTTGACAACATGTTTTGATTAACGATTATGATTCCGGAACAAAATACCTTCGTTAGCCGAGGTATAACTGTAGTAGAATTCGTTACAATGGTGCCTCGAACTTGGCGATTATTTGTAACGGTCCTGACGTAACCGACAGATAATATGCACCTTAGCAATGAAGTGTCAATTGGTGTCAATTAATATATTGCAAGTGGGCCCTGGATATCTCAGCATCGGTCCTGCCAGTGGTAGTGGTCTCAATTCTCTCTACAAAAAGGAACAGAAACAATCCGCGAATGTGGCAATCCTGAGGACTAAAACACGCTTCTTTTTGTGACTAAACGTGACTAGTCTAAGAAAGTCCGCCTCTAGGGCCACAATGAGGTAATTACTTTCCTACTGCCGCTGAAATGGTTTGCGCAGACTTTGTCTGTCTGCAGCGTCCTCGAGGTACGAAGAAGGGAGGGGGAATGCGGAGAAGAAAGTAGGTCGGACGAAGAACGGGAAAAACCTTAGCCGCTTTCATCTCTATTGTCTTGGACCGACAGCGCTGACCTCTCCTAATTTATCCATCCCACCCTTCTCGCATTCCCTAAAGAAGATTCTAACTTTATTTCCGAATCTCGGAGTTCCATATTTATGCGATGAACGTCTACGTGTTCCCTTTGTAGTCACGGTCTGAAGCCACGATTGCCAGACTCTTGCTATTCCGAAAGAGGCGTTTTTGGGACCCGTGTGTTAAAAAAACAAACGGGACGGAGGAATGGCGGTTGCTATGCATTAACTTGTGATTACATCATACGAGGTGGGCTCTTTGATTCCTATATTCAGCCACATTAGCAAAAACGCTACCTACAAATAACAAACTCGAACACACATTCCAAAAAATAGCGGTTTAGCAACTGAAAAGCTCGTCGTCATAAAGTGCATTGTACGTAGATGCGATAAAAAAGTTAAAAGGCGATCTTATTTCACCTTAGCTAGGCCCCATCTGGAATATGCGGCAAGCATATGGGACCCAGCGGATGAAACGAATGTGAGAATGTGTAGCGCAATGCGATACGATTTTTAGAAATGTGCTGCGATAGAAAAGCAAGCGTTACGCAAATGCTCTCAGACGCAGGATGGGAAACTTTAAAATAAAAGAGATTAGGCTGCGATTCCTTAATAAATTCAGAGAAAGTACTTTAGCGGAAGACGTAATTGGTATTATGGGACCCCCTTCTGTACCTTCTGCTGATCCGACAAAGAGCATAAAACAAGAGAAATAGATGCGAGGACATGTCGTTTTAGGGACTCATTCTTTCCGTTACGCGACAACAATAAGCTAAAGAGGTGACTCGAACGCTTGGTGTTTACACCCCCTGCCACACACCGAAAGGAGGCTTGCAAGGGTATTTACGTAGAACTTCGCTCGAGTATTTGTGTAGAATACATTTTGCAGTTATTTGTGTAGAATACATTCTGCAGTAGGGCGAGTTATCGAAATCTTGGCTTTGATAAAAAAGTGTATGAAAATTCATTATCGTATGTCTCAAGAAGAGAGGGTAAAAGAGAAAAATGGTTTGTATATTTGCGCGTCTCTACTGAATTTGAACGCGTGTCGGATACAAAGACTCTCGCCGGATTTTCCTTTTTCAGGTTAATTAATCGGGATTGCACAGAGGCGGACCAGAAAATCGTGGGTTTTAGTAGGTACTGATTCAGCAACGTAGTATAATACTCTTTTTAAAACATTAACCGATCTTTACATCTGTAATTAGCTGATTTACTAAATTCAAACTTTTCATATTGTAACTTGAAGATGTATCAAGATATTTCAATATGCATTAAATCAATCATGATTATTAAATTGTTATTATTACGCCATATTTTTACTCTCGCAATCAGGGAGAGAGAGAGAGATTTTGGAGGCATCAAAGGAATTTCGCGAGATTACAGCGAGAACGGATAGCTGTCCCTTTTTCCTGATAGTGCTAAGAATACCAATCAGGCAGCTTATTAACAGGTTCGGTGATGTCACACCCCCTGCCATACGCCGCATGGAAGCTCGCGTGGTAATAATTCAAGTCAAATTTGAATATTAGGATTGGGCGGCGGTGAAAGGTCTTTAAATAAGTCCAAAATTTAAGAGGTTTAAGTGAAAATTAAATCCTTTGAAAGAAGGCATCTGAATAACTCTAACGAGAGGGGACAAATGGAGAGAGACAAACGGAGGCGATGACGCAAGAGATTAAGAACTTCCTGTTAAGAAGGATATCGCGCTCTTTGTGAAGATTATTGTTAAGGATTCGGGGCTCAGTAATTGCCGAAACAAGGCAACAAATCATTCTCCGAGGAATAGGTATTGTATCTGCAGATTGGCTTAAACTTCCTTAAGTGGAATGACGGGAAACGACGATCAGATGAATGAAAGAGACAAAGCACGCAAGGGAACAGTCACGTGAGGAAGTTTCTGTAGATTTGGATGATTAATCGGCCTTTCAATTAGTTTCGTCATTAACATAGGCGTTGTTGACGACGCAATAAATTTTAACAATGTCCGAGGGAAACAATTCCATGAATTGTTAAGTAGAGGAGGCGGGTTTAAGTGAAAGGGATGAATAATAAGTCTTCGAATGGAAATGTTATTCGTAGAACTACGCGAAAATTGTAAAGAGGCGTTTCATGGACACCAAATCGAGTTTACATGAACACCTGAACTCAAGCAAAATATAAATTGGAGAGATTCAGAGTTAATCAGACCTCTACTCTTCCTGATTTATATCAATGAATCGAGCGACGAGATTTGTGAGGGTATTAGCGGATGACTCAGTAATATATGGAGAAACATCGGAGACAAAATAGAATTTCACTATCAAACGATTTAGCACATATTCAAAGGTGGTGCGTAAAATGGCAAATAGATCTTAATGCAAATAAATGCTCTGTAGTAAACTTCTTCGAAAGGAAACAATGGCGTCAAAATCACCTGTACGTAACTGGTGGAATGAACACAAATTTAGTTAGTTGAATATCTCAGAATCAGTCTTACAAGTAACTTAAACTGGAGCACACATATTCCAAAAGTTAGCGGCAAAGCGACTAAAAGCTCATTTCCAAAAAAGAGAATTATAGGTAGATGTAGAAGAAGAAATTGAAAGAGAAAACGTCTGCCGCAGCCGTGAATCGAACCCGGGTCTCCCACTTTCCGGGCGGTTGCTCTGTCCTCTAAGCTACCACGACTTAGCTTAGACGACAGAGCATCCGCCCAGAAATTAGGAGACCAGGGTTCGATTCCCGGCTGCGGCAGACTTTTTCTCTTTCAATTTCTTCTTCTAAATTCAAAGCATGTGTACCATGCGTATCTCATCGCTTTTATAGGTAGATGTGATGAAAATGTTAGAGAGCGATTTTATTTCACTTTAGATAGGCCCTATCTGGAATATGCGGCGAGTATATTGGACCAGCGGATGAAACGTGTGCTCGCGAACTCGAGAAAGTGCAGCGCAAGGCGATACGATTTGTTAAAAAGTTCTACGATGGAAAAGCAAGCGTTACGCAAATGCTCTCCGACGCAGGTTAGGAATCCTTGAAAGAAAGGAGATTAGACTGCGATTGCTTGATTAATTCAGAGGAAGTACATTTACAGTATTATACGACCCCCTTCCGCTACTTGAGCGTGAAATAAGAGATATAGACGTGACGTTTTAGGGACTCATTCTTTCTTCGAACTATACGCGATTGCAATAAGCCAATGAGTTAACTGGTGTTTACCTCCCCCGCCACACGCCGAAAGGCGGCTAGCAGGGTTTTTATCTGGATGTACATAAAATCTAAAAAAAGTGTGTACCAAAAACAATATAGAAAAAGAGTTTCCTTTTATCAACCGATTAATTTGTCCAACACAACATAAATCCGCATTAATTTGAAACGGAAATGATAACGGAATATCAACGGAATCAATGACACGGCAGCAATTTTGATTGAACAACCTCACAGAATGCTAACTTTTCTTTTGTTAACTACACAAAATAAATCGTTCTGGAATATATGGAAGTACTTTCCCTTTGTCAAAGAACGTAAGTTTTAAACGAAGCATTCCATATTAAGGCAGTGGCAATACCGAATCGGTTTTATTCGATTATAACAAATAAATTGTGTTAGGTTTTTGATTTATGAGGTTTTATAACCATCAACAACATCGGAATCAGCCCAGTAGAAATATATTTCTATATTGATTTATTCATTCGCACAGTATTTTGATTTGCTCGATATCAATAAATGCGACCTCCGATTTAAAAACAAAAGCTATCGAATCCAGTAACTTGACCTCGACCTCGATGAAAATAAATAGAAAAACATTCTACGCTATACCACAAAAGGTTTTCATCTGTCACCTGATGATGACTCAACCATGGTCATGTAATAAAAACCTTTCGTGGTATAGCGTAGAAGTGTTTTTCTATTTATTTTCATAACAAAAACTATCGCTAAACGCTGACAAACGCAATCCTATTATTCGATGAGTTACTTAATTTCTATACGCACAGAATTACATTCTACTAAATTATTCATCAAAACAAATTCGTGTTATAAATCGATCGGTGCTATGAAACAGTTCTTATTTAAATCGTAATAGGACATGTAAATGAGCAATCGGGTTTCATTCACTGAGCTACAGATACCAAAACACGCTGCGATGGATACGACATGGATTCCGCAACTTATCTAAATACACACGAATGAACTGAACTGCACTCGTTAATGGACAGTTGTGCTAATTTTTTACCAAAGGCATTACCATTACCTTCTCAAAAGTTATCAATTTTCCATAAAATTTGAACGTTTGCTTAATAATAATTAAATCAACAATAATTTCAACAAAAATAATAATAACAACAACTTCATTAATAGAAACAGTGAGATAATCCTAATGATATCCAATTTAATAATTGCCATTATCTACGAACACAAAATACCATTCCCTAACAAGAAAAATTCGATTATCCGGAACTCCAACACGTGACCTTTCGGCTGGAGCGCCAACCACTCCTCCATCGCAGCCGGTAGAGCTTATAAGTATAGGAGACCCTTATTAATTTGGATGAACACATTTCTGGATCCAATTACTTAAATATTTTTGAAGGAGCGACGTCGATCTCTTAAAGAAAATCGCTTGGAAAGTGCACACTTCGAAAGAGAGATTACGTAGTCTAAAGAGCAATCACGTATTTCAAATGGAGGGAGAGCCACACAATCTGTTGACGAGGCTTCGAAACGCGCTTTCATGGAAATGTTCCATCTCCTCCACTAACACACTCCGAGGATCCTTCCGTCTAACGAACACATTTCCTACGAACAATGGGTTCTCCATTTTCCTATATTTTTAACTTTTATACGGAGGGATGCATCGAAAGAGAAGAGGGCTTATCTTGTGAGACCCCTCCGGCCGAGTGCAGATCCTTGTCCGCGCTTCCTCTGGGCCATTTCCCCTCTGTTTCAGCCCTTGTTTTTCTCTCCAACCACTCACACAGACATTCCTTATCCCCGATATTCTTTCCTGCAATCCCCATTAGATTTTTCGTGTCCGCACAGAGACTACGACTTTCCCACGAATGTTTCAAAACTAAGCGCGAATATCCCCTGAATTATATGAGGGGAGAAGCCACTGCTAAGCACACCAAAGACACGTTAATTCCTGAGTATTTGAGGAGGAAAAATACATTGATATTTCTGCGCGAGTCCTTAAGTAATAACCAATGACTCTTCCATTACAATCTTCAGCCCGAGGGCTGGTTTGAACCTCATCCCCTCCACCATCACCTACGAAGAGCTTCGGAGAAGGGACTGAGGCAACTAGGGAAGATGAGGAGTGAGGTAGTTTGCCATGGCTTTCCTCACAGAGACAGAATGCTATATGCGGAAAAGGTCCACTTATGTGAAGCACAATGACTCAACGAGTAACAATTTTCAATGCATTCAAAAAGGAGAGACCTTAATTAACTATTAAGCGATGCTCATACCTCAGTAGCATTCACATAATCATAGACATGAATTAAACCGAGATAAAAGTTAAAGAAAGATACACTTTTTTCTATCCTGTACCAAAACAGAAATGAAAAAACATTCCATTCATCAGGCTATCGCCGAATGCGCCTTATTAAAAATCCGCCCTTGAGAAGAATACATTAATTCTATTCGGAAATATTATTGGATGGCATAAGTATTTTCTTTGCGCAGTTACACCTCCTGAGACTGAATTTTAAATCTCCATAAAAACGCACATTTCGGCCGATGAAGGATCCTTTGAGGGAAGCACTTTGAAATGCGAGAAATTAAGAGTTTTTCCATTTGGTGCCGCCGTTCCAATATTTGTCTTTGATGGAACTTACACCTGGGAAGGAAATATTCCTGCAAATTTATATTAATAAAACTCGCGGGATTCAATTAAACCGCCGTCTTCTCATTAAAAACTTGCCATAATTGTGCTCGTTTGTTTGAGGATCGAGTTTGAGTTAAGCCAACGCAAAATGTCTCCGAAATACTCATAAAGGCCATTTCTCGAATTTGTATTGACATCCACCGTCTCTCTCATTTCCCTGTTTTTTAATTAAAACAAAGTTAAAATACGGTTAAACATTCGCGGACGAATGTAATCATAAGCTTTCCTTTCTTTGGGCTTCTGAATATGATTTCACTCCCAGAGCAGGCAGATTTTTTTGCGAATTGGAAAGATAAGCAAGAATTCGTTCTGCGATCTCCATTCATAAACTACGAATTCCTGTAGCTGATGTTTGGGACGCATTCAGTCGCAGTTAAGCAAATCTATTGAATTAACACAGACAAATATCAATTATCGGAGTTAATGCGGGCCACCTCGGATAATCGACAGCTCGGATAATAAGGGTCGTCTTGGGAACGTGAATTATGAAATAAACTCACCAAGTTCATGTTTTGCCAAACCTGTGTTTGCAGTTAAAAAGATCACTTTGATGTAAACACATTTTAGATAAAATATTTCTCTTTTTCCTTCATCTTATACATATAGCATATATAGTTTACTATGTTAGGGATTGGAAATGAATGCTAGGAAGAGATAGCGCACAGCGGGAAATACAGAGATGATTCTATGCTTCCGGAATATTATCATTCAAGTTTCAACATTTGAGAATTATAGTAGCCAATCATGGCGAAAGTTTCTGCTCAATGGCAATTTAAAAAGTAGAAAAAGATTGAGGCGACAAGTCCACGGGTTAAGGTGAAACATACAGCATTTGTATTGTTAATAATTGTTTGTATTGTTGCGCGAGTTGTTGATTCGGTTGATAAGGACGCTATGCTGCAGAATGTCTGCCAATCGCAATGAAAAGAGTTTAGTCGTGCACTCCGAGTGTATCCGAAATAAGCAGACATTAAATCGTTCTAAATCAACGGCTGTTAACATTTCTCCCGACGCAATATCCCGCAGGCTCATCAAATATCAACTGTTGCACGCCTACAAATAAATGAAAAGGTGGGTTTCATTTTATATTCCACTATGAAATTAAGAGACACAGACGGGAACATTCTCTCGGACCTGCATTTCGCAGAATTAGTACTCCTCACCACAATTACCAGTGGGAACAATCCCTGAGCAAATAAGTCAAGTATCAGCAATGTTAGAGTACAATGGTACGTACATCGACTTACGAACCGCTCAACTTACCAACTTATCGACATACGAACATTTTTCGTAGCCCATTATGACTATTATTATGGTTTGTAACTATACGGTGTACTTTAGAGGAACTTTATGGGATTACTAAAATGAAAATGAGTGTTTTGAAGCGTGCAGTTTGACTACTAGCTCCAGACTAGTAGCTGGGCTGACAGCTCGATCGAGATCGACCTATCTATGACTGAAAGATCGATCGCAACTTATAATTTGGAAGAATCTAAGCTAAAAAAGGTATTATTATTATTCCAAAGAATGTCAATAAACCAGGCTTTGCAAGAGAATGTATCAGACCGTTTTGCACGTTGAATAAAGAGTAAAAGCAAATCAGAAAACGAACAAAAATCCTTTTCCTCTACATTATGACCTGAAGATACGAACTTACTTTCGACATACGAACCGTGGTGCTCTTATAATCCCGACTACTGTATAATGTATGCTCATGAAGATGACCGAGCAATAAACCTTTCCCTAGCGCAATTATTTGTGTAATTTGACAAAATTTACAAAATTTGAATAAATTTACGTGCATCGCCTTAATATTCCTCTATTATAATAGAAGAGAAAATAGATAATGTGAATCCTATGAGATTTTCTTCGATAAAGATGAAAAAGCTACGGAGATATGGAGAGAGGGGGCCCTCTTTGCTTTTAGCACTAGGCTTAACTCTTGTTCATTTTATACGAAATATTTAAGCCGATTATTCTACCAATGTGCGGAAATTTACTCAAGAAAGACCCCTAAAATGATCAGCTGTCTCAGTGTTTAGAATCCGATTCACACACTTAGCCATAACTTCTCTGCTTCGCTTACGTTTTTCCATTTACAGAAGAATATATTCTGTTATTAAAAAAAATAGTGTTAGAGAAATCGACCAAAGAGATCCATCAAAGGTAAGTCCTGTCTTAGTACATACATGTTTTCGTAATTGCTCGAAGATTATATTTGTGTATGACCAAAAACTATTACCTAAAATGGTTACGGCCAAATTCGATTTTCTTTCGTCCATTAGGGATCACATTGCAACCTGCAGATGTTTACAGTAAGATACAATAAAAAAACTGGGTTTCTAGATAGGAACTCGGGAACAGATTAAGGTCGTAAGTAGACATCAACGGAGTCAAAAGAGAACTGAAGAAGCCGTCGCAAGAAATTTATATTTCAAAATTAGAAGAGAACGCTCTAATTTAGTCTCTTCTAAATTCTCCAAATCTCTCTTCCGGAGCCGAAAAAATCATTTCCGCATTCTCTTGTTATTTGCCTCAAACAGTTGCTAACGCCCATACTATAAAAAAATAAACGCGATTTCAGCGCACGAGGGAATTTTTCGGAGTTTCCTCAGACACGAGTCACGGGTGCGATCCAACACGCATGGCGAAGCTGATCAACGGCATCCAGAGAGCGGGCGCGGCGTGGGTGCGGCGAGCGTGTGGAGTGCGGCAAAGGAATGAAATAGGACCACTTGTATTAAAACCGAGAAAGACCGCAATTTAACGAATAGAAGGAGCAATAACGTAAAAAAGTAATAAACCGGCGACATATGCATCTAACGCGCAGAACAGCTACTTGCTTACATTAAAAGCACGGCCATTTCAGAACAGGCCTCTGATGGATTGTTAAATTCGAAAGATTCCCAGTTTTCCTTTTCCGGTTCAAACAAACAAATCGTAGCTGTTAACCGTCATATTACGGACACACAAAATAAAGGAACTGATTTTGCAAGGGTCGCTCAATAAGTCCTTAGAAAAATATCTAAAAATAAATTATTTTGTGTAGATTTTATGTTTAAGATTCAACATAATCTCCTTTTAATCCTATACACTTCTCTTTTTTAAGCCGTCCACAAAGTAAGATTTCGGAAGGTCCTCAAAATAGGCATCTGTTTGGGCGATCCTCGTTCGACGTGAACCGTTCTACGCCGAGCCATATTTTCAATGCTGGAAATAAAAAGAAGTCACTGGTGGACAAAACCGGTGAATACGGTGGATGTTGAAATAATTCGAACTTTAATTCCATAATTTTGGTTAACAAAACTGCGCAGGTGTGCACCCAGGCATTGTCTTGATGGAAGAGGATCTTTTTCAAATACAGACGTTTTTTCTTGATTTCTTCGCTTAATCGGTGCAATAACGACGCATAATTCTCTCCAGTTATCGTTTGACCTTTTCCAAGAAATTTGTGTAAATGATTCCGCGTGTATCCCAAAAAACCGTGGCCATCCCCTTGCCGGCAGATTTCACAGTCTTCGCCTTCTTCGGAGCCCGTTCGCATTAAAAAACCCTCTGTTTTGACTGATTATTTCACTTTTCACTCACTCGTATATTTCGGACAAAATTGAAAACACTGTGCCTTGCGATATGCCTGTGGCCTCAACTATATCGCGCACTTTGATTCGTCGATACAAAAGTATATCTTGGATTTAGTCAATCACTAACACACAACGACTTGTAACTAAGGACAATAACATTTTTTAATGATAATGGTAATGATTTTTTTTTTAATAGCAGGAGTCGGAATATGTATCGGGATTTGGAATCTGTAAAAATAATAGTATCGCCAACTCAGAAATTCTGATATAAAGCGACTCGAATTCGAAGAAGGAAACACTAACTCAAGTCGTACCCGCATGAAACTAAACAAGCACACGCTGGTGGGGACATCTGTGAATGAAAGATCGCATTACAGATCTCCTGGAGTCAGTTCACTCAATGAAAGGCAGAAGTGACGTAGGTTAAGGAAGAAGGGTCGAACAAACAACACAATGCAATTCGCTGGTATAAAATTAAGGAAGGCAGATCTTCTTGGGTGAATCGATTGGGTGCGACATCGCAGACAGGGTGAACGAACTGGTCAATTCAGCCAACACATCACATTTGCCTCTTCAAAAGACTACGTTATTCGAACGCAAACTGCCCGAGTATTACTTCCAATATAAAGGATGGAAAAAGTGAAAAATCCGTCCTTAAAAACAGAAGCGCTGTCAACCATTGAACTGGAAATTTCCCAGAAGCGACACCGCTCAACTTGGTGCCTTCATTTGGAAACAAAAAAGTGATTAAAATACTAACACAGTTTAGAAGCAAGCGAGGAACTTTTCTATTGAACTTTTTGATTTGTTTTAGTTATTGAGTAACAATACGTCGCCCGCTGACCTAGCGGCGAAATTGTATGATAGTAGGACTTGTTCTTTAGAATTAGCTCAAAGGGAAATAGCGCCTTCAAAGGGGCACTGAATGAAAAATGAGCGGCGATTTGTAAAATTTTCGTCTTAATCAATCGCAGTAAAACAATCGAACAGCAGATTGCGGAGGTCAGAATCTGCGAAAAGCGAGGAGGTGAGGAATGAGGCGCGAAAGGACGATGAATTTAAATTCCAACAATTTCAATTGAAAAATCGACAATTACCGATTTGTAATTCGTCATTTACAACCACAGCGTTATCGATGGTTAACTCGCGTACTTTATCAGCTTCACTTCTCAGTTTCAGTTTTATATGCTTCGGATTTTCTTTCAGTTCATTGAAGCACTTTTCGATGCTACAAATGAACGCGCCCCATGAGGTTGTTTCATCTCTTCCTCCGTCATTCTGACGCATCAATAAATAAAATTCACGGAGGAGGCCGTAACTTTGTGGAATTCTGACATTACACCAAGTGTTAAATAAACCAACGTATTAAAAACCATATAAAAAACCTTTACTGATCCACAATAATACATTATTATTAATAATAGGTTCATAGTGGAAAGACAGCAAAAAGAACAAGAAGAAAAATGTACAGCGGCCATCAGCAACATTAAGACCTCACGGGCAGCAAATAATTGTGTGCACCACGTTGCTATGATACCATGTTGTAGTCCACGTTGTGTAATACCATGTTGTTATTGGAGATTGATGATAATTCAGCGAAAGCATTTAGTTCGTCCATTGCGTTGCTAAGACACATTAAGGGAGGGTTCACTTTCTTATGTAGATTCTACGTGGCAATTGCTTTTTCCCACTTCTCAATGGTTAACTATGAAAATTGTAACCTTAATGAGAGAGTAATCCCCAGGCTCGCGCAGAATAAAATCTGAAGCATATCGAGCACACATATAAGCACATGTTTTGAGATATTTGATCGTTCATTGGACGAGATTAAACATTGAAGGAAGAACACCAAAATGTAAAACAATAGCGCACAAATATCCAACTCTAAGCAGTCTTCTTCACTTTTCTCACCGAGCCAGAATGCTATAAGCGGGACACGCCCAAAATAATGAATGCAATTACTCTATGAGTAGCACTTTTCATAGCATTGAAAAAAAGGAGACTTTTATTAATGACATTACTCAGCATCACTCATACCTCAGCACCTTTCATATTATAACAGCCATGAACAAGTCTGAAATAAAAGTTAACGAAAGATACATTTTCTCTATCTCGTACTGAAAGACAAGTGAAAAATATTCCATTCATCCGGACATGGGTGCAAGAGTCCATACAAAACCGAAATGGGTTATTTCCGAGAAAAGAAGACAAAAGTAGAAGGATGATCCCAGGACGAGATTAATTACAATAATAAACCCAGTAGTAATAATAATAAATTAAGTAGTAGTAGTATCGTTAAAAGTGCTTCGACAGCTAAGGTCTTTTCGCACGTGTCCTCCCACCGGGATTCGAACCCGGGATCGATTTCACCGATGTCGAACGCGTTGCCGTCTTGGCGGTCCGAGAACCCGCGCGATTAAAGACTTGGACGATGCTCATAAAACACGGAAGAACGTACGGAATTCACTTCCCTTTTCGAGCCCAAGGAAAACATTTGCTCAACGGCCGCCTCAATCTGAACTTGATTTGGCTGCGAAAAGACAGCTTCCGTCCGTTCGCATTTTGAGGAGGAAATCAAAGTACAGCCGAATGAGAATCGATGCAACGGCGGTGCTGTGGCAGGTCACAGCGATTCAAATGAGCTGCAGTGCGGTATTTATGCTTAGCTGACGTAAATGATTCCTCACACGAGTTAGTTGGAGACCAGTCTCCTTGGAATCGCGAATTGCAGAGGGAATATTTTTAGACCTCCGGAATCTCTGACCAAAGCGGAGAAATCATTAAAGCCTCGTGTGCCTTCCGTAGTCACTGCAGAAGAGTGTTAAAAGCGAGCAAGAGGTAGAAATTCAAACTGTACCAAAGGGAAACATTTCGCTCTGAATTTTAAGATGCGATCGGCTCATTAGTGGAGCGAACCGAACAACCGATATTTTTGACGGAATAGAAACCAAGATAAACGATATTTATGAAAGGATTCTGAGAAAATATTAGACTCGTTGGTTAAATTTATGTTGATTTTTTTGTATTTATCTCTGTAAAACTTTCTTATACTGTTTGCGTTGTTGAATGTGGCATAGTATAACGTCGCCACCTGTCCTAGTGTCAACCTGAGGCGAAATTGCATACAATCATAAACTAAGATCAGGGGAAATAGTCCCAATAATAATCTCAGCAACTGCTGTCATAATTTGCGTAAAAACCTCAAAACAATTGGAATAAAAAGTCAAATCATTCTTCGACTACAAAATACCGCTATAATCAGTACTTTCTCCATAAGAAGAAGATTTTTGAATGACTATTAAAAAACAATAAGCGAGTTTCTTTGGCTTCTGGGATTGCTGAATGTTTCCCAGACTCCGTGCTGAGAAGCGCCAAATAAAAATACGAGATTTTTACAATTAATTTCCATGCGAAAAAGCGCCTTTAAAGTGGCCCTGAATGAAAAAGAAGCATCGAAATTGGAATTCGTAAAACGTTCGTCTAAATCAATTGGCAACGTTTCCACCTTGAGCGAATAAAACAATCGAACAACGAATTGCGGAGGAGACAATCTGCGAAGAGCGAGGAATGAGATGGTGAGGCGCGAAAGGGCGATGAAATCAAAGGGCGGAGAGATACTGTTTAGGGATAGCATCGATTTGGAAGGCTTTCCCCAGCACAGAAAAATACGACCATTTTTCGCACGAAAATCGGAAACTTACTTTCTACCGTTGGTAAGGATTTATATGGGCGCCCGAGTGATGAGGATTTCCGACGCCCACAGAAAAATACACTCTTTTCCTTCTGCCGTCCTTCGGCGCCCGAAGAGATAAATGGTGCACCCTTTCTGAGGAAACGGAATTTCTTATGCCACATCGCACTTCTCTAAACCTACGACAACTCAACAGACCCTATCACATTAATCGAAGCAAATGTATTCAGGACCCTTTGAATTCAGAGCGATATTTCCGACAAACATCGGCAGGGCACTGAGTTGTTAAATGTCCGAGCGAAAAGATTTGCACGAAATGAAGCAAATAGAATCATGTGACTCCCATTCTCCGTGCCGCGATGCACTGGTGAACTATCGGTGTGCCGCATGAATTGTTAACGGGAACTCCGAAAATTAGTTTCAAATTACATATACTCTTCACTGAGGGCGTGCCCACGATTTGTCGAAGTACTTTCGTTCTAAGCCAAAATTGCCTTCATTCTTGGAGCAGCTAAACTTCTACCCTAAATGAAATAAAGATGAATTAATATTTACATATATTCCCTGAGAGTCAGCATTGGCGTGTCTAACTTTAATCTTTAAAACAATTACTATATATCCTTGCCAATTATATCTTGGTTTAAAAAATCTTTATTGGCATTACGGGGGACGCAAAACACCCAAACCCACTCTACTAGTGCTACGCCACGCCACGGACTTTACTATTTCGATAAAATGCAATTCAACTTTCGATGTCATATAAAAGATTCTATTAGAGAAAAACTGGACATGTTCAATCTTTTCCTCCATCTAACCTAGTCATGTCTTCACATATTTTAATACCGGCAAAAGACAGTCACATTTCGATAATATTAAATGCCCATTGCGCGAATTTTATTTTTTTCTCGAGGTGTTGTTACAATCGACCCTTACACAACGTATTCGGACAATCGAGGCCTAACCAAAGTGCAAACACAGGTTCTCACAGTTGCTAAATTAGTACGCCTAACTTCCACCCCAACATGTGAGCCACAAGTGAGTTCGTAAAATGCATATGTATCACATTTCATTCACATAATTGACTGTGGGACTCACGGATAGCCGAGTAGGCAACGCGTCCGACTTCGGTGAAAGTGGTCTCGGGTTCGAATCCCAGTACATGCGAAATGACCAAATCAGTCAAAGCACTTTTAGCAATAACACTACTACGATCTTTGTCCTTCATTTGTCGTGATACTTTATCGATTCCCTTCCACTATAATTTCCTCTTTTTTATAAATTGGAATCCGTATTGAAATTTAATGCTTCGTGATGATGAATTTTCAATAAAAATCACTGAAAAAACCGCAAATATTACGAGGGTCGGTCCGAAAATAATACTGTGCATTTTTTTCTCAAAAGCTATTTCATCTTCAAAAATGAAATTTACACCTATGAGAGAATGATGTTTTATCCGCTCAATCTATTTCAAGTTTTATTGCCTTCCTCCAGCGATTCACTACGGCATGTACGCCCTGTCGGTACCAGACCTCGCTCTGGTTATGGACCCAGGTTTCTACTTTCAAGGGCCTTCTGATTCACTCCATATCCAACTGTACTCCTATTGACTGCAGATGTTTCATAGACTTTTCATAAATATTTGTGAATATTCCCTAACGTTCCTCTCTCTATTCACAGAAATTCGATCACAGCACGTTGTCTGTTTATCACGGTCAGACTCCACTTTGAAATATTCCTACAGCTATGCTGTCTGCAGGAGAAAACTGAAACATGCATGCACATACATGCGGGAAACGTCAAAAAATTCGAACTTACAATTTGAAATTACTAGCATTGGTTTTGAATGCAAATAAAAATGTGGGGTATTATTTTTCACCATCCCTCGCATTAAAAATAAGTGAGTGCGGAGTAGGTGAAGAGGAGGCGATGGCAGATCTGCTTTAAGGACTCGAGCGATGCTTCGTTAACAGCGGAGAACATATTCGAGACAAAGGCGAACCCCTTTTCTGCGGCAAACAATGTTTCTTAAGCCACAGAGAGGCTGGGATTCCAATTTCTGGAACATCTATGGGGCATACTGCAGGTCACCCATTTGCCATCCTATTATTCTGAAAATCCGTCACGAAACGAAGAGAAACTAAGCTAAGAATGTCGATGGCGAATGCAAAGTAAATGAGCGAATAGAGTGAATAGGAAAGACAATGGCGAATGGAAGAGATGTCCAATAGGAATGGCCCGAGGCTGACACCAGAAATAAAGGCGCTGAGAGGACATCTGGGAGAGGGGAGAGGAACTTTCGAGGAGGGGGCCGCAAACATGGTGGAGGCAAGGAATAGGAAATTGAATATCGGTGGAAGGGGAAACGGGGAGAGAATAAGGAAATTGGAAGGGGAAAAATGTAGGAAGGGACACTGATTAAAACGCTTGATTGAAGGGAATGAGGCGAAAGACTGATGGTTCACTCAAATGGAACTTGTAACTATCTCCTTCTGCAGTGAATATTTTGCAAATAAATTCATCAAACCACAAATCAACTACAAAATTCGGCCGACTTCATAGCAACGTCGTCAGATGACTAGCAACGATCATAACATACGTGGGGGAGTAGGAATCGGTGGGCTTCTATTCAAATTTTTCCATTGGTTTCAGTACTTCTGTAAAGGATTCAGTCCCCAAGCCGGATGACTACTGAGCCTCAAGCCCCTACGATTAACAACAAGAACTCCCACAGAGGGAATGAGGCTTACTATGCGAGATGAGGAGTGAGGTAGTTTGCAATCCAGACTAATAAAGAGTAGTAAACAAAAGAACGTGTGCCGATGCAGGTGAGCAACGTAACCGGCTGTGTTTCGCTCTTGGGGTTGATGAATGCACTGCTTAAATGCTATTCGTGAAGCGATACTTCAGACTGATGGGGCATACACTCACATTCTGCGTTTAAGAGGTACAAATGAAGGAATTTGAGGGGAAATGGGAAATTCAAAAAGGGAAAGGAAGAAGTGAAGGCGAAGAAAAAGATGGAGGAAATGAGTAAGAATAAAGAAGTGGAAATGAGGATCGAGGGGATGGGAATGCAGACAAAAGGACTGAGATTTGGGCGGAGGGCGATTTCTCACGGGAGATGTGCCACTTCAATTATTCAATTGCGGAATTTGCTTCCCTTTTCGTCGTCGGCATCGACCGCCTTCTACTGGAATCGCCCTCACATCGCTCCAAGGCCATCAGATTCTGCTTCAAATTTGGCTCGACTTTCTGCGAGGATTTTTCCTATTCCGTAGGTCCACTATGGTGTATACATAGACATTTAATGGATATTTGGATATAGACATTACATGGATAATAGCAATAACAACAATCATCATATATATAGAAGGAAAATGTCTGTCCGTTTGTCCGTCCCCCTATTTATCTCAGAAACGGCTTGACTTAGACTGAAACAAACCGCATTGTGTTTCTACGATGCTCAAACCCCCAGGAAAAAACTCATCTCTGTAAAGGCCCGGGTTCGAACCCAGGAACCCATAATACGTTTCCATAAGAGATGAACGTAAAGTACGTTTTCATGACTTGCAGAGGTTGTTCCTTTTATAAAATTAAATTAGAAACAATGGTCCTACGAAATTGAAACAAGTATCTAAAGAAAGGGAAATAATCATGGAATCATATTTTAGTAGTGAATCATGCATGTAATTTCAAAATTGTGAGAACTTTAATAAAATACACGGAAAATTCGTAAAACGTTTCGGAAATAAACAACCCATACCTTTGACGACCAAAGCAATTGTTGAAAATTGATTTCATGAGTTGTCTCATATAAATAGACGAGGATAATCAGTTAACTTTTCTATAAGAAATGCACGTAAAATAGGTTTTCGTTGCATACAGAGGTTGTTTCTTTTACAAAATTAAATTAGAAACAATAGCCCCACGNTGGTATTACGACGGACTGTTTCTGGCTTAAGAGGACCAGATATAGACGACAATAGATTTTTAAATTAAATTAAGTTCCGTCATACTTGACGGGGGCGTTTACTAGTAATAATAATAAAATGACAGTAGTCCGCTCCCATCTCATACCACCCTCACTTTGCAACACGAACGTAATAAAATATGAATTTAATTAATTAATTTAATAAAAATATTAATAATGAAACAATAATAACATGTAACAGTAAAGGTAAGCGAAATAGTAAAATAGCTTGAGCTTAATCCCTTTGAAGAAATACACCCGAGATGAGGTGAATGTTTCCAGTCCTGTGACTGAGAAGTGAAGAAATCAACTGATGATTATGATACGACTTCATTACGGCGATAACACCAAGTCTTATAACAAACCCAAGGTAATTTGCAATTCAAAAGAGAGATTAAAATGAAATTCAAAAAAAGAGAACTACATTGCGGTTACACCAGAGCAGGAAGATGAGAATAAGCGAATGAAATGAAACAGCGAAACCGACTGATTACGTTTGAGGGAAATGGCAGG
Organism: Ladona fulva; assembly: GCA_000376725.2. NCBI lineage: Eukaryota > Metazoa > Arthropoda > Insecta > Odonata > Libellulidae > Ladona > Ladona fulva. Next base: position 233,170 of record KZ308649.1, read on the forward strand.
CCAAAGTAGACCTGAAAGGCAGACAATAATAAAGCATATACACAGACATTTTAGAAGCAACTTAGAAACGAAATAAAACGATACATTGGCCAAAGCAAAATATTCCTTAGCTGAAGTGCTGTTTTCATTGGTTATAATTTCTAGAACGCACTTTAACACTGCAAAGTATCTTCTTTCCATAATGAGTACTTTATTTTAGCCAATCTTATGAGTGATAACCCTCAGCCGAGTTAATCAGATTAAAGTTTCCCAATCAGACACCACTGCTCACATCATTTTGTATACTACAAGAAGGACTATTTACATCGGTTTGCTCCACTTTCCGCCTTCGTAATTTTTTCCGGAATACTCTTTAGTTTAATAAAGTATAACTTCAATTAAATAAATCCTCAGAGAGTTGGACTCTTCCACTTGAATTCTTCTTCGGCTAATTAAGAATTAAGAAAACAAATACGCACCGTCGATTAGGAAAACGAAGTTTTTGGAGACTCTTGTATTGAGATGAGACAGGTTGCGAAAAAAACACTGCGAAAATGGGCATTGCCGTAAAAGCCAGTGCATGTCGTAAAAGCCAGAAGCGTGAATCCGAGGCCCCACTGCGCTGTAAGAGCTAAGACCACAGTTTTGAATTGATCCACACGGAATTCTACGGAAAAGTGACTTCCTGTAATACCAAATGGTAAGTTCGTGGTACGCTAGAGTTCTAAAATCAAGCATTTCAAATATAAATATTCTTATTCTGTTCAATTATATTTTACTTACATTTTCAAATCAAATATCAAATGTACTTAACTTAGTTATTTGTAAGAACAATGCATTTCTTTTGTCTATTTTTTTCCAACTGTGTTGCTGACACTCTTCTTTCACTTATTTCCCCTTCTTCTTTTAAATTTTAGTTGCTACTGTCAGTAGATTTCGCAGGTTTTACACGCCCCCTTCTTGTGGCTGTTCCTGCTGGGTTTTAATTATTCCAAAGTGCAGACTTTGGTATTTTTTAACTCCACCAGACAGTTTCTTCTTTTATTGCTTTTCTATATGTCTTTCATTCTATCTGTAACGACTAAGGATTGGATATTAGAAGAGACTAATAACTCCAAGTCTCGCCATTAAATAAAGACGTTTTATTATTATTATAATAAAAATCGGAGGCCGAATTTGGAAGGGCAGCGACATTCGTCCAATAGCACAGAACAGAGGGTCATTTCATCAGAAGCGACACTATCGAGTTTAGTTGAACGCAAGGCTATATAAGCAGTAGCTACCATTTGTATTGTTGGCTTGTTTGTATTGTTGCGTGAGTTGTTTTTCGTTCGTTCGGTCGTTAATGGCGCTTCGTTGAGTCGATTAAAAGCGTTCAGTTGTACACTCCTTGTGTTTACGAAGAGTAGCAGAAATTAAATCGTTCTGAATCAACGAATTTCCTCTCATAATTTCTCCCGACGCAATATTCCGCACGTAATGACAATAATTGGTGATTCACATAAATGTAAGTTTCTGATTTTAACATTTCCACTTCGAAACAAAAGACGGGTCAGTTGCGATCGATCGGCGAACTGGATTTTATCGGCCATAACGAAATTGGACGGCGGCAATTAATTTTAATTTAAATGGAATCAGAAGAAGCGTATTGGGGCGTTGATTCCGATGACCGGAGAGGCGTTAATCAAGCAAAACATTTCTAATTAGTAAAAATAACGCGGCGTGTTAATATTGGAACGGCGCATTTTAAGAATTTAAGACGGGGCTTAAAAATGTTTTTTTCCTCCTTACGCCGAGATTCCGTGTTTTTTTAGGGCCACGTCCCCTTGAGTGTAAGCGCGTCGCTAGAAGTGGTCCAAATGAAATTCGCGGTGTCCGGCATTTGAAGTGTCCTAATTAAAAACGTGGGGAGACCGCAGGTGACCTGTGTCATATCAACGAACCACTGACACTTTCATTATCGAGAACTATTTTCAAAATGGAACCAAAATCTCTCCTTGGATCAAATTATCGCTTCATTTGCCCTCTCTTATGGAAAAAAATAACTGTTTGCGTCATTGAATCGAAACGGAACCGAACAAAGCCTCATTTTTGTCGAAGTGAAAACCGAACTCGATTTGGAAAAAGTGAAAATCGTGAATAAGAATCGAAATTAACTATTTATTCCGCTCCGATTATCAGTTCCCAGCAACACCTCTTTTCTCAAGGGAAGCCAAAAAAATGCGAACTACGACATGAAAATAACTATTACCAAATTTTATTCTTAATTATGGTGTAATGGGATATAATTTCTTTAAATTTGTAGATTCTCAGTTAATAAGCAAAAGAAGTAAGGTTACATGCTCGATCATAGATAAAGAAATGAAAGAGAAAAAGTCTGCCTGTAGCTGGAAATCGAACCCGGGTCTTCCACTCCTACAGGCGGATGGTGTGACCTCTTAACTTACCACGACAGAACGATTGAAGGAGAATTATAGCTTAGAGGTCAAAGCATCCGCCCGGAAAGCCGGAGACCCGGCTTCGATTCCCAGCTACAGGCAGCATTTTTCTTTTTCATTTCTTCATCTAGATTCTCAGTTAGAAATAACGAAATAAAATTTCGGGAGGACATGATGTTAAAATGGTTGGAGCGAAAAAACAGGTTCTGTTCGATGTTGGTGGTAGGAACAAAACCAGATCTGAACCGATATTCGTTTTCGTCGCTGAACCGGAGCGAAAAAAGTTATGGTTCGATGTTTGCGTCGAGGAGAAAATATTCGAGGAAAATGAAGGCGGGGAGAAATCACGGAAGAATCAACATTTTCAAGAAAGAAAAGAAGGGAATTCAAAAAAGGGCAGCGAAGATACGCTAACGGTTCATACAATCACTGAGACGTAATTCCTTTCGAAACTCCTGCTTGATTATGCAGGAAATTATCAAACATTATAACAGTTTATATCCATCTACGAATCATTTCTTGCATTTTATAACTTTATATAACAATTATAATTTGTTTGACCCATACATGTTCCCCTCAATAGCATTTATTACAATCAGAAAGCACGAGAAACAGGGGTCCAAGGGTCGATAATCACAGGAAAACATAAATATCGAATAGAATACGTAGAAAAACGATGGCTGGAAAAAAATATTTAAAATACAACATAAGAAAATAGAATAAGAATTATAACACGCAAAAGCACAAATAATTGTGAAAGTTACGTAGAATTACCAAATAAAGACGTACAAATTACGATTAGTAGAACTAGGAGAAAATAGTTCTTGAAGATATTTCTCAGCACACTTCCAGTTTATATTTGTCGATTTGTACAATAAAGAGACATTTCTGCAACTAGAATTCGGCAAGATAATAACAAATACGACAGCAACGTCAAAAAATCGGCGATGCTTAAGAATTCCGAAATCCGTAGAAGCGTAGAAAAGCCGTAAATCACACATTTCCGTTTACGTTTTTCCAGGAATTCAATAAATCGTCATTAAGCAGCCGCAGACGAAAGTAAAAACGTGGAATACTTCCGAATAAATTCTAGAAATGGAGGGCACAGGCGATATTTAAGAGCAGGAAAAAAGATCACATCTTTCGACATTTGGAATAGAGCCACATTTTAGAGAGCTTAAAATCAACTGTACTACTGCCGTTTGGTTTAGCAGAAATGCAGCCAATAAGTCGTATCTCTCATTGAGGGCATGACCTTCAAGAATGACATAGATAACAGCAGCTCGTCTCAACTAAAATTACGCGTTATTGGCAAACTTTCCTCTGACAGACAAAATCAGCCGAAGACATCATTTACTGCACGATAGGGAACATGTAGAGGTTCATTACGGACATAATGCACCACTTTTCACGAATTGGAGCGATTAGATAATTATTTTATGTCCATTACGTCGGAATCAACTTCGTCAAGTTGAAAAAAATGGAGAACGTCACTCTTGACTCTTTCTAGAGTTTGTCTTCTTTCATTATTATGTTGACATTTTATTGCTTGGAATCGATGCCCTTCGTATGTCCTTCAAGTGCCCGGTTCGGCTGCCATCGGCTAGAATCAGTACTATCGAAAGAGAATAAGATGACGTACGAACCTTATCTACGACGAAGAAATTTAATCTTCGACTCGGATCGATGGGACACGCAACTGATCATACACCGCCATTTGCATTTCATTCGAAACATTTGAAATCAAAATGGAAGCATCAGAAGACACGTGAGACTTGGCGCGCGTGCAGTATTCACGGACGCAGTTCAGAACCAGTTCGGAGCTGCCGCGCATGAGCAGGACGATTTTCCTATCCTTCGCGAAGTCTAAAAACGCGAACTGCGCAAGCGCTCAATTTCCGAACTGGTTCTGAACCACCTCCACGAGCACACCTATTGTGAAGAATGCCCATAAATTGGAATGGTATCCCATCGCTGAAAACGAACTCTATAGAGGAAAGAATCGATGTGATTAAAGGAAGAGGTGGAGGATGTGATGCGGAGAGAGGGCAATATGCAGCAAATGGAAATAAAAGGATATTACTGGAATGGACGGCGGAGTGAATAACTTTCCAAAGGAAATAAATCAAGGGTCGATAAAGAAAGGAAAAGAGGGTCCTCTCCAAAATAGACCAACGTGTGAGAGAATCGGAAGGGAAATCAGATCAACGGAAATCGTGTTTTTTATGGGCAAATTGAGAAAATGAAGTTCATATCTCCATACCCACGCCGACGAAACACGAAAAATTTAATGACGAAGTGGTGAAGACGACCGGTGGTCGCCGGAGAACTTTAAATAATTCGAGGCAAAGATACATTTATCAATGCTAGAGCAACGGTAGAAGAAAGTAAAACAACCGTATTTCTCGTGGATGATTTAGAAAACATTTTCCCGAAATACACCCACGTATTTCTATCCGAGACAGGAAACGTAATCCGTGGGTGAGAACGATGACGAAAGCAACAGCCATGATGGATAAAATGAAATTGAAGAGGGCAGGCCAAGGAAAAACGACGACCTGAGGGCTGTCAACAGAATGTCGATATTAAGATTATTAAAGCCAAGAAACAGCCGAATGACAGGGTGGCACTTTAATCACATCTTTCTAACTGAAAGTGTTTGGATTTTCAGCCAATTTCTTTGCTTGTCCATTCGACAGATATCTTTCGTATATCAACCACAGGCTGACGAAAATGATCCCATTTCCTTCGGGGTCACAGATACGTGGGCAACGCACTCCACTTCGGCAGAGCCGCGCCGTCCTACGGTTGCAAGGGGTGCACCGCACCCGGGAGGCGGCAACAGAAGTGTAGCCAACCATTATTATTATTATTACAACAACATTCTTTGTAGCTTCCCGTGTGATAGACACGACTTATCTAGGAAAGATTATGATGTGAAAAAGGTTTGCAGACATTTAAGGAAAGAATTACGGCTAACTAAAGACGAGAAAGGAATATTTGTGCAGTGGATTTAATCGAAATTAATTATGTTACATTACAATTTAAAATAGAAACTTTCATATTTAGTTGCGAAAGATACATTTCATACTAATCATATAATTTTAAGTTCTGCGCATTGCGATCATAATGTTACTCGAAAGTAATGTGAACTATTTGCAATTTACTATTCCGTATGCAATTTACTCCGTCCACGCTCAGAATATGCATCATTGATTGTTTCTTATGTTTTGTCCAATATAAGCTGGGGAACGAATAAAAAAAACTGGTTTTTCGAAGCCTTTCAAAATAATTTTTCCTGCAAATCAGGAAATGTATTGTTTTGGTGTTTCATTTTAAGGGAAGCCAAATTATGTTTGCACTCGGGCGGCCAAGAGCGGTTGTGGGTCCCGGGTTGTATTCCCGGTGGGGATTCAGACGCGAAATGACTTCAGCTGTCGGAGTACTTATAACAATAATACTAT
>KZ308649.1:243809-326600 GCA_000376725.2 Ladona fulva
TTTCTATAAAATACGAATAATTTCTTCGAAAGTGGGGTTATTTATGAAACCTGCGTGGGTTGACGGAACTTCTTTCGCCACCCATAACGGCAGGCCCTTGAGTATGCATTCATGTATAGTAGCAGGTGTCGCCTCATTTCTTTCCAAACTGCTGATGCAGACCACACATCTCCTGCAGCCTTCGGCACCAAAACGTCTCCACCAAATCGCCCTCGAGGCGAAAGAGGACGAATTTCTTATTCTGTCGGTCTCAGTGGCGCAGTGGTTAACGTGGTAGACTAGAAACGCTGTAGTCCCGAGTTCAAACCCCGGTTAGGGCACGGTTGATCGTGACTTGGAAAAGGTCAATTGTAGGAATGGTATCTTAAGACTAGAATTCGCCAAATAAAGTCGTCCTTATTACTGTTACCTCTTTTCAACGAAAGCTCCGGTGGTCGATGGGACGACACCTCGGCTTAACGACATTTTCAAAACGCTCAATTGTTAACAAGCTCCATTTTTAACACGTTACATTGTTAATACGCTACACTGTTAATAGGCCGTCGAAATTCTTGCGTAACATAATTATAATTGTTAATTTGAAATAGCAGTTATGGAACTGTCGGTCAAACGGTGGACTTATCGGAGCAGTCGCCTTTGTGTCTCATCGGACAAAAGAAGCAGCGGTGGCGGTCGAGTGGCTGCGAATTCCGTTTGAAAGTACATTCGGAGGGAAAAGATAAAATAATTCCTCTGCCGTCTTCGCCGTTCCTCTCAATGAATCCCAAATTGATTTATCCTCTTGGTCCCGTGAAAACGAAAATTCGCCCTCAATTCTCCTAAACTCTCATTTTTCACCCTCTCGTCACTAGGCGATGCTAATAAAATGGAAAGAGGGCTATTGGATGATCCTTGTGTGTGGACCGTTACCAGTCTAAGTGGCATCTCAGTCTTTTTAACATGCATTCGTTCCCAAGCCAGGAACAATATTGGGGGTTTTAATTCTTAGCACTATAATAGTCTAGCCTGTGACCTAGTAAAATGTTATATACTAACTTAATATTAATTAGGTGATGCCACCTTTGTTTACATTTTTTTGTTTCTTTGTTATTATTTTCTTTTCATACTACTAAATATTATTTAGTATATCTATAGTATTTTTTAATCTTTTCTTTTTTTTTCTAGGGGCAGAGCACCATAACTTATTTATAATAGGATTATTAACTAATATTAGATTTTTATGAAAATTTTAACGTTTTTGCTTTTTCTGCTGAAGTGCTCAAATTATGATATTTTTTAATTTCACGTAAATAAATTAGTTTATTACTACAAGTGGCTGCTCTTATTAGGTTGTTATCAAAGGTTTCTAATTTCTGTAGGTCCACACGTTCATCTCTCTCCCTCGGAATGGCGCTCCAATCACCGCTCTTAGCTACTTCTGCATTTTCGCGATTGCGAAAGGGAACGAAAGATTAGTAAATTCACAACTGCACATCCGACTGATATCTCATTTCAAAACAGAAGGAGAAAAATTGTTCGATTTACTAATAAAGTTAGTTAATGTTCGTTAGCGGCTCTAGTTTAAGTTGAAATTGAAAGCGAAAATAAATACTTGGTGCTTCTGAGATTATATTTTAATGGTAATAAATTTGATTGGAACAGAAGAGAAATGAAGAGCACCGACCGATGACCTCTGATGGACCTTAAGAAGCATCTTTTATGTTTATAACACTCTTCCATTATATAGGTCCTGCTAATATAACTTGTAAATGAAACATTTAAAAATCGATATTGATAAATTAAACACTTGTCTTTTGGTACAGGATGGAGAGAAATGTATCTTTTACATACTTTTATCTCTCTTTTGTTCATGGCGGTGATGATATGAAAGTTAATGAGGCATGAGTGATGCTGAATAATGACATTAATTAAGGTCTCTCGTTTTTGGATGTTATTATAACTGTTACTCGTAGAGTCATTGTGCTTCATCTTGCTCAGTAAGACTTGTTCCCCTCTCCTAGCTCTTAGGAGCTGATGGAAGAAGGATTGAGGTCCCACCCGACCTTCGGGCTGAATACCTGACAGAAAGGAAGTATGTAAAGCAAGATACTGCTCGCACTGTTAATTTTTTATAATATTTATAAAAAGACAGTATATACTGATTACATGACAATATAGTTATTGTTTATGGTGACAGTAATAATTGATTTAAAGAGTGACTCCTCTTTGTGTCGTCAACATTGCGAGTGATAACAACCGCGTTACATCAATGATAGAATAATTAATTTATCTATCTTTTTACGAATTTGCACCTTTTGTGTAAGTGGTGTGTGAGTTCCAAATTTGTGAATTCTGTGAGTGGTGATGTCCGAAAAGTTGGCCTTCCTGATTTAGAGTGCAGTATGAAAATCGAATTCCCCCGTAACAAATACACCAAGTTAGACGTACAAAAATTACACCGCATTAGACAGCAAATCGCAGTCAATCCGCAGTTCGTTCAATTGCTTCCGAAGTCGCTCCTTCACAAACATTGAACCGCGCGGGAGAGAGAGACTTAATTTCATTGGGCGTCGAGGACGACATCGCTCGGCCTCATTGCAGTTGGCAGACTATAGCGAAAGGGAAACAGGCGCTGGACTGAAGTTCTCCATTCTGCAAAGCCGAAATTGCCACCTCAAACACTGTTTCACGGGCAAGAAATGTGTATCGGAAGAAAAATTTCCGCCGCCCCTCAAGATTTACGCCCCCTGCAATGCAGACTCCGAGGGCCCGCTTCCTCTGACCCTAACTCTTTTCTGCAAGCTCTTCCTACGACCACATTACGGGTTATTTTACCCCAACAACTAAAAATAAATGCAACTTAAACATTTTCAATACATAAAATATCATGAACATTAACTCTTTATACTTATTAAACCCAATCTTATCCTTAAAATTTAAAATCAAAAATCACTTTCGAGCAAAAACTTTTTAGATAATAAATTTATCTCTTCCTTCGTATTAGTATAAGCGTCAATTGTCCAGAAGCAGTTCTTCTCCAGTTTGCCAGTCTATGGTGCAGTTACAGCAAAAGCAATTTAAGCGGTGTAAAAGTGGAAAAGGCAAAGTACACGAACATGTACCTCGGTTAATCGGGACTCGGATAACATAAAGCATGGGATGTTAAGATGGTAGAGTCTGAAGGGAAATGTTAGTGAAAGTGTGCAAGTGGCGATTTCGGTGTGTAAGCTAAAAAAAGGATAATCGATGGGATGAAATTCCGCAGCCATCCGTAGACCATCGAGGCACGTTCATTTTTGAAAGGGTCACGTACAGGATTAAATTCCCCCGCTCACTTTTGGGAACACATTGAGAAGAAGCAATAACTTATCGAAAGTATCGAAAATCAGAGGCCCGAAGTTTTAATCAAAAACTTCGAAAAAATACAATAATAAATTATACCGACTCTGCGTTTTCTTAAGTATTGGAAAGCAATTTGCTACGATTCCGAAGATTACAATTTTGTGACGACAGTTTAATCCTGATTATTTAATAAATGTATCTCGCACGGGTATGACGGTAATGTCTCTCTAATTCAAAACAGTTACAATGCGCCGATACATTAAACGCTTCAACGCTGATGAGGAAGAGAGGTTGCCACAAAAGTTACGTCTTTTACGGCGGAACAATCGAAGATGGTTATATTAAAGCGACTTATCAGTAAACTCATTGCCTCCATGAGAAAGCAGTCTCAACTCTGTGTTTCCAATTGTGTGGCATCGTTTTTTTTTCTTAAGTATTGTGTTAGTAAATTTTAATGTACGTTTTTCCTTTTTATTTCTTCCACAGACCTCCAGTAGACTACAGAACTAGAATCGACCCCCTGCAATATCATTCAAACTCATTTGGGGCCAATAGTAAGAAGATCAGTGTACCACACCTGACAACACAAGAGTTGAGAGAGACTGATTTCTCACGGAACTCTATAACGACCGTCTCCAAGGTAACAGATAAGTGCTATAATTTAAGTCCTAATCTAAGATGAGTTGCTTTAATATAATAATTTTTGATTGGTCTCTCTCCTCTAAAAGACGTAATATTTCTCGATTCCTTCACAGCCGCCAATATATATTTAAAAGATACGCAAAACAGAAAAAAATGCAAGTTTAGAAATGAGACAAACAAGTGTATCCATTGAAAAAGTTGAAGAAGACGGCGATTCGAAAAACGGCAGACCCAACGCCATTAACTGCCCAAAATAAATTTCCATCACGCGCGAGATTAAGAATTTCGCTGAATTCACGACCCTCCGAACGTGAATCATCGCGGAAAATAAAAAAATTGATTTACGAGGGAATTTTCGGGCGAAAAGGGAAAGAAGGAGGCGCAGGGAGACGGCAGCCACTGAACGGCGGAATTTATTACAAGCCGAATTTCTAAGCGTCGTTAGAGAGCAGCTGTTCCGCGGGAGCCAAGTACCCGTGGCTGCGGCGAAACCTCACTTTAATGTTGACTTATTCTGAGAGCCGTATTCCGACTCCTGGCGCTTACACGAAGAGGTTCGGACGTGGGAAAATAACAGCTGACACATAAATGTATGCGTGGAGTGGGGGAGGAGCCCCCAAATGGAGGATAGATGAGTTCTCCGGGAATGGGAATAAATAAATCGGTATTATGGAGGCGGTTGAAGAAAGGGCGTCGCGGCGAGAACGGGCAATTAGGGAGGGAAAAAAGAGAAGATGAGTGTGGGCTAACGCAGTGAAATCGAAATATTGGCCAAATTCCAATCGCCGATTTCTTTGAAGCGAAATAACACGTCCGAGGTTTGGAGCGTCGGTGATTTAAGTCTTAGCCGCCACTCTTAAAAACACACTACGCGATTGGAAAAACAGATGAGAGAGATAAAAGTGAACAGTAATAAGTGGAGAGCGGAAGGAAACATTTGCAGGTCATACGTAACCGCATTTTACGCCCTATGTACACGAGATTGTATCTTTTTCGACTGCCACACATCTAACCTACTTCTCCACGCCACTTCTCCGCATGAATTACGTTTGGGGTTGGTGAAAATCCCGTTGTTCGCACGTCGTCATCACACGGTCTCCATCATTCAACGGGATACAATTAATACTTCCATGTCATATGTGAGATGTCTTAAAACAGCGAAATATGAAATAATATTCAATTAAACCTTCGATAAAACTCTCCATTTTCCGTCAAACTGATTTACTGGGGAATCCATGGGGAAAAATGTAAGAGTTCCATTGACAAAAAAGCACAATCTCAGGAAAACCACGTAGCTTTTGCTTCCATTTATGAAGATCGACGTTTCCAGAAATCCAATTATAGGAATACCATTAACACCGCCAATAATTTGCCGGACAATGACAATAACGAAACTGCTCAGCAGTTCCCATAAATCAATTTGAAAAAAGGAGTGAGAGTAACTTTCTAGGCCCTGCTACGAGGTCTCGACGGATAAAATATTTTTCATGTGCTTTATGGTACAGGATAGAGATGAATGTATCTTTCATTCAATGTTGTCCCTGTTGGGGGAAACGGAGACACACGAATCAACTCAAATATGTTTACTCAGATATTTTCTACAAATATCTGACTTCTTAACTCTTTGTTACGTTTAGTGTACCTGTTTAAGAATTTACCGGCTTTAGAGTTTCGCGGATTAAGAGTCTACTGGTTTAAGATTTTACCGGTTTAAGAATTCGTCGGCTTAAGAATTAACCGGCTTAAGAGTTTACCGGTTTCGGCGAATGTCTTCCTTGATAAAGTTCATTTCTTTCTCGTGTTTTCCTGATTCTAAAATGAATGTATTTTTAATGAACGAATATGTGATCCTTCCAAATTGTTTCAACACCAGAGTGTCATTTCCTTCTAGTATGTGTGGTTACAATCAGGTGAAGCCATAGTTATAATGGCTCTCCTTTTTATTTTGTAATGTTTTAACCAAAGTTATAATGTGAGCTCAGCAAATTCGAGTGGTTTTCCTACTGGAGTTCCTATTAAGGATTTAGAGAAGCAGCTAGACGGTCTCTTTGGTGACGGGCGTAGCAACTAAAAGAGGTTGATTGGATTAAATTCTTTAGAAAGGTTCAATGAACACAACTTCAGCTTATAAAGCTCAACCTTTAAATGAAAAATTCGCGATGCAAACGAGTGTTCATCGCAAATTCACTTTATGCATAACACACGGCTCGAAGTTTCGTCCTTTTGCCTAAAACAGCAAAATTTCCATAATTTCGCCTTTTTTATTTCATATCGGCCGCTTTATTTCAGCACGTACGCTGAGAAAATGAATCGCAGTCTGTTATTCTGGTCTGACATCGATATCAAATTCGAGAGGTATAAATACTTTCGGAAGAAACATCACTTCAGTTATACCTCGGAAGCACCCTAAAAGTACTAATAAATTCCCTCACACATCCCGCAAACCGCTATGGTCAATCGTATCCGGGAATGTAAATAAAAGTTTAAAAACATACTCAGTTTTATATTCAAAGTATCCTTTGTCTCCTGATCAAAGACTTTGAAACATTTTCCTCGGTGATCTGAGGAATGGAGTTAACAAGCTACTCTAACATACATGGGCTTCATCAGCATCGTGTTTATGACACAGAATTTATGATTAAGGCACGGAAGTGTCGAAATATCGGGCACTAGCCATAAACTATGCTTTAATTAGGACAAAAAATGAATAAAATATGGTAATTTCAGAAAACTTTTAAATGTACACATTAGAGATACAGGCAAACAACGCTTGAATTAAACTTTACCGTAAGTTACAGTTCATTTGAAAATGAAATTAAAATTCTTTTAAATAATTCACTCGGCACTCTTGTTTGCAGCGTGTATTACTGCTCATGTATGCAATTAAAGTATCGAAAAGGATCTCTAATTTTAAACAAATATGGAAATATTTGGTACCCATTTTGAAATTACGTTACCGTAGCTTTGATTACTATTTACAGCCTCAATTATAAATTCAACTCAAACATTAACATGGATGCCGATCCATGCAATGTCAAAAACGGAAAAGAATAACTACTTATATAAATACAAGACGTATATTTCAGAACCAGTGCGTAATTGCAGTTCGGAACTGGTTCTAATAATAATAATACATCGTCATTATTCGGGCGAGGTTGAGACTGAAAGTCTCCTCTTCCGTCAAACCCATCGTCATATTTGACGATTTGATTCATGATTCAGTTGTTTATTTAAGAAGATAGAAAATAGATATTGGGAAAGAAAAATGTTCTGAACTGTCTCTACGAATACAACTTATATATCTTTATTAGGCGAAATTAGGACTAAAGAGTCCCATTTAATCCTTGTAAGTATTCGGTACAGAATATGAATACGCAACGTAATGGAAGATTTTAAAATAGAACATGTACATACAGATCTTTAATGATTTCGGTGGAAACTAAAATAAAAAAAGGAAAAAATAGCTCCTCTAAGATCTTGTTGTCTGTAAAACATTCAGCCCGAAGGCCAGTTGCGACCTCAATCCCTATAGCATCAGCTACGAAGAGCTAGAAGAGAGAAATGAGGCTTACTAGGCTAGATGAGGAGTGAGGTAGTTCGCCCTTGCTTTCCACATTGTGCCAGAATGCTATGAGCAGTACAGACCCACGTTAGTGAAGCACAATGTCTTTCCTATGCAGGAAATATTGATGGTTAAATTAGATGTTAATTAGCAATTTAGAAATTGCAAGTCTTTCGATGAAATTAAAGTACGGCAATCGTTAATTGTGCAAAAATTCATTAAATGAAGAGCATTCGATGATTGGAGATTCGATAGAAGCCTCATTTGAGCGTGAATCAAGGTCGAAGATGGGGCGGGAGAGAAATAACGGCAGAGGCGCGACCGAGCAGAATAATTTAAGTGTCGAATGGCAAAATGTATGAATAAGACTGAAGGGGGAAGTCCGGTCATCGCCCATTTCCTTCTAACGGACGCAATCCACCGTCATTAAGGCGTACGGCCTTTCTTCACCGACGCCGATAAAAAACCGGGCCTTAACTGAATCCATTCCCGTTAACCTCCTTCAATTATTTCATCAAAACACCCCTCTTGCTTCCTTCAAGACAAAAACAAATGCTTCCGAAATTTATAGCGGGAAATGAGCAATCACGGCGAAAAGAAATCTCAATTACTCACATCGTGAATTCAAACTTTAAAATTGATGGAATGCTTAGATTCTGATTTCCCAGTGTTTCTTAAATTAACTCGCAAATTATCTCGTAGCAGAAAAGAAGCATAAAGAATTATCAGATTCATATTCCCATTTTCAACATAATAATAATAATTCCGTATTATTAATTTGGCGTATTTTAGTTAAGGTTGACCATTCTTACAATTAAATTCCTTCGAACATACACAAACGACACGCCTTGACCAGGATTCGAACTCAGTGATGCAAGGTCGACATACTAACTACTATGCCACAGAGGACGGAGGTAAATGTAAAAATAAACTTCGAAATATTAAACTAACGAGTCTATTAAATGTATCCCTTGCTGCACCCTCTACGACGCATCACAATATATCTTGCTCCTTCTCAGCCGCCAAGATATATTTAATAGATTATAGTAAAAATGTGTATTTCTAAGATAACGTTACGTGAGGATAAGAGGTAAGTTAGCAGGATGAGGCGGGAACCTATGAAAAACGGACCAGATAAGAAAAGGACATAAAAAGGGACGAGGTTGGGACTCGAACCTGGGTCTTCCAATTACATTAAAGTCAAACTATTCTATATTGAATTTAGGAGGTATTTCTCTTTGTCTAAAATACTGGAAGTATTTAAAACCTTCAAACTAATTAACAGCGAGATATTATAATAGATGTTAAATGAGGACCCGCCAAATGGTGAATATCCTCAACTACGGTACGAATGACAATATTCACGACTGTGGAACTAATCCGAGCAGCTGTGGGACAAGGATCAGACGAGACCCCAATAGGAAATATGAGAATAGAATTTACAATTTTGTCATAATTACACAAATACATAGGTCGTACGAATCTGATAGATAGAATTTAAATTATATAACAACAAATTATGCTATTTATTGCATGATTAAAATACGCAGACTTAGCCTATATGAAATTCTCTCAGCGGAAAACAAGAACAACTTGTAGTGCGTTACTGAGATTTTCTTAGCACGTCTTACTG
Organism: Ladona fulva; assembly: GCA_000376725.2. Classification (NCBI taxonomy): domain Eukaryota; kingdom Metazoa; phylum Arthropoda; class Insecta; order Odonata; family Libellulidae; genus Ladona; species Ladona fulva. The sequence goes on from KZ308649.1 coordinate 252,968, forward strand.
AGGCCCCCATATGGACCTGCGCCGACTGCTGCTAATTATAAATCCGCCCCTATCAGAGTAGAGAACTTATATCACTAGGAATGTTTATGGAGTAATTGCTGCAACTCTACTCAAATTTTTAGATACAAATATCTAAATGGAATGGGTTATTGCATATTCATATAAAATGCGCGATTTCGAGTATCAATCGCACTTCTCGTAATTGTAGGCAGCTACGTGGCGCCAATTCATAAATCCCCCATCGGCTGTGAAGATTGCGACGTTGACAGGTAGCACTCATAGAACGGAATAAGCTCAAGGGATTAGAAACGTTGCACTCAAAAGATGAAGAAACGGCACAGATTGCCTCCTTTTTTCCAATAAACCGGACTTAATAGTCGCTAACGACTTATTTGTGATAAAATGCTTCACCGACAATCAAACCGTATCCGAACGAACGGCCATCAGAGAAGAGGAACCCATTTTGATATTTTTTACAGGAAATCATTATCAGTCCTTCCATTCGCTGGACTTGAGCGAGGCAAGAGATGAGGCAACTCTTCTTCCGCGGGTCAGAGGCCTCGCCACTGCATAGCCAAGGGTGCTACCAGAGGCGAGGGAATTTAGCTAAATCCACATGCACTTCCGGCAAGGAAATAAAATAACTTAACTTCGTCCTAAACTTCGCTGCGGCAGAAACACTGGAATCGGCAGCGCAGTTTGGAAAGAAGTCGAAAAGTTGAGGGAGAATGGTTTCATTGCTCTTTCGAAGAGGTCACGGCGCTAAAAAACGTGCAATAGCCACTTCAACGCGAATTCATAATTAAATTCTTCACGGTTATGCGTGCTCATTCACCACGACGATAAATCTTAAACTTCTCGAAATTTTCGCAATTGGGCCTTGATACGAGCGACGCTAAAGCACGCTACTAATTTGCAAAAATAAGCTATTTGAATAAGTACTTTGGGTATCTGAAATTAGTGAAAGTGTGCAAGTGGCGATTTCGGTGTGTAAGCTAAAAAAAGGATAATCGATGGGATGAAATTCCGCAGCCATCCGTAGACCATCGAGGCACGTTCATTTTTGAAAGGGTCACGTACAGGATTAAATTCCCCCGCTCACTTTTGGGAACACATTGAGAAGAAGCAATAACTTATCGAAAGTATCGAAAATCAGAGGCCCGAAGTTTTAATCAAAAACTTCGAAAAAATACAATAATAAATTATACCGACTCTGCGTTTTCTTAAGTATTGGAAAGCAATTTGCTACGATTCCGAAGATTACAATTTTGTGACGACAGTTTAATCCTGATTATTTAATAAATGTATCTCGCACGGGTATGACGGTAATGTCTCTCTAATTCAAAACAGTTACAATGCGCCGATACATTAAACGCTTCAACGCTNATCTATTATTATATTTATTACAGTTGGTTTGGTTAATTGTTAAGTAACCATTGCGATTAACAATATATTTTGTTCACCACTACAGTCAATAAGGTTAATTGTAGTAGTAGGCGTGCTAGCCTAGCAACGCCGAGGTCCCGGTTTTGAATCCTGGTCAGGCCGTGGCTGCTTGTGTTCGTCTTTACTAGGTAACAGTGGACAGTGGTCTCATTAGACTAAAATTCGGCTAAATAAAGACATACTAGTATCTCTAGTCTTAGAGATAAATTTTCTCTCCATTCGCAGTATAATACTTTGAAGCCATGACGAATGACAAATATCGCTCGACAGCATTTTCCTTCCACCGAAAATCGCGGCGCCCAAAAAGTACTTGAAAGCAATCGACAAGACGAATTCGGGGAAGCACACGTAAGGAGTAGTCGTGGAATTCGAACGAATTTTCACCTGAAATACGGAATAAAGGGATTCAGAGCGGAATATTTCCTTTTACTACGAAAGACATTCGGGGAGAATTCCAGCGATCTTGCGAATATTATCTCCACTCCCAACCGATGCACACATTTATTCGGAGAATCTTCTAAAGGTAATCCATCGCGCGCATTTCGGATAGAGGGGTTATAAAGCAAAACACTCGTTTGATTTTCCGTCGTCGGTGGCTCTTCAAGGAGCCAATTAGGTGGTGAAAATAAAGGCGCGTAGAGTTGAGGAATAATCCCACGGAAGTGAGGCAAAGGGGGGGCGAGGGAGGTGGAGTGGCTTTTTCGGTGGAATTGGTCGGAAACAAGCGGAGCAACAACTCAAAGGGCCAAAGTCGATTGCGGGTAATCATTCGAGGCGTCTTAAATTATCAACTCTGAATTTCCGCGATAAATTAACCCAAGAAAGTGATATGGAGACCCGAAGTTATAATTTATACTCATCCCCTTCTCGAATAAAATTAACGATAACAGAGATAAAACCGATTTACGTGAGTGTCCAATCCATGGCCTACTCCGTGCGGACACTTCGATAGACAACTATTGTTCCTATTAAAAATATCATTTTCAATGATTTTAACTATACTATCTGTTTTTCTTTGATAGTACGTATTTGATGTTTTAGCATTGTGATGTATTAATTTTTCATACGTTTTGGTTTTTATTACGTTTCCTCGCCTATGCGAACACTAAAGACGCGTGCCGCGCATGCGCCGTGACTCCAAACTCTACGAACACGTAATTATTAAGGTGTTTCATTTTTGAGGGCGAATTTCGACCAAGTTATTGATGATTTCATCCTCAACTATCAAAAATTAGAAAAGAAAACTGGGTAAAGGTGACAAAATATACGGGCCGTACAGAATTGGAAAATAGATCTGGAAGCGGCCCGTGGGTCACACTTCTTTGGATAATTCTTTTTTAACTGAACGCTAGCATCTTCTATTAATTCCGTCTCATTGAACAGAATTAGTTCGCTTTATGTAGCTGATGTGGCATTCAGCGCGACAGTCCAAATGGCAGCTATTCTGTGGGTCGTTGGTAGCAGATGCCCCTCTATCCAGCGATTTCTTGCCTCCGGGCATCTTTCCCCAACACCTACCCGCACATATTTAATTCTGCGCTCCACCTGCCTCTATCACGACTTCTTTCCATCCAAGGAGACGCCTTTCCACAGCATTCCTTCGTCGCCGACAATTGTTTCTAAGACGACGTCGATGCCGAGAGATGCAGTCCGCGCATAACAAAGAACTATTCCTTCGTGCCAAAATCAAGATGCTGAGCGACGCTCCGCTGGAAATTCCATTCCAGACATCGCATTACATTTCCGTATAGTTTAGAGAAATGCGCGATTTTCGCTCTTCGCTTAGAGAAAGAATCTACCCATCGACGAAAAGATCCGAATGAAATCGCAATTTCTAAAATAAAATTTTATACATCAATGACGCATGCATCCTAGCAGAGTGCTACTCAAATTATTCCATGAATTTCTTTAGGGACTAAATTTGTCCCAAAAGGTTAGCATAAATTGCAGACAATCTAACCGTGATCGTATAACGGGAAGACGTGCCGTATTTTATATATTTACACATTTTTTGTCGTTTTCGGTTATCTATGGCCATCATTTAATATGTTTTGATACTTTTACCAATACATCAGTAGATATTTACAGAGGTTTTCCTAAAATATTTATAAGATCTGCCCGTTACTTCCTGAGATTCGGTCCGGATACTGAGCGCGCGCCGTGCCCTCCAATCTAACACGTTCGCCAACGCGTATCTCTTCTAGTACTACATTATTTGCTCTAAATTGATATCTATAATGCATACATCACTGAATGGAATTTTTAATTGCCTATTACGTGTTGGCACAGAAAAAAACGTACGCCTGTTTTACTTGCTCACGTCTGAAATAATGCAAAAGCCAATGAGGTATGAGTGACGCAGAATAAAAGGCCTTAGCCGATATTAATGCTACGAAAACTACCATTATAAGCATTTACGTGCGTTTTCCCACTTAGGGCGTTTTGGTTCAGTAAAATAGCAAAAATAAACTACCACACTCCTCATCTTTCCTAGTTAAAGTACCGCACTCCTCATCTCCGCCCTAAAGCTTTTGGTGCCAGTAGTAAGCGGTTGAGAATCCAACCATCTTTCGGAACAATATTGAACTGTACTCGTACTTGAAAATCCTGCTAAATTATTGGAATAGGTACGTCATATATTAGTTGGTGGAGAACGTAATCTATTGCTTGTCATCTATTGCATGTCGTTTCTCTTTTTTTCAATTTTGTTGAAGCGTATGTAGCTACCAAATATTTTCATAGCAACGTAAATGTGTACAGACATTTTCGTGAAATGAGAGCCTAGCAATAAGAAGATATATTTAAAGACATTCAGAAGAAGAATGAATCATAGAGATAGTGCCTTCGTGAGTAACTACACCCGCTGCTGTGATATTCCCTCTTTCCTAACGTCTTTTACCTTCTTTACTTTGTCCTTTCCGTCCATACTTCATTCCAAACTTTTCTTTCATTCCACAGACGATGTATGTCTACAAAGTTTCCCATCAACCAAATTCATCCGTATTATTCTTGATTTTGCCCTCCCTTTCGGATCAATCGCACGCTCTTGAGGGGATTGGATACAACACCTAAAACTGCGTTTGCAGGCTGTTGGCATACAAATCGCCGCGATGGTATTCACATCCATAGAATATTTCTGTTTTCACCGATCGATGCTATGTCCAATGTGCTTCCGCGTTTAGATTACGCTAACGATAGTGGGAGTAAAAATTAGGAAACAGATAAAAATCGATCATTTTTTATAATTAAAATTATTTTATAAAATTTCGAACATCGAAAAATCACAGAAAAAGATGCTAGAACCAATTTCAAGGATTCATTTTTCTCAGGGACGATACGCGAAATTAATCAATTAGGAAAGGAGAGTAATGGAACATCCACCCCCTGCCACACGCCCTAAACTTACTGGGTACATGCGCAGATAAATGATGCAAATTGAATCCGCTCACATAGTTAAACATAAAAATACTTGCTTCGTTACAGACCATAATGAAAAAAAACGTGGACATAAAAGACTGAGATATTAACTTTGGTACGAGAATAAATTTCTATGAGATTGTTGGAAAGTGTGCAGAACGGTGAACACAAACGACATGTTACGCGAATGGAGGAATAGTGCACTGGAAAGCAATCGATGGGAAAAATGATCGAGTCCTGCGAAGCATCGCTTTAGATGGAGCGGAAATTCAAACGATAACGTGGCCTGACGTAAATTGCGGATGGAGAATGGGAAAAGAGCGAATAATGCAGAAAATTGAGTCGGCTGGCGAAGAAAAATGGATTAAAGAAGAATAGAAACGCAAAATAAGAGTAAAAGATAGGCGTCATTTGGCGAATGACTGATGTCATCAAAGATAAATTAGGAGGCGAAAGCGTGGGAAAGTGTGTCAGAGGCGATTGAAGATTTATCGAGGAAGATTTTAAAGAATCACTACCTATTTAATAACACCTATTTATCAACGAGAGGGGAATTATGTGGTTTCATTAAGGAGAAAGATGCAATGGATTCAAACGTTACTTATCGAAGGATCGTAGATTTCAAACATTACCATCTATATCTTCATCGATAAACTGCACGGGACGCACATACTTCGCACCACAATTTATTCCGCCAAATAACGACGTCCTTGTATAAGAGGCTTTTAATGAAACACGAAAGATGCATTAACCAATTTTCCGCACAATAGTTTAGAATCAATTGAATTAGGAGCTACGATAAATTCTTTAGAGAAAAAATCGCGAACTCTATTTGCGAATCGAGGAGGAAAAATGAGCTCAAAGGAATGGGAAGTTGACCGAAAATTTCATTTCGTACCGATAATATTCAAGAGCCACTCGCGAAGATCGACGGAGAATAAGTGACTGATGAAATTTCCAGCGTGATAGCTCCGCTTTGATGTAATTTAAAGCCCAATTCTTTCGCATAAGTACCTGGCTATTCTACAGAGGGCACTGTTTTATAGGGCGCCAGATCGATCGGCCGCCAGGTCAAGGGACGAGACGCATCTACACAGTAGTGGGCTCTGACGAGGTTCGAACGGGCGACCTCAGACAATTGGGGCGAATCGGAGGGCCGTCTTTTTTTAATGCGTTGCATTAACGAAAGCTGTAAGAAGGGCGTCGAACTGAAAACAGAAAAAACCGTTATTGTTGCCGGAGTGCAAACCGAACCCGAATAGAAAAAACTGAAGTTGTTGAACCGAAACCGTTTACTTAACTTGTTCCGATTCCCGGTTCCCAATAATGATCATTCTAATTAAACTGGAGAAAATTTTACTGAACATGTGACACGACTTGCAACTAATGCTACGATTTTACTNCAAAATCAAAAGAAACAAAAGCAGTGTGTTAACGTCTATGATGGCATTCGAGATATCCAACAACGGTGATATTTGAAAAGAGCAAAATGTGGCGACACGAAAAGTAAAGTAGCGGAATACGTAATGATATCGCGGAAAAAAGGCGATCGCCGGCCGTAAAAAAAAACAGTGGAAGAGCGAAAAGCGTCGATAGGCAAAAACGGCCCTTGTTGTATCTCGTACAGCTTTGTCATTGGATCTGTAATGAAAGAGAAAGGATTGGGGAATTAAAAAAAATAAAAATTAACAAAAAAGGAGATATTACATAGATTTAAATAAACTTGTCTGAATGAAAGGAAACAGATTTAAATAAAATTGTCTGAAGGAATGAATTAATTGTGAGAGGGTTCTTTCCTTCTTCTCGGATGAGTGTCTATAGAGGGGAGTTCGGTATCGGATCTAAGTCGTTATCCATTTGCCGGCTTCTGTTTTGGTGAATGACAATAAGCATCTAGTTTGGAGTTTTTCTGTACGGTTTTCCCAGAAATGGGAAATACGGAACTTCCCGTTTGTCTCTTAACGCGACATCCGGATTCCGACATACGGCTTACGGAGTGGTTTTAATCCTATAATAGAAAGTGTTAGTTAAAATCTGAATATATTCGTTAAAAACTGTTATACGTAGCGGAGAAGATTCCCTCGTCAGATCTTCCAGCGCACTTAGGCGGTGTAAGTAGTTTTGGAGTGACTTACCACAGTGAGGTGAAATACCGCAAGCAGCGAAAACAGGCGTCAACGAACTTCGGTATAAACTATCTTACAAATAAATAAATAAAATAAATAAATGACGTCTTTATTTTATAAATACTTATTATTTTTATAAACAATTATATATAAAGTTCAATGTTGTTTCTAGTCATTCACTCTAGTATTACCTCCAAACATATCTTCCCTCATAAAGATAATCCATAAGAAATAATACTTTTAGTAATTTCCCCGTCAGCTGATACACGGGGATACTACCTCAGTTCTCTCAGTCGACCTACTAGTGACGTGGTTATATGGATTGAATTCTCTCACTGTTTGAGAGAGGCTTTTGATTTCATGACGAACAACTAAGTGCAGCGAAGTTGAAAATAAATACGCAGACGTCATTCGCGAGTTGATTAATTCTCAACATTTGTCACAACTCGGAGAGGGAAATTTAATGGACAATTTATCGATTATTGATTTTACGGAAAATCTCTGCATCGTGCCACAAATAAAATGGAAATGAAAACGATTCTTCGCTCGCTGAAAGCAGTTCTAGAAACACTGATAAAGGATTCTATAATACGTAAAAAAACAACGATTCACACTATTACTATTTACTAGCCTAAGAGGCAATCGAAATAAACGTCGAAATTTGGATGAATAGCGAAAAATAAAATCGCAGATACACCAAAGCGGGAGAGGATTTAGTAAGTAAGGACGGATACTAACCACGGGAGTTTCAGAAAATTTCCTTGGGAAACCATCTCCTATCGAGTTTAAAAATGCCATTTTATCGTGACAAATGTAGCAGTTGTTAAGTGGTCGTGGAGTAATTTCACTATCAGATTTTAAATCAAGGTCCTCGTGAGATCTTAGGCTAATTGCAAGTAATGCAATAAGTGATCACTCCCCCCCCCCTTTTCCAGATGGATCCATCAACGCACCAAACAGCAAGGCCACTTCTAGAAGATCTTCAATTTGTACCTTTTCAAATACAGAAAGAATCGTGCTTGAAAAGGAATAACTCTACATCAATACCCTGCAAGCCGCCTTCCGGCGGGTGGCAGGGGGTGTAAACACCAAGCGTTCTAGTTACCGTAGTTACGCAAATGCTCTCAGATGCAGGCTGGGAGTCCTTGAAAGAAAGGAGATTTGACTGCAATTGCTAGATAAATTCAGAGAAAGTACAATTGCGGAAGACGTAATCGGTGTTATGCGACCCCCTTCAAAGATTCGAGTGTAAAATAAGATAAACAGATCCGAGGACAAGTGGTTTTAGGGACTCATTCTTTCCGCGACAACAATAAGCTAAAGAGGTAACTCGAACGTTTAGTGCTTACCACACGTCGAACGGCGGTTTGCAGGGTATTGATGTAGGTCTACTTTCGATGTATTTCATTTTAATTTATCAAGCAATTGCAGCCTACTCTCCTTTCATTCAAGGAATCCTAACTTCCGTCTGTGAGTGAAGTAGCTGTATGTAAGAAATACGATAACTGTACGTAAGCTGTATTGTATGTAAGAATACATACAATTAAAACAACAGAAATTATATAAGTAATTAAGTATGAACATTAGATTTATCACCATGAGGGTGTTCTGAAGATAACAATCAATTGTTCGCGGGCCACATAAAAACCTTTCGCGAGCCGTTGCCTGGAGACCGTTGTGTTAAAGCGATAAATATATTGATACGCCCTCCCGTGGGGTATATTTAGAGTGGGCCAAAGTACCCTATCTCGAGCTATAATACCCCATTTACTAGAACACATTCACTAAATACCCCTTTCCTAAAATTATGAATGTGACACGAACAAAATACTCCGTATACAATTTTCGGGCACGATGTCTTTTTAAAGAACTAAATGAATCAATACTGCACATTTATATATCCTTTACATCTAAAATGTATACTAATAACCAAAATCTCTTTCTATGAGTACGTTAAAACATACGTATAGTACCAGAAAACCAAATACTCATTTAAATTAGGATTACATTCCAATCAAGGTGAACTGTACATTAAAACCTCGATATGCGAGTAACTTGATTCGCGAATCTTTTGCAAAATTTTGAATAAATTTCAACTTGATATACGAGCGAGATCTTTCAATACGAACAATGCATGGAGTATGTAATACGCTTTTTTGTCTGCCGAGCGTCACGTGATCAATGATTCCAAAGTAATCATTACAATGTATAAGTATATTTTTTTGTTTGGGAATGAATTTCCATTATCTCTTATGGGGAAATCGCTTTGAGTGCTTCGGATTACGAGTACGTTTATGGAACGAATTCTACTCGCAATCCAGCGTTTGACTGAACTTCTACTCCTACACGGACTGTTATAATACAAGGGGCATTTAGAAAATTATCATGTATATTTTCCGGAATCGTGACGAAATACTTATTATCGTTTTAGTTTTGGAAAAAATGTCTTCCGTCTTAGCAGATCGTCCTTAGGAGAAAGCGCACGGCAAGAAATGCATTCTGTAATCAAAATCAAAAGAAACAAAAGCAGTGTGTTAACGTCTATGATGGCATTCGAGATATACAACAACGGAGATATTTGAAGAGCAAATGTGGCGACACGAAAAGTAAAGTAGCGGAATACGTAATGAAATCGCCGAAAAAAGGCGATCGCCGGCCGTAAAAAAAAACAGTGGAAGAGCGAAAAGCGTCGATAGGCAAAAACGGCGCAGTCGGGAGTCGCTACATTAGCAAGAAAAGGGAAGATTTGGGGGGCGATGGAAAGCTGGGAAGACACGCATTTCTGCGATGCAAACGGCGGACAGAGAAAAAGGAGGCGGAATTGGCGCCTTTTGTTGATATTTTAATCGGGAGCGCATTTGGAAGAACTCGCTCCAAGGAAGGATTGGGAATGCGATTTGGCACTCGATCTGGGTCAGACATCGATCGACAAACGGAAAGGGCATTCACTCGGTAAATTTCTCTCGTTACCTGTAACAGTCTCTTTTCTTTCTTAAATCGCGAATGAAATGCGCTGCAGTACATACACTTCTCTTATTTGAGCGATTCTTAGAGAGTTGACCACATTAAGTAAGAGGGCAGCGAGAGATGCATTATTACATGTTCGGGTATTGCGAAAATGGAAATACCCACTACCCAAATGCCCGAAATTTTACCCACTCCGCGGAGTGGGTAAAATTTCGGGCATTTCACAAGTCATTATCCATGTATGTCTGTCTGTAAAGTTTTCAGCCCAAAGACCGGTTGGCACCTCATCCCCTCTAACATCAGCTACGAAGAGCTAAGAGAGGGAAATAAAGTTCCCTATCTAGGCGAGATGAGGAGTGTGGTAGTTTTCCCTTGTTTGACTCACTGACCCAGAATGCTATAAGAAGAACAGTGAAGCACAATGACTTTACGAGTAACACTTTTAGTAACATTGTATAATGAGAAACCTTAATCAGTGTCATAATCAGCATAACTCATACCTCAGTATCTTTTATATCATCACAGCAGTGGAAAAACTGAGACAAAAGTAAATGAAAGGTACATTCTTCTCTGTCTTGAACCAAAAACCAATGATAAATATTTAAATATCTATCCATGAAGATATCAATGTATGCAACGTAATTATATTTTCTGAACTCTCTGTACCGACTGCCACCAGGTCATACACAGACTTGTGAAGCGAAATTGTAGTAATGATATATAAGTGATGAAAGCCTTAAAATCTATAATAGATACATATCACATCACTTTTTTCTCTTGAGATAGTAATCGATTATTTTCTAAGCAACCAAATATTCTGGTTTTTTTAGGCAAAGCAGCGTGTGGTCGTAGCCGTAATGAATGGGCGCTTTACTTCATCAAATAACCCTTTTACAGTGTCGATATCTTCCTCTCACTAGCTAATACTATAGGAAGGAATGAAAGCGCAGTCACCGTAATGTTATTTCTGTTCTCATTTAACTCATTCACGAATAATGCGTACCTTTCTCGTAAACTGGTCTCTATTCACTTCTATTCCTCTATTCACTTCTATTCCTCTATTCACTTCTTCGAACCGAATTAGTTAGTACCGAATGCATTGCTTCATAAAAATAACAGTAATCATTCCATAAATCATTTAAATCGTCTAAAATCATCTAAAATTACTAATATTTGGAGGACACCACGAAAACTTCTTGACATTTATTATTATTTCACTCCCACGGTGAGATTATGCCATGGTGGCCTTACCTTCGGAGATATTACAGGATAATAAAACCACAATAATAAACAAAAAACAAACAAGAAAAATAATACAAATTAAGATGCAAGAATTCAATCGTGAAAGTCTTAACTTTGTAGAACTCCGTATGAGAAAGAAGAAAGCTGAAATGACTACGCAAAGTTACACAGAAGTATACAGTCAAACGTTGGATTGCGAACATAATTCGTAATCCGAAGCACTCAAAGCGATTTCCCTATAAGAGATGATGGAAACTTAAATGATTCGTTCTAAAACCTATAATTATTCACATAATAATAGTGATTATTAGGGAATTGGTAATCACGTGACTCTCGGCTGACAAAACAGCGTATACGTACTCCCTGTATTACTCGTACTGCAAGACCTTGCTCGTATACCAAGTTGAAATTTACGAACAATGTTTGCTCGTCCTCCAAAACACTCGTAAACCGAGTTACTAGCAGACCGAGGTTTGACTAAACTTATTCCTGTAAAACTCGTGGTCACTTCATTTCCTCACAAACACAAGAAATTTGGACGAATGCATACAAACAGAGATATTTGGTTATGAAATATGTTACATTCGTCAGCGATAAAATGTGTGCGCCGTTTCCGAAATTGCGTCAAATAAATGAAATTAAAAGTGCGTCAAATACGGTTCCTCCGCGACACATAGTGAAAGGGAGCCAACGACTGTTGACAGCAGGTTTTCGAGAGAGAGGGAAAAAGAAACACTTTGGAACGAACCCCTCTCTGATTTCAATCTATTAATATTCAGATAATTAAAATTCCATTATTCATCAGCTCTGTGATGAATTTTTAATTCATTTCCGATTTTCAATAAATAATTAACGTTAAAATAATTCAAATGTGGTGAAGTGCATGGGAAAGCAGAGACGGCATTGCAAAAAATAGGAATCTGCGGTCATAAATTCAGGCGAATTTCCCTTTTATTTTTGAGTGTGTGCCCGATCAATACAACTACGAGAATTGGACAATTATTGTGATTTTCGTAAGCAAACATTAATAAAATCAAGAACATTTTAGAGGTTATTGTAACATTAGTAAGCAAACAGCAACATCTAAGAATTATTAACAACATTCTTAAACAACTGCGATACACCAACTTGTTCGTCCAATTACCTCTTGTTTCTCAATTTTCGCGGATGTCGCGTGGTCATTCAATGCTCGGTGTAGATCGATTTAAGGACGAAGGAAACCTGAAAACCCACCGGACTATGGCGTTAACAAACACAAGATTATTTGAGAGAATTTAAATCCTTTTGAAACGAGAACAGAGTTTCCATTATCCGAGTAAACGCGGGCCGGGGCAACTCCGAAATATGACTACGGAAAACTAATACGGAAGGGTCGTCTTGCGTTCGAAAATTGTCAAATAAACACTATTTTCGAGCATTTCCGTAGTATAATTTGTATTTATAATTTTAAAGGTTCCTTTTGTAGCAAACACTTTTTTGGTAAAATATTTAACTTTTCCCTCATATTTTATACGTCAATTGTCCAGATGCAGTTCTCACTTCTTTTCTCCAATTATCTCCAGATCACTCCGCCAACATTTGCTTTTTACTCTTACTTAAATTACTCTGGCTGAACTGGTGCAGTTACAACAAGAGTAATTGAAACGGTGTGCATAAGAGTGTCAGCAAAAAAGGCGAAGCACACACACCTCGGGTGATGCAGAACCCCGGTTAATCGGGAGTCGGATAATCGAGATAGAGAATCGAATACTGCACATCACAGTCGGTATTTCAACTGTTCGCAACTCTAAAATTTTATTTTCTGGTCCTTCCTCGATCTCCACTTGGAAGAGCCAAGTCTTCACCAAAAGAATACTCAACTGAAACTAAAATGTGGCTGAAGAGATTGAAGAAGCAGGATACACTTTGATTGATTCAAACGGAAATTATTTATAAAAGTGTGTCATCAAAGGCTCAGCGCTCCACTTTCGATGCCAACCGCATAACATCTCCGAGGAAGTGCACTCAACTAACAAAAATTAATAATTACACGTCCCTCGTCAATTGCATAAGTTTTGCCGGTAAATATTCGGAATAATCGAAGAATAACTGGACAGACATTTATCGGCGAAGATGTCAACCGCTAGAAATAAAAAAATATATATATAAAGATAGGATGTGGTGGATGAGGAACTCATTTCGGATGTTCAAGCAAGCAAAGGATAATTCCGGCAACAAGATCTGCAGTCTTATTCAAGGCATCGATAAAAGATGGTTTAAAAAGTCGACACTTATTTTCAGTTTTGAGTAAATGTTTCCTCAAGTCAAGGATTCCATTTACACGCAAAATTCCATTTAATTCGCTACTTTATCCGCCCGTTTGAGGCCGATCTGCCTGTTTCTATCAATTCTGTCGTTGAGACTTCTAAAATGTAAGTTGACCCATCATCGTAGAGTCTCAACGCAATTTGAACTCGTTCTTGTCGATCAAATTCAGCTTTGACTGAGGTTTTCCGTGATCCCCTCCGAAGGTAGCTTCCAAAATGCCTGGAAGAATAAAATCAAGTCCCTCAGATGTCTCTTAGTACAGTCAACGTTTCTAATAGTAAGAAGAAGCCGATCGCCGAATATTTTGCGATGCTAAACTAATTGCACGAAAAGAGGAAAGTAAGCTACGCTAAAGTAAAACTTCATTAATCTCGACCCCTTATAATCCAGAATACCTTTTAAGCGATGCAGGAAAAAATGAGGAGTTCAAAGGGAAAAACCGAAGGCGGGGCTCAAGTTAAATTACGCGAGGCTTCCTCGATACTCTTATTAAATTGCGGCATCTTCGGAATTTTAAAAATGCGCCCGCAGAAATAATAAGAGCGACAAAGCCAACGTAATGGAAGCTGCGCTTAAAGAATTTCGCGAAAAGAAGAAAACGAAGCGTCTACGAGAGAATAACGAATCCTTATTACGTATTAACGCAACGAGTTTTGAAAATTTCTTTTCCGCTCTTTTTAATCGGAAATTCGCTGCTAGTGTATCATTTTTTCGACGACGCAAAGCACTATTATGGGAGAGAGTTTGGCTATGGAAGGATACGCGATCTACAAAAAACCTTCCGTGTAAAATGCAATTCCATACCGGGTGAATGCATTCTCTTTGAAATAGAGTTGCTCTGTAAGTCTCTCGATAATGCTCTACGCAAGAGATTCCATAAAGTTCCTTTCACGCCGCTGATCGATGTCCTTTGAATTATTTTCCACGTCTCATTTCATTCGCTTACTTAATTCAAAGCGAAACTTCGGAGCAAATCCGGCGCTCGAAATTAATACGACGACGATACACTTCCCAAAAGATGGGAGCGAATTCTTTTTTGATATTGGAAATTTATCAGCGAAATCGTAACGGAAACTATTCGCGATTAGTAAAATAACCACACGAATTCTGCCGCTCTGAATCAGATAATGAACGAAAATAAATTGATTACGGGGAATCAAAAAGCTGATCTTCAAATCATAATGCTGTCTCTTTGCGAGAAGTACACGGTGTCACATAAAGGAAAACATTTCAATAGCTTTTTATTATCCACGTGAAAGAGTAATTCATATGAATATATACTATTTCCAAACTTAACAATAATACAATCAAAGAAATGAAAAGATTCATTGCAGTTATCAAAAGCGTCAAAATCTTCGACCTTTCGGCCAATACCCCGTTTCGTCCCGACCCTTTATTTTATTTTTAAAAATCGACTGAGAGCAAATAATTCTAATTTACCAAACACCATTGCTGGAGGGAGTTCTTTAACTATGGCATTTCTGCACTTTATGGACACAGGAAGCGCTATGAACTATAACGAACAATTAGAAAATTTCCCCCAATCCATTATTCCACCGTTCAAATTGTCTCCTTTGAAAACCCTTTCTTCCCCACTTACTCCCCCTTCCCTTTATTACTGTGACACTTCTCGGTTCCATGCACCCAATCATGACGCCTTGCATTGACACCAAGGTTGTAGAAGATTAAATTCAGTAGTAACGAGTAGAAGTTGTATTTATTCCTCTCTTTGTCGCGGAAAAAGTATTTACCTCAAGATCGATTTTGCAAGTGGAAACGATATTCTAACGGCAAAGATTTCTTCACGAAAACGGCAGTAAATGAATGTGAATACTCTGCTGGGATTTGCAAGCAAAAATGCCGAAAACGTAGCTTAACTCCGATATGAAAGAGAAGTCTACTACTTTTATTCATCAGAGCTATTGTTCTAAATATGAAAAGGAGAGAGGAACGGCTATCACAAGATGCAACTACACGTAATAAGGGAATCAGTAGAGTTCCATCACAGCAGCAGGTTACTAATAGCGAATATCTGCCATCCACAATATAAATAACCTCATTTACGTATACAAACGCTAAATACAAACAGCAAAGTTATAATCTTATCTTCGCAACGGCGCAAAACCTCCTTCGAGATTTCCTGAAGCCCTTACGCAGACGGTCCTGTTGCCATATCCTGACGAATGGAATATTTTTCATCTGTATTTTGGCACAGGGCAAAGAGAAATGCGTCTTTCATTTACTTTTATCTCAATCTTGTTCATGGCTGTGGTGAGATGAAAGAACTGTCTCCTCAGCCCCCTTCTCCGGAGCTTTCTGGAGGGATGAGGTTCAGACCGCCTTCAGGCGGAGGACACACTTCCGTAAGACGATTCGTCAAAAAATCCATTGACTGAGCCCTTTGCTCCATTTAGGGGAAATAACAGGGAAGTGATTTTAAATGCGCCCAAATTTCCTAATCCGAGTCTCCATAGTCATTGTCGCCACACACTGAAAGTAACGCGATAACAAATACATTGCGACAAATGATCACGGTTCCATTACTTTATGCTGTGATCGGTGTAATGGACTGCAAACACGCAAATACCTCTCTTTTCTCAAACTAAGAATAGGCGGTGAAAAACAGACTAAATTCATCTTCGGTTGCAAAGAATACTTCCATGTAAATGAACCCGAAGACTTTTCAACCCAAAGGCCAATACATTCACAATCCGCGATTCCGAAGGACCGATATATCGGTTATTCGCAATGCCTTTCGCTGTTTCCGGAGAAGGACAAGAGAAGGGCAAATCCAATGCTTAGATACGTTAACGGGATGTTAACACAGTTAAATGCGTTCAACGAGCAAACATCCTGAAATCACGTGGCACACGAGGGGAAATTCGATAAAGGCAGCCGAAGACAAAGAAATATAATGATAATACAACCTTATTAGTGCGATATCACGACTACGAAGTCTATTTTTGTTTTACTATTATGTTCATCTGAATGCCTGCAAGCCGCATTTCGGCATGTGGCAGGAGGTTCATGACTCTATTTCTCTAATCGATTACTTTCGCGTATCACTGAAGAAATCAATTCGTGAATCGATTCGTTCTAGCATCTGTTCCCCTGATCTTCCTCGCAGTATCGGAACGGCCTATGTAACATGGAGGACGCATTACATCGGCTAAATCATCTCTGAACGTGCTTTTTCTAAATTCATCCAGTAAATTAATCATTTGTCTGAATCTTCTAACTTCTAAAGATTCCCATCTTGCATCCTGAAGCATAGTAACGCTCACTGATTTATCGTAGCAATTCTTCACAAAACGTATCGCCTTTCGCTGCACCTTTTCGAACTCCCGATTACCACACTTTTCGGCCCAGACACTACACCCTACTAAATAACATCGCTCACGGAGTTTTTCATCGTTCCGACCGATTATTCTCATAACGAATCCGAATTTATTAAGTGCTGTTCTGCATATATTATGATTGCGGGTACCCTATATTACAAGTACCTCTTCTTCACGTTGTAATAATAATAATAGTAATAACATTAGTTTTTTTTATTCATACCCACATACAGCATTAGACCCGTCAGACTAACAGTCTGTCGACAGGTCGGATGTGCACAAATATAGAAAAATACATATCAGAAAATGAAATTACAGATTGATGCAGCTCAAGGCTCACATGCAAAAGATAACAAACGAAAGTGCTGAAAGTACAATAAGAAAAAAATACCAAATCAAAGGAAAAATTACAACGAAGACTAATGATATCAATAACACAGGAGTGCAGTCAAATACATTACAGAAGATGGTGAAGAATACAATATAAACATTATCTTATGGACATAATTGTTTTACGAATTAACAATTTATAATTATAACCATTTTCAGAGTTGCTGAAGGCGTCGAACGTACATTTATAAGTATTCTATAAATTAGGTACAAGATACTCCAGTCTACGCTTTCCATAAAAATTATAGAATTTAGGAACATCAAAACGAACAGTACGCGTATTATGTCTGGCAGAATACAATAACAGGAGTTTTGGTCAACTTTGTTTAGTGGTGACCACTTACACTGGTGAAATATGCATAATAATTAAGGATTTAAGCAATTTAGAGTCGGAGATGCCTTGAGTTCTTTCGTTAGAATTGACCATAAGTTTAAGCACTCTAATTTGAATTTTCTACACTCTTTCAATTAGATAAGAGGAAGCACCACCCCAGCCAATTATTCCACACCTAACGTGAGACTCAAACAAAGCAAAGTAAGCCATCCGTAAATATTTCATCGGAACTTTATTTTGTAGGTAATAAAATTTTAGCAAAATCCACCGAAGCCAGTTGCATAAGCTACGGATATGAGAATCCTACTTGAAGTTATTATCAATAGTTAGACCAAGGTAATTATGCTCATAAACATGTTTAACTATAGGACAGTTACAATTATCTAAATTTTGGTGAATACAAGCACAGGCATGGCTTATTAAATTGATGTCACCAGTACAATTAACATGAGGAGAGTGAATATGCATAACAACTGTCTTATCCGAGTTATCATGAGCCTAATTCAGTATCAAGTTAAAATCATACTGCAACATTTCCTCAGCCTTGCGTACGCTGTTGTGGGCGATTAGAAGTAACGAGTCATCGGCGTACTGAATAACGGTAGAATTCTTGACTATGTTAGGCATATCATTCGCATATCAACATGTTCCTATCTTATTGTTATTCATCTATTGGAGAGATAGACCTGTCTTAACCGATAAAACTATTAATTATAACAGAATAGGCATCGTAGTGAGTGATAATGCCAACAAATATGCAATAATCATTGACATAGCACTGCCTTTGTCCCATCCGAAGAACCGAGATAAAAAAAGGGACAAATACGAAGAGCTTGTATGACAGATAAAGAGTATTTGGAAATTAACCGACGCCCAGGTCACCCCTTTGGTCATTTCAAAATAGTCAAACCAAAATTCAGAATCGCATTGGTTTTGGAATTCCCTCTTAATGTGGACTGCGCCCAGTCCATTCCATCTAAAGGAAAGTACAACTACTATATTAATTAATAATAACTTCTTAAGTAAAAACAGGAAATCCCAGTTATATCCATTAATAATAATTATTATTTAAGAACACAAAGAGCGATTCTCTAACCAGAAATATCTGACTAGCTAGGACTCGAACCCGGGACCTTTGGGTACTATAAGGCAAAGCAAATCAAGATTGGTTGAACAGTCGTTGAAAAGATGGCGCGGATAAAGTGCACAGAAGTGANATTATTATTTAAGAACACAAAGAGCGATTCTCTAACCAGAAATATCTGACTAGCTAGGACTCGAACCCGGGACCTTTGGGTACTATAAGGCAAAGCAAATCAAGATTGGTTGAACAGTCGTTGAAAAGATGGCGCGGATAAAGTGCACAGAAGTGAACTATGATTGAGAAAACTACGATGACTACGTTCATAACTATAAAACGAAGGAGAGGATGGCTAAAAAAGAGAGAAGCGGGCAAATTGCTAAGGCATTCCAGTTACGGTCCACTCGAAAATTTGGATGAAACGGAAAAAGTTTCGTTTCTGTTCCATTCGAAATAAAAAAACGTCGAATTTGCAGAAAAAATCCATCAAAAATCGAAGAAATATTATTACGCGGGACGAAAGTTCAATCATCGGGTTGTTTACTTTACGAAAGGTATATTTTTATTTTCCTTTGATAATATCTTCTTCACTTCTCAAATCACATTCTTCGAAATATTTAACAAAAACACGTCAATTTGCGAATGCTCGTTCGAAATGAAAACAGACGAAATTTTATTTGGCATTTTTTTAAGTTGACTGCGACTGACAAATGCGACTGCTCCATGCGCTCAAAAACTAACAACGGCCAACTGTGCAATGAAAGCACTAAACAAGTGAAAACGGCAGTTGCCTTGGCAACTAGCAACAACGGCCAACTGTGCAATGAAAGCACTAAACAAGTGAAAACNTCCCGAAATATTGAATAAGGTCTCTGATCTTATACATCGTCTTTCCCTTTTTTTCTCTATCTTAATATTTCAACGACGACATTCAGCGTTAACACAACCGAATAACATTTTTGACTGAAGATATTTCGATCTCCCTCATTCGCCACTACACGAATGAGATTTTCTGAAGATGACACGCCATGACGAATTGGAGAGGTAAACGCAGAGAGAAAATCTTATATTAGTTTATAACTATGATCTATGAGACTAGTAGGACTGAAACAAATTGCTGAACAACCAACCCTCTTTAACAAATAAAGTCGGAGTTGATGCACTATAAGTATTTCACGTCATGAACGAGGGACATTACAAATAAGTCCGTCTTTAGAGAGCTATATGACGGGACACTAATTACAAAACGAAAACAGACGAAAAACATTCGCCACGAGACTGGTATGGAGAAAAAATTACGTAATAACATCAGCGGCATGCAATGTATTCAGAGCTAGGCTTGTATTACTACGGTTATAACCTGACGAAGAAAAATATCATCGTCCGCAGTTAAAAATGATATCTGGTGACGGCGCTGTTAATACAATATATTGGATAGGATTGAGAAAGTTTCAGAGAGTGTAGTTGAGTGGTGACGATGAGTTTTGTTCACGGAGTTTTGTGAATTTGATGGACTCTGTTTTGGGCTCTCTTCCGTCGGCTCTCCGAGAGTTCGCCTTCCTCTTCCGCCAAAATGCCTCACACACATCGCTTCTCCATTTCGTATTTCCACTCAATCCTAGATCGCAAATGTATTTGTGGGTTTATTGGGCAAAATCTTATAGCAATCAGTTTGAATTTCAAGTTACTCTCAACATTTTCCTAACTAAATGTTCATTTCGATTTTTATTATTAAATTTTATTGTAAATACAATATGAGCAAACTTGTATTTTGCGACTGTGTTTAGTTGTTGCCTTGATCACTGTAAGGTTGTTTATCATTTTATTGTGATCATCGCTGTGTGTCTGATAAGCATGATTGCTAGCCGATATTTCATCCGGATCTTCTCTCTGTATAAACAAGGTAGTGTTGTGGTGGGCCTTGTTTTCATTACTGAGATTGGACGTAATTTGTGTCTTTGTTGTCTAGTTTCACTGTGGACTTTGTGGTAAATATTGCAAGACTATAATTATATTGTGTGATCGANACTAATGATTGCCTTTACTGAAATTCACGGCTTTTACTCATCTGAAATTGCTCGCCATTTCGTAACACCGCAGCAGAAATATCAATTCCGAAAGACAATTTATCAACTCCACCACACACAACTTCGGTTTATACATAATGACTCCATTTTCGTAATTCTGCCGAAACGCTTTGTTTATTTTTCTCCTTGACTACTCCCTCCACTGACGATGAAGTCACACACACATTCATTCGCTTCGGAATATTACGGGGAAATTAAATAAAACTGAAATCATACTCGCAAGTATAGAAATTCGATCGTACAGTTCGCAAGCACCGAGCGTATAACGAGCAAAAAAATGGGTTAAAGGAATGTTAGGTGGAACCGTTAATTTTCATTTATATGATTACCTAATATATGGTAGATCTTGCAAGATTTAACACGATCTACCATATATTTTAAGTATCCTGAAAGACAAACATTTTAAGGCCCTCGCATTTTAGCTATTCGTCTCACTTATATACAGACACTTTGAAAAAGCGCACTTATTAAAATATTTCAGATTTCAAAGGGCGATCCAGATAACTCATCCCACTCCCGCCTGAATAGTGTGTTTGGCTTAATTTGTTCTCGTCGGCCTTTCTTTGATTTTGTACTTTCGAGAACCTATTTCTACGTTAGTTCGAGAGCCGATTAATTTCACGGAATCCCAATGGCATTCAGAATGCAAATCAGATTGGGATCGCAGATGAGATAAGAAGCGGAAATTTCGTCAAATCCAACACTTTGCAAGTGAGAAGGAGGCCATGATGCCATTAGTTAAGCCCGAATGTTTTGCTGGGCGAGTGTAAACCAGATTACGCGGCTGTGCAAGAAAGGTGACGGCTCCGACGGAATCCTTGGCGTTGAATCAATCTATTAACGCCGTAAGGCCAGGTAAAAACATAAGGACTGGAGGCCCCTTCGGTGCGAAGAAACAATCGCCGGAAGAGCACTGGAATGGGCCTCTCAAGAGGGAGGAGCAAAGAGAGGATGTGAAGAGATTGGGGGGGAATGAAAGGGGGATTGAGGCTGGGGGAGAGGAGGAAAGAATTGACTCCGTGCGTATGAGACCGCAGGCGATAAATCGATGGGAAGGAATACTTTTTAGCGCCCAAAATAAATTACTAACACTTTTCGGTGAAAGAGAAGCCGACTCGACCTCAGGATATTTTCATTATTATATCCAATAGATCTCAAAGAGGAATTGCAATGAAGTCTTGTGAGTATTTTATAATAATAATGATGGATTTATCTAGCGACAAATACAAGCATGTAATAATGATAATAAAATCACTAAAGAACTGATAGCTGACAATACGCAATACAGTAAATACAAACCAAGTAGCATATTAGAAAATAAAAATTACAAATTATATTGGGATAGAGAAACCATGACAGACATCATCATTTAAACCGATAGACCAAATATAATTTAATTGATAAAATTAATCATGAATGTTTAATAACTGACATAGCGGTAACTCTCAACTCCAATCATCAAAGCACTCAAGAAAAATAACCAAGCACTCTGAGTTAGCGATAGAAATAATAAAGCAATGGAAGTTAAAGAATGTAAACATCTTTCCCATAATTATATCAACGACAGGGGTAATGCCAATAACATTGGCAGCCAGTTTGTAAAAATTAAACGCTGAAGTTAACTTTCTTTAATTCAAAAGTCTGTGATTCTTGATACCTACCATTTAATCAGAACGTTTTTAAATGGAAATAAGTAATCATCATTATTTTATGGAACTTGACGGCGGCCCGTTCCCATAACGCCGACACTTTGCGACGAGAACGGACAAACTGAAAGTAATAATAATACGACTTAATTAGGTTGAGCCTACTTAGTCTATTCTTTAATCCTTCTTCATTCGATATGTAAGAGAAATAGCTTGAAAAAATGTATACGAAAAGTAATCGTCAAGTTACAATTAAACTATAACTAGTAATTACAAATATGCATTAAATCTAATGACAAATGAAACATTTTATCTTTATAACAATCATAGATCAGTAAACAATTACAAACATAAATTACAATTACAGTTGGACGAAAAGGCAAGCGTTTACTGAAGCCATAGACATGTTGGGCAATATTCGACCTCTTCTGACGCCTCCTAAATGTTTAATATTACGACCAATAATTGACATATTGAAGAATTAATTTATTGCGATTACTCGTAGCTCAAACTGGACACATACAATTTCAAGTTAAGTTATAGAAATTTTAATTTTAAATCAATTTCACATTAATCGAAAAGACACGGTGAAGTATCTCATACTTTTGTCAATTTTCTAGAAGCGAAGTCACAGAAATAAAACGGAATCACAAAATCACTCGCCGGGGTTCGGTGGGGACCGTTATCGATTCCCGTGTTGACCTGATTCACCAGGTTACGTAACTACGATCTCTCGAAGGATCCCTTCAGAATTATGGTTATCCATCTCAAAACAATACTCTTACTGCCTCGAAACGTAAAACATTCCTTACTTTCCTCCCGAAATATTGAATAAGGTCTCTGATCTTATACGTCACGAGAGTCGAACTCGCGTCACGCAGGCCGGAAATCTATGCACCCACGTACCTTGCGACCCTTGAAAACTACTTTTCATACATCTTTATACACCATTTCGTTATACAAGAATTGTCTCTTCAAAACATCGCCCAGTATTTGCATTCCCTTAAATCTCAATTGCTGCATTCAATCAGCATTTCTTACTCTTCCTTAACTCTTCGAACGACGCACACACTTACATAGATCACAGTTTTGCATTCAATTGCATTTGCATGCATTGGCCAGATGTAACATCCCAACTGTAATGATGAGGGCCTCCAGGTTACCGAACCGCAATCTAACCGAGAAAACGTTATTTTTTCCGCAGTGAAAACCGAATACGAACAGAAAAAATTGAAATCTTTGAAACCGAAAACGTTTATTTCTTCCGGTCCCATTGACGGCTCCCAGCAATATTATTTTACTCAAGTTTAATCGGAGGAAAGTTGACTTAAGGTTAACCGAATGTATTCTCCTTTACAGAATCCCAGGTTTCAACAACATAATGTAAGCTAAGTGTAAGCAATGCCCACTGACGAATAAAATACTAAAGGTAATTATCATAGAAATGATTCTATTGCATTACAGTGACTCACTAATGATTGCCTTTACTGAAATTCACGGCTTTTACTCATCTGAAATTGCTCGCCATTTCGTAACACCGCAGCAGAAATATCAATTCCGAAAGACAATTTATCAACTCCACCACACACAACTTCGGTTTATACATAATGACTCCATTTTCGTAATTCTGCCGAAACGCTTTGTTTATTTTTCTCCTTGACTACTCCCTCCACTGACGATGAAGTCACACACACATTCATTCGCTTCGGAATATTACGGGGAAATTAAATAAAACTGAAATCATACTCGCAAGTATAGAAATTCGATCGTACAGTTCGCAAGCACCGAGCGTATAACGAGCAAAAAAATGGGTTAAAGGAATGTTAGGTGGAAAAGATAAAACGTGCGCCGCTTCATTGGCCTTCCCGGTCACGGCGAAGAGAAAATCGAGACCCGAGCGATGGCAATTTCTTATTGGGACACTAGAAGCCATTGGACATCCCAGTTCAGCGATTACGTAACCCGGAGTTAATTAGTGACTAAACGACTCATTCCCTACATTCTCGCTGTTCCCGGAGACCACGTTTATTCCTAGAATTGCTCAGAATTGCTCCGGATAAAAGCAATTGTGAACCATCATCAAGACTTGGGTATTAGGTCGGTTCTAGAGCAAAATTTTTAGACAGACAAATTTCTTTCGCTGGACCTGTTTATAATGAGAGAGAAACCTTTCCACCAGCTGCGACGGTGGCGTGGATAGCGCTCCGAAACTAAAGTCCCCGGTTCGAGTCCCGGATAATCGAATTTTCGTGTGAGGGAATGGTTGGGTGCGATTGCAAACAGTTCCGGTTAAAGACTTTCCTCTTGACAGAGCCCGGAAAAGAGAGGCTCGGGTTCGATTCCCGACTACGACAGACTTTTTCATTCATTTTTTCATCTAAAATTAGGTAATGAACCGTGCCTTTATCGTCGCTTATCTACTTCGCCGTTCCGACCTTAAGGAAATCCGCAATGATGGTGAGGGGGCATCTTCGAGTGGTGCCATCTTTGATGAGCCCTCCGGAGTACACCGACCTAAGAAGGAGAGATCGTTGTGTCATAGTTGCTTAGAGGACAGAGCAACCGCTCAGAAAGTGGGAGACCCGGGTTCGATTCTGGACCATTGCGGGTCAGTGACGCAAAATACGCTACTCCTCACCTTCCCCGGTAAGCCTCATTCCATATCCAAAAGACTCAACCAGACTTCGGACCGATGACTTGGAGAAAAGATAATCTAAGGATTGCAGCATCCAAGATATGCTTCAGAAGGGGAATTTCAAGAAGGCAACTTCTTCAATTTATGTATTGTAAGCACAAGACTTGAAGTGCAATTTTAAAAACGCTTCCTCGCTTCTACTCTAAAAGATGCCACCTCACTTGATACAAAAAAAGCAACATATAGAAAACAAAATTATATCCACAATGTCTTGTAAAACAATGACACGATTCTAAATTATTTTGATTTCAATCGAATTACCTATATTTCTACCTTTTAACTTTCCGCGAATTTTTAACACAGTTATTTCGACTATCAAGATTTCACATCAATGTTATTTAAGCCACAATGAGAGAAAAGAAGATAACATTTATAAAAGAATAATACGTTCTCCAGTTACTCCGAATAGAAGTTTTAGAATTTATGTGAGGAATACAATTTAAACTCAAAGATAACAAAAGGGAAGTATTTACGGCGTTGATAAAAGATGAAGCTCCATTTTTCAAACGGGATGATAGATACGACATAATATTCCGAGCGAGAGCCACCGA
The DNA here is from genome assembly GCA_000376725.2 of Ladona fulva. Lineage (NCBI taxonomy): Eukaryota > Metazoa > Arthropoda > Insecta > Odonata > Libellulidae > Ladona > Ladona fulva. Next base: position 278,595 of record KZ308649.1, read on the forward strand.
ATAGAACCGGAGAAGATTGATGCTCCCGAGCGACTCGTCTCTTCCTTATTTTTGATAAAATGATACCATAGAACAGTCAAATATAAGATACGGAAATAGGTTGACCTATTTTGATTGGTAGCTATGGGTACACGAGGGCTCTATGATTTCATATGTAGGACATCCTCGTTCTTTGGGTATCAGATGATCCATAAAACGAGATGCCAGGTTGCCGGTCCATTTACTAGAGATAACACTCACAAATATCCAAGAAAGAAAGACTCCGCAGAGGATTTGACGGGAACGATCTTCGACGACACTTCGGCCGATACCCAAATCCATGATGGAAAACACCACCACCATTTCTGCACTAGAAGTTAAAGCAGATTCGATAATTCTCCCATCGATGAAATGCGCTCGTCCGAGTGTTTTTTGGAATATCACGCGGCCAATCAGCAAAGACAAGAAGTGGGCATCCATTTGGACAGAGTAATCGATTACTATAGTCTATGAAATATATACTGGCGGCTGAGGAGGAAGGGAAACGAAAAGTCTTTTAGAGCATGGGGCAATGGAGAGCAATCAAAGATGATTAAAGCCACTGATCTGTTAACTCGGAAACTTACATTATATCCCTGGAAATCAGAAACCAGTCTCTCTCAACCTTGTGTCCCCACTTGTAATACAATGTATTGATTTGTTTCTTAAGTACTGTATTGGTAAATTTTAATCTTTAATGTTCCATAAACCTCTGACGAAACCGTTAGAGGTTTGTCGAATACCTTGCAATACCATTTAGACCCCCTGGGGGGTCGATTTAGGTAAGGTAAGAATAGCATATCACACAATGAGATGAGAGATTTTGTAATTTCCTTCTTATACACAGCTTTCTCAAACATCTATTAGCATGAACTATCAGTAGGTTTGCGCAGGTTTTTCACACCCCCCTTCTCTGAGGGTGTTTTCCTGCTGTGGATATTTTTTCCTAAGATATCACCTCAGGTTTTTTTTTACATCCACTCCTTCTAAAGTTTTCCTCTCTATTTCTTTTCACCTACACACAAGTCTTTATGTACATAAAATCATTGACGCAAGGTTAGATGGAAGAAGAGACTTTTCAGTCTCAATCTCGCCTTTAATAAAGACATTATTATTATTATTTCTTACGGAACTCTAAGGAGAAATGAGCGTCTCCAAGGTTACAGATAAGTCCAATAATTTAACTCCCAATCAAAGAGAGTAGCTTTAATAAACTCATCTTTGACTTTTCTCCCTCCCTCCCCTAAAAGACCTGATATGTCTTATTCCCCCTCCTCCTCGACCGTCAAGACACATTTCATAGACTGTACGCGGCAACAACCGTCTTTTAAAGGAAAGAAGAGGAGAAAATCGAGGTAATGATAAAGACGCGTCTCAGAAACGCTCGCCTCCGGACAATCAAAAAAAGTTGCGATCGAATAATGCTAAAGACAAAGGCAATGGAAAAAGCGGAGGAATATTCCCCATCGACAGATAAAAGCGAGAACGGAAATAAAAGGAAATGGGAGAAGAGGAAAGGAGAAATGGCGGAGAAGGGAAGAGATAAGAAGAGGGGTTGAAAAGGGACGGATGGGGAGTGGGGGATGATTGGATGGGCCCAAGTCTCCATAAACATCTTTATTGGCGCCCTTTTACCCGACTCTTCCGATTAAATGGGACTCGGAAAGAGCTTAGACACCGTAGTTATTGATATCTTCTTTCGGATAACGTCTTAGGAGAGCGGTTCCGAAGGCGAATTTGCATTCGCGGAAATATTTCGAATCGAAGATCGGTTAATATAAAATGAGCGGCCGACGCCTGTGATTCATTGGCCTCCATCTGCGGATGGCATCCGATGGGTTGCAGCGCCCCTCGCGCGGAAAATCTAGATAAGCAGGAAATTTGGGAATTCCTTTGCAAGGCAATTATCGAGAGATTTTCAAACGAAAGCGTTAGCAGGACTTCCAAAGTGAGCGTTTCCGATAGCATTTATGGTCTTCCATTACACGTTATCCCGTACATCTCGGAGAGAGAGACCCGAAAAGATTTAAGATTAAGATTGAAATTATCCTCATCGAGAAGAGTTCTGATGATTGCGGATATATAAATTGAACAAAAGCTGAGAAAATTGCGCAATAAATGCCGTACACGGCGTTGATTTAATCAACAGCAGATGGAATCAATTTCTACATATGATTCAGAGATATCCGACCATATTAGGGTTTTCGACATAACAAAAATCTTGCCAAAAATTCGAATGGTCTTGACAAAGGTTTACAACAAATACTTTCAACCAGACTTGACATATGGAAGCGAAACTTGGGTACTAAACGCAGCAATAACCCAGCGACTTCACAAGTATGGAACGATATATGCTTGGAATCACAAGAAGTTATAGGAAACGCAACACCTGGGTTAGTAAGATGACAGGAGTGACAGACATCATAGATAAAGTAAGATCACTGAAATGGATGTGGGCAGGCCATGTTGCGAGAAGAAACGACAATCGATGGACATCAGCAGTTGTGAACTAGATACCAAGAAATGTGAAGAGACCAAGAAGAAAACCGAAGGACAGATAGAACACAGACATCATCAAGTATTTAGGGGTAACATGACATCCGACGTCGGATTGAAAATGGCTGATAATTATGATAAGGGACCGTGTAAAAGATCAATCGCTCAAAATTTTTCAAAACCTCAATTTGAACATTCAAGATTTGGGAACTCCGTGCTACAAAGACATCCGGAGAAGAAATTTTACGAAAAAAATATCTCCCAAAAGAGATAACGAGGTATTACTAAATTGCTACAATATCGACGGAGCAGATAACATGGGTTCGATAAAATAATAATAAAAAGGGCTAACCCGTAAGGGTATCAAATACGATGTAATATGTGTGAATTTATTTACATTTTAGTTCCTCGATTTCTTAGAGGTTTTAAAACACTTTTCCTCCACCAAAAAGGGTTTGTTTCCTATCGAGCAGCCCTTGATAATGGAGACACTGTCTCTGAAATGCGCGAAGGGATTCTCCCAGAAATCAGTAATCCGGAGTTTCCCGTTTGTTTCTAAACGCGAGTTCCGCCTGCCGACATACGGCTTACGGAGTGTTTTTAAACCTCTAATTCATTAACAGCCGTGATTCAAATGCCTTTACTTTCATTTATCTAGTTCTGCGTATGAAAATAGATTGAGAAATAAATTTCTGCTAGAAAAACACTTACTAGAATATGACAACCTTTCAACTTTAATTTCAAATGCTTTAAAAGAAAAATATCAAATCTTGGGAAAAGAAATGCTTGTATCAAAATAATTCTTGAAACCAACGTAGCATAATAAGGTCAGAGAATAAATAAAATCCATTTCGCTCACTTAAGTTAATTTACAGGCCGCGGCGTCAGATGCTATGCCAATAGCAGCACCAAGGTCCCTTGTTCGAACCCCAGCTGATAGGATTTTTCCGATGAGAGAATGGTTGCGTGTGCCCATCTATTGTTGCCTCTCTTCTAATTGTCTAATAAATGGCTATTTGCGAGGGAAAATAGATAAATGATTATCTACTACGTCGTTTCATGAGCGAGATATTATCGCGCTGTTCCACGACGGGGATATTTACAGAAGTCACGACTGAATTAAACTTTAATAGAAAGAATCCTCTTCACTGCGATTTAAAAATAAAAATCCAGACCTTCCCTAATGAGAATATAACAGTCGCTCGAGTATTCTTGCATCCGGCGCAGATTCAACCCACAATTCCCGCATTATAAACGGAGCAGCTAACTGCCGTTCCGTCAGAACTGTTGTATTTACAAGGCACAATACTCCGACCGAATCTCTGCAAGTTTCCCGTCGAGTCGCCAAATGGACCTCCGCAACGATGGGTAAGTAGGGCGGGACGAGGAACAAAGGACTTCCGAAAAATGAGACTCTGCCAACACACTGAAGAAGGACAATCAAAGGGCGGCTGAGGAACGCTTTAGCGGGAAATCAATGCGATTGAAGCATCCATCCTCCTTCATTCGCATCTCATTCCACGACCTCAAATCGCGTGTCAAAGGAGCCCACACCTGCGAGTGTGTTGGCCCAAATGGTCATCATCCTCGCGGGGAAAGCGGTCCTGGGTTCCACTCCGGGTGAGGGCCTACTTGGCTAAATTCTCTCGCAAAACCACAAGAGAGTTGCTCCGCCGATTTGAACGAAATAATTCTTTTCATAGTAGAGAAGATGAAATTGAACAAAAGTGAAACAGGGTTCGTCTAAATAGGCCTTAGTTTTTTACTAATAATTTATTTTCTTTTCGAATTTTTCAGCCTATTAAGCCTCGTAATTACTTTGGTTTAGAATGGAAGACAGACATTTGATTGTTAGAATGCTTGGCTCCCACGCAGAGGGCCGAGATTCGAGTCCGATATGTGACTTTTTTCAGTCTTATTTATTTCCATTGCATTCAAATTTTCAAGCTGGTATGTGAGACCATTCGCTGACAGACTAAAATTCATTATTTCGAAGAACTTCAACTTTCATTTGTCTCCACCTCTCTAAGCACAAAATTGCAGTTTCGATCGAACATATCAATAAAATTGTCGGGAGGACATATGTTATTGAATAAATTATAATATTTATTATTAAACCTCGAGAGTCTAATTATCTTCGAAATGATATTCTTTGCCGAAGTCTACTCATCACGAATGTGATTTCTCACAACTCATTTGCTTCACTTTTACGTTAAATAAATCTCTGTTACCACCTTCTGAATATTGTATAAATGAGAAAATAGTGAAATAAAGGGTTCCCTTTGGACTAAATTGAGACTGGAATCTTTCTTCTTCTGTTTAATCCATTGTGAACGAGAATTGGAGGTTACGAAGTGAGTTTTTTTCTTTATTTCTATATTTGTCTTTTAATTTTTTTTCCTTATTTATATAATTTTTTGTTACACAGTTAATTGTTTTCAATCCATTGTAGAGGCATTATTATGTTTACGGGTTCCTTTTAAATAAATAAATGTCGATTTAAATGACCACTCAAATGCAACTTCCTATTGGAAGGAAATTCCCCACTCCTGGAATTGATTCCTCAAACGTTGATTTCCGAGTTGGTTAATAATCAATCACCTCCATTTAACCTTTGCAATGCAGTTTCTTGAAATACACATTTCGAAATTAAGATCGCCATCCGCAATAAGCAGAGGCTCCCAAACTTCCTCACTCCCCCCATTCTCAAGCATCTTTTCTCGTTATTCCCATCTTCGCTCCCAACTTCAGTTGGTGGAAAACAGTCGCTATTTGTATGCAAAATTATTCAAATCCGTATAAATATTCATGCACACGTAATTCAAATCGTCGGGAGGATATTTATTTACCTCGACACTGTAATCATCTCCGAAATAATATTTTTCGCCGAAGTTTCGCCATCGCGAGACGCATCGTGACCGATGCCCTCACCTACGCCACTTCTGCGTTCCTCGGATTTAAAAAATAACAGATCACTCTTCATAATCAATATGAGAAAAACAGATTCTTCCATACAATCGATCCCCAAAAATGAAATCACGTTTCCTTTTGTGCGTAAATTCATTAGTTCGAGGGCTGATTGAAGACTCAACCACTTTATAATTAGTTAGTGAGAGCTATGGAGAGGGAATGAGGTACACCAATAAGGATGAGGAGTCAAGATGCCGAATGAGGAATTTATGATTAATCGAGAGAAGTATTCTTCCATCAAAAGACGAACGAAAAATACATAAGAAGACAAAGCATCAGAAGCAGTTTCCTCTTGCAAAGTTCGAAAAAATTCCTTAACACGTTCACTGCGGATAACTCCACCGTTGGAGTGAGAAATGCATTGGATATGGAGATATCAGCAAGAACGTGTCAATTTAAATCGAGCGCGGAAAGCACTCATACGCCCCCTATCAACAAAAGACATGACAAATACGCCGATTCCGATCAATTTCGCCGGTCTTGGACTAATCCTGCGGACTACGCGAAAGGACAGAAATGTAACTATTCACTATAATGTAGCTATTCACATCTTCTCTATTCCTTGTCCCTTTAAATCCGTTTTTCAATTTAAAATCTCTTCGCGCGTTCAAAGGTCAAATGCCCGAAATAGGCCTGACCAACAGCCGGCGCCAAACCACAACTAAAATGCTGCGCGAGCAAACATCTTGCGCATTTCGCCATGTTGGCATTAAAACAGAACAAATATCACATTTCAATGAGCACTTAATAATTGAATACATCGAATTACTTTTCAAATACGATCTCAATCAAATTCGGCGAACAAATTTGACGGATAACTGGATTCAGCATTTACCTGGTTACGAATAATCTTATCTATTTCTTATTGATCAATGTGATACATCAACATAGAGCACAAGATCATATGAATATGATCAAGGCCAATTACGGCTGACGATCAGAAATAATAATAATTATCTATACATTAAACAATAATATAACAAAAGTTTGAGGTGCTTATTTTTGGAGATTATTTGCGCCGCCCGTTGGTACTTTTGAATGTTATAATGGATTTGCGGTTTGTCCACTTCCGGAGATAATATAATAATAATAATAATAAAACTAAAAAATCGGTTAATAAATTCCATAATCACTGCATCTTAGCGTGTCACATCCTGATTTGAGACTGACAAAAATTCATTGGATCGATGAATGTCTATCAACCTTCCTAGTCAATTAGAACGGTGACAACAATCAGCCTCTAAATCCACCTAAATACCCTGCAAGCCAAGTTTCGGAGTGCGGCAGGGGGTGTAAACACCAAGCGCTCGATTTACCCCTTTATCTTATTGTTGTCACGTATCGTTCGCGGAAAGAACGAATCTCTAAAACGACTCGTCCTGGCATCTATTTCTTTTATTTTACACTCGGATCGGCCCAAGTAGCAGAAGGGGGTCGTATAATACCAATTATGTATTCTACAAATGCACTTTCTCTGAATTTATCAAGCAATCGCAGCCTAACCTCATTTCTTTCAAAGGATTCCCAACCTGCGTCTGAGCGCATATTTAGTAACTTTTCTTATTTTAGCACTTTTTTATAAATCGTATCGCCTTGAGCTGCACTATCTCGATTTCGCGAGCATACGTTTCATTCGCTGGGTCTCATATACTCGCCGCATATACTAGGGTCTGGCTAAAGTGAAACGACATCGTCCTCTTTTAATTAGGCATACCTACGATGCCCTTAGCTATACAATTCGCTTTATAAAACCGAGCTCTTCCGTTGCTTTACCGCAGCTATTTTGTAAATGTGTGCTCTAATTTAAAAAGAAATAACATCGTTTTCAAACGATTGTTCATTAATTCTTAATTCGACATCTTTTACGCCAATGTACACCGAGATTTGAACAAGTAAGAAGGAAAGAACACAAACATCCACGCTATGACTCACCGAAGTTGGGTTTCCGTCTGAAAAATCTGAGCTTAAACACAAGTGTCCTTGGTTGACCTATGCTCGTGTCGTCAGCGGAAAAACCGTAAATTCCGTAGCGAATGATTTTATGGCATTCTATCGATAACAAGGGGGGCCCTTTCATGTAGGGTCTTTCCTGCCTAGCAAGGGTCTAACACAACGCCCATTACGCCGTCAAAGTCGCAATATGATGCATAATTTTGGGCGAAATATGATGGCCTTCGAGAGTTGTAATTTATCAAAATTATTTATGAGTAAATTACAACTGTCGTATAACACATCTGTCTGTCAGTCTTCAACATTAAGGCTCGTTTTAACCTCATCCCTCCACCATAAGCAACGAAAAGCTCCGGAGAGGGCGCTGAGGCCACTAGGGAAAATGAGGAGTGAGGTAGTTTGCCCTTGCTTTCCTCATTGAGCTATATATTGAATGCTATAAGCGGATCAAGTCCAAGTGTGAAGCAAAATGACTCATCAAGTAACATTTTTCGTGCAATTTAAAAAGAGAGATCTTAATCGATGTCATTATTCAGCATCACTTCTACCTCAGTAGCTTTCATATCATCACAGTCATGAACAAAACTGAGATAGAAGTTAATGAGAGCTAACTACATTTTTTTCTGCCCTTTAGCAGAAGACTTTTCCGTCATCTTAACGTTCTCGTATCTTTCCTGTTAGTTCGTTCTCTAGGAGAAAGTTAGCAAGGCTTTAGGAAAGCTAAGTTTCGGCAGTCAACTGTTCGGCCGCCATTTTTAACGCAAATCATATTCGAACGAGTTGATGAATTACAACGGAAACGCCAGTTAATGAAATGTACATCCACGTCGGAGAAAATACGGTTCATAGGAAGTCAAAGGGGTGAATTGCCTCTCATAAAGCGCTTTACGGCGTTTTTACTGCGAGGAATTAAACAGACGACTAACGCGTAGCGCATAAACAGCCGACGGCCCGTTTGTGTATTTGCGTGCGGAGTGAACAACAAAATTTTATTGGACGTGATCTGCTCTTCCGCAGCGCTCCTTAATGCCAAACTCCCTTGGCTGTGTGGATGTTCCTTCTTCGCCCACGAAGCACCGCAGTTTATCGGCAAAAACGGCGGTCGGGAGGCGAAAGGGACGCTGCGGGATATGAATAACGTCAGAGGGGACAACGTAATAGAAGATCTAATTTACATGACATTTGGTGTAAACTGGACAGATATAAATTAATTCGCGAGGGAGAGTTAGTGAGATGGTTTGCAGCTTCTTCCCTGGAGACTGGCGGCATAAAAGCCAGGGATAAATGCCCTCCTGGGATGATCTATCATCGGGGCTCCCAAAGTGTGTGCCTTATTATCTTCCTACTTTCACTTGCGATTATGAATGCCGAATGCTTTCTCCTCGAAGGAGCGAATCTTTCACTAAAATGAGGAAAGATGACCATGCAACATACAAGAGCATTCGAGATGTCTCGATTATCCGAGTACCGATTAACCGAGGTTCTGTATTATCCGACCTTTATGATTATGTGCTTCGCCTTTTTCACTTACACCAGCATACCGCTTAAATTACTTTCGCTGTAACAGTTCGGCATAGTCAGGCAAAGATCGGCATAATGATCTGGAGATACCTAAGCGGAGAAAATAGTGACCATTGCTACTGGGCAATGGACGTATTTATTATGAAGGGAAAGAGAAATATTTTGAATTTGTTTTGACTTCAAAGTGATATTTTAATTGTAAATTATGGTCTAACTAAGAAAAGGCATTATAAAGAAAAAAGAAAAGAACACTGCTGTGGTTACCATTATTATAGGGCCATGTTTCATTGCAAACACAAACAAACATACCATACACAACATTGCATACCAGATTTCTCAACGGTGAGGGTTCTTGCTGTCAAAGAAAGGCTTACTGGTGAGGTAGTTTTTCCTCATTAACCAACACTGCTATGAATGGAAGAAGTGGTCGAAAGAGCATCTGAATAATGCTTTTCATGGAATTCGATAGGGAATGATCAATTCATCGATCGGAATCACTCATACCTCAGTAAATGCATATTATCACAGCCAAGAACGGAAAAGACGCAAAATTAAATGAAGGGTAAGCTTTCATACATCCAGCATCAAAACACGAAGAATTGTAACCAGGAATCGAACCGCTTTCACCAAAGGCGAACACGTTCCCTGCGTGGCGAAGTCCCAAAAAATGGACAATTATCCAAAATCTAGTATCAGAGAAGAATAAACTCACGAATGAATTAATTTGCGCTTAAATTTAAAAGCAGTAATAGTATCGAAAAAAGTGCTTCGATAACGTAAGTCATTTTGCACGTATGGGCTCCCACCTGTAATCGAACCCGGGACCGCTTCCATCTCATTCTTCAATTGCATGAACATTTTAAAATTAAACATTCTTTGAGGTCGAAGTTTGATGATTAAATAATAAAATTCAAAAAAGTTAAAAGTTTAACTATTGCCAAAAGTTCCACTGCAAATGCGTTGACAAATTCGGATTGAGAGATCGGTAAAGAGAGGGGAAGTTTAACCGAAAAATTACGTGAGGAGAAAATAAATAAGGGAAATGATGTAAGTGAGACGGAAGACAGGAATCTGTTTCCTGCGGAGGACAGGATTAAGGATGGTACCTCTCGGATAACGAATGGCCTTTGGGAGAATTTATTTCCCGGACCTTCCGAGAGAGACGCTGAAAATGTTGCACATTAGCGCGATTCTCTCACAAGACGGCTATAATGGTGAATTTTCGATTTTTTCGAAGTCACTGAATTTACGTTAAAAACAGTTGCAACGCACTAATCCGAGTAGAGAGAGGTTTTTTCAAAGGGTTTTCTCCCACAAAATATGTACCCCCATTAAAAATAATCCTCCTCTCGCATCCTACGTGTTGTCCTTTGTGAAAAAATTCTACCGTTCACTTGTAGCGAGCTAACACTCGATGCATTTTTTATTATTACTTTATTTCGTCGTCGACACAAAGCGACGGCGTCATGGGAACGGATATTATATGATAATATTGTTACATAAACAACCAAAAATAATTTACTTAAATCGAAAAAAAATAAACGCAAAACATCCCAACAATCTGGCGAACAAAAGTACAAGAAAAATGGTGCAAACAGTATATAAATATTGCAAATAAAAACACACAAAATAAAAATTAAACCTATACATATAAATATATATATATAGACAAAAAAAACACGAAGATTTGGGTTGTGGGGAAATCCTCAACTGAAGGTTTGATCGATTATTTTAAAGAAACTGATGAGAGGAAATGTTTCGATCAGCTATAAAAAGCACAATCTAAATTCCAAATGACGCAGATTGGATTCTTCTCACTCTTGATAAGTATTCCGAAGTCTAGCGATAACAAATATTTCCCAATTGGAAGATATTCCTGTGAACGGCACTGGAAGTCTGAAACAGGCGGCGGTCGGTAACGAAGGGAGAAACAGTCGTTGGCTAGCGAATCAAAAAATAAACGAACATAAGAAAGGTCCATAAACAGGATGGGCGGTGGAATAAGAAAGTGCGAAAATATAAATGAAGAAAGAAGATGTAAGGAGGATATGAAGAGGAGAAGATTTAAAAGCTGCGCAAATGGCGTGGAAAGAAGAAAAGAACAAATTGGAGAAGAGAGGAATTAAAAAGGGATGAGAGGCTCCATTCTATCGTTTGGGCAGCTAATATTAAGGCTCGACGCTAGGAGGGGAGGGGGATATGAATGTGGGGAGAGAGGGTTGATAGTATGTGGACTCTAGTGGGGAAGAGTGCAGGGAGATCAATACCGAAGCACGCCCCCCTCCAACGCCCCACCAAATCCCACACGGTCGTCCCCGCCACACCCTACCCTACGCAACGCTACCCCCATAAACCTCCCGTCGATCTCCTACGCGCGCGCACGCACAGAAAAAAGGGAAATTGAAATTTAGGAGCAATAGTAAAGCGGCAGGGACAAAGAAAAGGCTGGCCGTCTCCGACGTCCGAGATGTTTTAAAGCCGACCAAGGGAGGATGAAACCAAGGATTAAACGAGTCAAAGTTCCAAGAATTTTAGGGAGAGGACATGAAAGACGAGCCGAAAAAACTGAATTACATAAGTTTTCGTCGCGAGAATCCTCCACTTTCCATCACTGCAATTGAAAACATTCCGACAAACTTGGTTCATTTACTAATTCGGTTTCCATAGCGATCGCTTAAACGGCGATTAAAACATCGTCGGCGTTATTGGGACTTCGCATTTCTGTACAACTGCTACATTAATAACGAAGGAAACGTTCCACTGACGCGTCGGTCGAGACAATCTGCGCCCTGTGTATCTCCGCCGTTGTTCCCCGTCCTTCTCCCTCCTCCTTCCCGATGACCGCTTCTTCCCGACCTTCCAAATCCGCATCCATCAGCCCTTACGAAAGCCTTCTTCCGCGAAAACAAGGAATTTCCAATCCAACGACTTTCCCGTTGCATTTTTTAAGAATTCTGTGAAGTATTCAGCCCGAAGGCCGGTTGAGACCTCACCCCCTCTACATTAGTTAGCGACACCTTGGAAAGGAATGAGGCTTACCGAGCGAGATGAGGAGTGATGCAGTTTGCAATGTCTTTCCTCACCAAGCCAAAGTGCTGTGAGAGTAAAAAGTCCACGAGAGTACTTCACAATGACAATCAATGAATATTATTTTCCATAGAGTTCGATAAGGATTGATCACTGCCACAGGCCGGAAACACTCATACCTCATTCAATTTATAACATCACAGCCATGATCGAGAATGACGCAAAATACGAAAGCGAAGCTCAATGACTGTAGGAGTAGCACTTTTCATAGCATTCTCGGAGGAGAAACGTTAATTCAGTGTTATTAATACCTCAGTAGCTGTCAAAACATCAAAGCCATGAACAAGACTGACACAAAAGTAAACCAAAGACATATTTTTCCGAATCCTACAACAAAGCACAAACGAAAAATTTTCCATTCATCAATATGTGGTAGAAGGGCCTTTTAAAATAACTAATTATTCCCTTTTACACTGCATCTACGCTTGGAACCAATACAAACCCGTAAAATATTTAGTATTCACATCTGCTGTAGCGATCCTTCTCTCTTCTTTCCCTTCGCATCATCCGCTTTCTTATTCCCTTTTTCTTCATTTAAGCTCTCTCTCTTCCCTTTTACTGCGATCCTCCATTTCCCACCGCTTCACTGCCTTCTCTTAATTTGCTTCAACCATTTATCCTCGTTTCCCATGACATTCTCTTTCCCTAACGCTTTTTCTCGCCGCTTTCGAGAGAACCAAATCACTGGATTTTACGAAATTTAGAAGAAACCGTCAAATCTATGAAATAACAATTGACACGTCGTTTTAATGTCAGAAAAAGTCACGATACTATCAACAAAATGCTCTTAATAAGAAAATGTATCATGATGATAATACTTAAATCTTCTTCGATTTGAAAAAGAATCCTAAATTACAACCATTTTTATAATTATTATTACTATAATTTTTAAACAAAGAACCATTCCTTAGCTGTAAATACGGACTAGCCGAACCCTCGAAGACGTAGTATTCGAACCCAGGACCTTGGGGTTAGATTGCCCACTAACCACTCCGCAACCAAGGTCAGTGATGATTTATAATAGTACTGAAATAATTAATAGTTTTTAATAGATCCCATTAGTTAATAAGCATTAATTTCGTGGGATACTTGCGCATGATTTCGATATCCTTTGTCAAATTCAACGCGATCAAAATCCAATACCTTTAAACATATGCACGTACTCTGCTGTTAGCTGTATGGCAGAGGGCGCATCACTTCCCTGAAGGGTTTACTTTCTCCGTTGTTCGCTGAAGAAAGTAATTCTTGAAGTTTAAGTATCTATTTTCCTGGTTTTTCTCGCAGTATCAGAACGGCTTATGTAACAAGAAGGACGTATAACAACGGCTACATTTTCTAGGAATGAACTTTCTCCGAATTTATTAAGTAAATTTCCAATGTTTGCTAGGCTGCGTCTTAAGTAATCCTTACTGATTTCTTGTAGCAATATTTACGAAACTTATCGCCTTTCGCTTTTTTTTACATTCCCGAACACAACATTTGTCGATTCATACACTACACGCATATTCAAGGTGAGGCCAAATTAACGCAATGAAATATCGCTTTTTCTTCTCTCCTACCGACTAATCTCTCGACGAATCCGAGTACCTTACGTCCACAGTAAGGTACTCGGATTGTGTACATTATACACAGAACTACTACAGAATACAATTAGGACGTTCACCAGTGTTAGTATTTTGAAAATATGGAACGGGGTATCTCTTACATACTATGATTATTACTTATAATGGAGACTTCAAACTGAATCGAGGCCCAATTAGTAGATTGTTGAAGATCCATTCATTAAAACAAGACTCGTCTCAGTGTCCCCGGTAAATGCCCAGTGCCTTAAAAGAGTCATTTTGATAACTAATTCTGAAATCTTCAAAAGGTGACCTTTCATAAACGTCCACTAATGGAATACTCGAGTTTTTTCTTTATTCAGCTATTAAAACCCTACAATTTTAACAGACACAGAGCCAAAGAAAAGTAGAAAAAGACCGAATACAAACTAATTGTGTTAGAAGATGAATCTTAACGCCACAGAACGCACACGATTATATATTTGAGGTGATAAGAAAATACTTATAGAATCAGCGGTCCTTTTTCTTTCATAACTTCTTCACGAATTGAAACATATGATATTGTCTTTAAATATCCTTCACACGGCAAATGAAAATAAAGTGCAAAAAATTCGACTTGGGTTTAATAAGGGATTCGAGGAATCTGAACTGTTTCAACGTAGGCGATCAGGTGCGGCCTGATTGATTCCTATTCGGCCGCTTTCGCCGCCGACACGTACGGCCTTCTTATTTAAGGGTTTATCCACCTCCTGCCGTGACCATTTCCGAACATTTACAGAATGTGAATTCTTATACAAGAAAGGGCTCGACCTCGCAAAAAGTCACGTAGCTCTAATTCTTTTTATATGTTGTTAGGGTCGACAGTAGGAAACCAATTCTGCAGCATTCGAAACACCTGCGCGAATTGCACATTTCCAAAAACTAGCAACAGTTTTGCACTCTTTTCGGTTTTCGCTCAGTATCTCCAAAAGTACGTATTCTTCGGTAAACGTAATGAGTTGTATTTAAAGAACATAAATCTTCCTACAATCTCCATATGTCCAGAACTTTCCGAGAAATAGTTCCTAAAAATGGACCTTCTATTACAAAATATGAAAGATTATTGTTTTGGTCGTGCATCTTGCCAAATATTGGAAAAAGTACCTACTCATCCCACGATGAAATTTATAAAAACTGAATTTGTGATAAATTTGTTTAGCTTTAGTTTAAATTTTTAAAAATTATCTTAAGCCCAATATTTCCCTCGAAAAAGGCATAAAATAAAATATTTTGCGAAAATGAATTTGTGGATAAATCAATGTGTTCATTTCTAATAGCACGTATTTTTATTTTTTATTAGAGAGAGGGAACATAACGCAGGGCACATTTGGCATTCTTCTTAAAACATTCATTCTCTCGCCAGTTGAAACACGAAAGCGCGCAAAATTCCCTCCACTTTCCCATCCGCGAAGATCAGATAATAATCATAAACGATTTGGCGATCCTCTCAATACTTCTTCTTTCCATCTGCAGACATTTCCTCCACTCTTATATTCACCGTTTTCGAATTCCTCTTCCCTACTCTCGGATTCTCTTTCTTCTCAAAGTGCTTCTTCCCTCGTAACATTCTCTGCATGAATCATAGGCGGCGTCACAAAAGCCCATCTCAGATGAGAACCCCTTTTCAGATACGACTCCACTATGTTTTCACGCAAATGCAGTGTCAATTGGAGACGCGATTCGCAATGCCAATAACATTGCAAACAAAACGAAGCGGCCATTTTCACTCGCGGCGACCGCCCGCTGCTTCCATATCGATTGCTCGTTCGCCTCAACGCATTTCCGTGCCAACGAACGTTCGTTCGCGCCACACGCGATTTCCGCGGATCTGACAATGTCGACGCAATTTCAGGGCGTCGGATACAATTTAAACTAGCCGTCTTTCGCGCTTCCCGTATTTAGTTCGAAGAAATGCCGCTGCCGAGTTTTCCAAACAGGAAGGACGACGGTTCGAACGACTTACCCCACCGCCGAAGCACATCCGATCTGTTTGCTACGTATTGCGCTGGCCACGTTGCTTGAATTACACAATTACAGAAATTGTGTGAAACTAGCGTACTTGGAAAGTGCCTCCATTAAAAGATAAAGGATTAAGCCAAAATTATGTCCCAGGAGATTTTCATATCACTTCTTATTGCCGAGTACCACTACAACGAAAGGGATCGATTTTTATATGTTTTCAATTTTTTCTCTATTATTCTCCGCATGATCTAATCGGAGAATCTATGCAGGTGTAGCAACATCTTTCAAGAATCGAATGGTGAAAACTGAAATTTTTATCGATACGCATGCAACCATGGTGATTTTATTGCCAACAGCCTGAAAACGGATATTCAGGCCTTGTATCCACTGCCCTTAGGTTGAACTTGACTTTAAGATACATTTTCTTACTTTTAAGCAAGGATATACATCTTTAAATATTGTTCTCTCTAGCGTGCCTTTCTGGTTCTATCGATATTCCTGTTAAGTATAAAGTGGCCTGAATAAGAATTAACCATACTAACAGGGTCTCTTTCGTGATCCAGTGACGTTGTCCTTCATAGAAGCAGTGAACGTCGAGGTGCTCCAATTTAAATTTTTTCCGCATTATACTTGCAATGACTAGTTTGATGTATGCATAAGATTTTAGAAATATGTGTCACCATAGCAATAAAATTTTACTTTCATAGAGAATCGCCTAACTGTGATCGAAATGTGCATCTCAAGTTGCTTATGGGCACTACTACACATCTAATTCACATTTTATTGTATTTTTCACAGATATATAAATTAATACTGATTAATTAATTTCTTTATATTTAAAAAAGTAAGTCATCTCTTTTGCAATTTGTTTGTTTATCTTGAATTTATTTCTACTTCCGTATTTACACCACTTTTTCTCAAAGTTTAATATTTTATACCTACCCGTCCGTTTTTGGAAATAATTCTTTTCGAGGAGATAAAATTAACATATTCAAGTGTAACCTGGTGGAAATTCTCTTTGACAACACCAAAAAGAGAAACACGTGATGAGTTTCGTAAATAACATTTTCAATCTTATGTATGACCAATTTCGTTACATCATCAGGATCTGTAACGAAACCGTTCATGCATGAAAATAAAATATTTTTCGTGGAACTCACCGAACTTTTTTCATTACAGAGTCGCCCAATGCCGATAGTCCGTTGCGTTACGATAAATATCTTTTTACGATTAAATCAACCTTAAATGCATTACAAAGAAAATCTAAGGAAATTATAAATGAGCAAGCGAAGAAATAGACGTCGAATCAAGGAAGGGAAAATGACGAAGGAAAAAAGGAGGAAAAATAAAAATATGCGACGGTGAGCAGCACTACATCTTCAAAAAGGCAGATGAGGATAAGTAAAATTCGCTTTATTCCATTGATATCAGCGATCGAATATCTAAATCGAAAGTTTGGAATCGAATCCGCAATATTTCGTGGCAAAGAGAGAGATATTCAAAGCATCAGACGAAGAGATAGTCCGTTGAACTTCCAGAGTTGCAAAACTTCCACACGGACTGGATTTCCCATCGGTGGACACCAATTTAATATCCCATTTCCAAAATGGTGACTACGAAAGGAATTTGAGACCAATTTCAACAACGCATTCCGACCTTTATTGACTTCATTGTTATGAAAATCGCCTCCGTTATGCAACTTGTGCGAAAAGACTATTGGGTAAAGAACAGATGAAACACGAAAATGGAAAGGGAGGATGATCACTAATGTGTCCTTTCGTAAGAAGGTTGAGTGGATTTCCTTGCCTCCGAAGGAAAACCTCATTAACAACAGAATCGAAGAAATATATTAGAAACTCACGAGTAACAGAACATGGAATGCCAACAACCGTACCATATGTGGATTTTAGAAATTTAAATCAACATCTACATAAATATTTCGGCGCATGGCAGGGGGTGTAAACACCGTGCGTTTGAGTTACTTCTTCAGCTTAATGTTGTCACGTATCGTTCTCGGAAGAGAACTCGGAGTCCATTAAACGACTTGTCCTCGCATCTATTTCTCTTGTTTTACGCTCGGATCGGCCGAAGTAGCAGAAGGGAGTCGCATAATGCCAATTACGTCTTTCACAAATGTACTTTCTGTGAATTTATCAAGAAATCGCAGCCTAATCTTCTTTCTTTCAAGGATTCCCAACCTGCGTCTGAGAGCATTTTCGTTACACTTGCTTTTTTATCGCAGCATTTTTTAACAAATCGTATCGCCTTGCGCTGCACTTTCTCGAGTTTGCGTGTACACGTTTCATCCGCTGGGTCCTATATACTCGCCGCATATTCCAGATGGGGCCGAATTAAGGTAAAACAACATCGCTTTTTTATCATATCATCTACCTACACTTGCACTTCATAAAACCGGGTTTTTTAGTGCTCTACCGCAGATTTTTCGAAAATGTGTGCTCCGGTTTAAGTCATTTTTAAGGGTGATTCAGAGATATGCAAATGATTCTGACCTTTATATTCATACCGTTCATTTTGTACGGGTGGTTATGACGTAACTGTTTCCTTTCGAAGAATTTTGCTACAGAGCATTTATTTACAATGATATCTAGTTGCCATTATTCGCACCACCTTTAAATACGATCTAAATCGCTTGATAGTATATGCTACCTTTGTCGCTTGATATTTTGCTATATATCACAGTGTCATACGCAAACATAAACCACGAGCTACTATTATGGGCATGTTACTCCTGAATTTCTTTCCTAAATGATCTTCAGATGTAAAAATCTTCCAATGGTTGATTAGTTATTATTATTATTATAAAACACTTTATTCGGCGAGGTTAGGCCCATGTGGGCCTCTCTTACACCAAAGGCTTACTGGTGAGGTAGTTTTTCCTCATTAACCAACACTGCTATGAATGGAAGAAGTGGTCGAAAGAGCATCTGAATAATGCTTTTCATGGAATTCGATAGGGAATAATCAATTCATCGATCGGAATCACTCATACCTCAGTAAATGCATATTATCACAGCCAAGAACGGAAAAGACGCAAAATTAAATGAAGGGTAAGCTTTCATACATCCAGCATCAAAACACGAAGAATTGTAACCAGGAATCGAACCGCTTTCACCAAAGGCGAACACGTTCCCTGCGTGGCGAAGTCCCAAAAAATGGACAATTATCCAAAATCTAGTATCAGAGAAGAATAAACTCACGAATGAATTAATTTGCGCTTAAATTTAAAAGCAGTAATAGTATCGAAAAAAGTGCTTCGATAACGTAAGTCATTTTGCACGTATGGGCTCCCACCTGTAATCGAACCCGGGACCGCTTCCATCTCATTCTT
Source organism: Ladona fulva (assembly GCA_000376725.2). Lineage (NCBI taxonomy): Eukaryota > Metazoa > Arthropoda > Insecta > Odonata > Libellulidae > Ladona > Ladona fulva. The sequence continues at coordinate 297,549 of KZ308649.1, forward strand.
CAATTGCATGAAAATTTTAAAATTAAACATTCTTTGAGGTCGAAGTTTGATGATTAAATAATAAAATTCAAAAAAGTTAAAAGTTTAACTATTGCCAAAAGTTCCACTGCAAATGCGTTGACAAATTCGGATTGAGAGATCGGTAAAGAGAGGGGAAGTTTAACCGAAAAATTACGTGAGGAGAAAATAAATAAGGGAAATGATGTAAGTGAGACGGAAGACAGGAATCTGTTTCCTGCGGAGGACAGGATTAAGGATGGTACCTCTCGGATAACGAATGGCCTTTGGGAGAATTTATTTCCCGGACCTTCCGAGAGAGACGCTGAAAATGTTGCACATTAGCGCGATTCTCTCACAAGACGGCTATAATGGTGAATTTTCGATTTTTTCGAAGTCACTGAATTTACGTTAAAAACAGTTGCAACGCACTAATCCGAGTAGAGAGAGGTTTTTTCAAAGGGTTTTCTCCCACAAAATATGTACCCCCATTAAAAATAATCCTCCTCTCGCATCCTACGTGTTGTCCTTTGTGAAAAAATTCTACCGTTCACTTGTAGCGAGCTAACACTCGATGCATTTTTTATTATTACTTTATTTCGTCGTCGACACAAAGCGACGGCGTCATGGGAACGGATATTATATGATAATATTGTTACATAAACAACCAAAAATAATTTACTTAAATCGAAAAAAAAATAAACGCAAAACATCCCAACAATCTGGCGAACAAAAGTACAAGAAAAATGGTGCAAACAGTANTAAAGGATAAGATTGCGGGAAAAAACTCTTCGGCTGAAGGCCTTCAGAGAAAAACCCACGGTGCGGGAAAACGCTCACATAAGGAGGGGAGCGAAAAAAACCCGCGAAAACACAGATAGAAATGAAATAATGAAATCATAAAATCGGTGTAGCAAAAAAAAAGATGAATTAAAATGTCGGCATTTCCGTCCCGTCCTATGATTGGTGAGTGTGTGGTCTTCAACTGCGGGTACTGCTGTCAATCAATAATATTAATATTAATCAACTTTAGCAATTCTTTCTCTCCTTTGGAGGACCGCATTATAGCCGGGTGCAGTTGATATTAATTGATAGGGACAGCAGTAAATATCCTTGAAATATTGCGATTCCAGACATGGACTTCCGGCGATGGAAGAATAATCCTCCATCGCTGGGTGAAAACGATAAGTCAAGGATCACTCGGTGAATCTACGCACAAGAGCAACCCGTCTCCTAGCGACCATTTTTTCGAGGCTATCGCCATTCGAACCAATGGCACTGACCGCTTGATATCGCTTAAGTACCCACAATATAAAATATGGAAAAGATTCCATTACGACAAGACAATCAATGGATGCGACGAATTTCATCCTATTCTACGAAAAAACGAGGGATTCGATTCGAAAAGGAACGGATACTCGAGAGTGGCGATCCGTGGGTGGAAAGTAAACAGCAGAGGTGATAAATGCAGCAGACGGAGGGAATAAATTGATGGAATTGTGGGAAATGTGAAGACAACGACATTGCGCTAAACAACGAATACAATTCATTTGCAATTCGAGGCGAATACTAGACTCGAGAATTAGACTGAGTTACGCTAAATCTGGCGCAATCAAATCCAATCTCATTTAATCGTTGATTCTCGTCAGCATGGCTGGATATTATAACAAATTGCTACAGTCTGGTTAATTTATCTTGGCAGCTGAAGATGCGGGGAATTGAGACATATTAGGTCTTTCAGGGGAGGGAGGCCAATCTAAGATTATTGTATTAAAGCTACTCATCTTTGATTGGGAGTTAAATTATTGGAATTGTTTGTAATATCGGAGAGGCTCATTATTTCGTGGAGTTCCGTGAGAAATCAGTCTCTCTCTCAACTCTGTTGCCACTAGGCCGAGCAAATACTGCTTTTCTTACTACACGGATATCGACCCCCCGGTTCGACTTCGATGAAAGCGGTCCTGGGTTCGAATCCCAGTGGAGACCTACGTGCGAAATGACCTCAGCCGTCAAGGTACTTTTAACGATATTACCTAGTACCACCTATTGACTCTCCAGGAATATAAATGGTATTACTAGAGGTCGATTTGAGTTCAAGATTCAATGAAACTATGTAAATTAAAAGTTACTAATACATTACTAAAGAAACAAACGAAAACAATGTATTACAAGTTGCAATACAGAGCTGAGAGAGACTTATTTCTCATGGAACTCCAGGGAGGCAATGAGCGTCTCTGATCGCACAGATAAGTCGCTTTAATCATCTGTGATTGCTCCCCACACCTTAAATGACGTAATTGTTCTTGCTCCCCCTCCTCCTCAGCCGCCAGTATATATTTAATAGACTATAGCGCAATCAATGGACATTCAGAGATATCCTCTCTGGACCCGCCAATGTATTCCGCTAAAGAAACAAGATCAGGTTGAGAATGAAGTGAAGATGAATCATGAAAGGGGCGGCGAGAGGCATACTTAAGAGAAAGCGTGAGGTCATCGACACTTGATTTGCATTTCGCTTGATAACCCGTTGATTAAACATTTACCATCAAAATGGAGATATTTCTCCCTCCCCTTTTGCAGTCCATACAAAATAGCTCCTGCTTTGCATGAGAGAGAAGAAGGGTGCCGAATGCAGCATCTACAAAGAGCGCGGCAGATGGGTGCAGAGTGACGCAGTGGATTCGACGCCGTGTATCGGCGCTCGATAGAAAGTAGCCGGCGAATTATTCTTCGGAGAGGAAAGGAAACAGAAGAGGAACCGCGTGCGAATTCAAAGGGCTATAATGCGGTCCTCCAAAGGAGAGAAAGAATTGCTGAAGTTAAATGAAGAGGTGAAATTGGAGATCATTTAGAGTTCGCTTTCAGCGTTAGGGAAATTCGGAATCGAATCACGGATAACTTCCGCAGGAAATAATAAGCGTGTCTATAAATACGAGCGAAAATAAAAGTATACAACGAATGAATCCACGGGCCGCGTGTTAACAAAGCAATCACGCGCGTCCGTGCGGCGTACTAATATATATGGAATTGCGTGTGCCGTGAATCTTTAATGGGAATCGGTCGGTGAATGTTAAACCGCAGAATGCCAAAAAAAAGCAACGGCGATTAACTCGATGTTCGTATTATGTGCGAAATTTACGTTTCTCCATCACGTCTTCGATTTCGCCCTTAATAAAAACGAAGAGGCCGAAGGAAAAATATCTTCCACTGATATTAATGGTCGACATAACTGAGATGGGAAATCTTTTTTCTAACGAACTATGATTCCTTTACAGATGCGCATTTTGGTTGTGAAACTACCAAAATGAGAGACTTCCGATCTCAATTCTGTACGTCTTTACCTTACTAGTATGATGATTTTAACGAGCTTTATCATTATACATTGACAATATAGGTAACCAGTTGTGGACTCATTGATTTCCGTTATTTTATCTCCGTATTTAGTATTTTTTTGCTATATTGATACCGATTTTTTTGTAAATAATTATTTCCTACTCCTAATTTTCGTTATCTGTTATTTCTTATGTAAAGCTATTTGTATTAGTTTCGTCCAAGTAATGATGCATCTGTACCATTTCTGCTTGCCTTCAGATTTAATTTCACCTGCATTTTCCTTAAAACTTGATTAACTATCTGCAGTTTCTTCACACCCCATTCTTGTGGGTGTTTTCTTGCTTTGGTGTATACTTTTCTGAGTGAATACTTAGGATTTTTAAACCAAAAAGTAGTTTTCTTCTGTGCATATTTTCAAGCTCTTAAGTTTCGTACGACGGAGGGTTGCATGGCAGCTGCCTCAGTGTCATTCGTTTTTAAAAATTTCCTAATATGTGTTTTACTGACAAAAAAGTGACGGGACAAGGACTCGACCGCCTTCCAGGCGGATGCTTTGACCAATTAAACTATCGAGCAACGACATAGTCTTCTGCCTTTTTAGGGGACTTTGTAGGCAACGGCAAATTGTTTTCGTCCGGCTGTGCGTCATCGGCCAACGTCCTCGGTGAGGAACAAAGTGAAGGAAATGAGAACCCTTTTTAAGGATAACACACAAGGAACAGGGTAGAGGTAACTTCGCACGTGGAGGCGCGCACCTAGAGAGAAAACTTATTTCCCTAGGTGCACGTCTTAACGTGTTAAGTTTCTTCTGCTCTTTTCCTTGTGCCTATTAAATTGGTCAGCGACTAGAGCAAATAGAATCTTTCAAATATTTCGGTTGCCTGATAAATAAAGACGGCAACTGTACTCAGGAAATTAGGAGTAGATTATCCATGGGAGAGAAAGCCTTTGAAAAATTAAAAGCTCTATTAACTGAAAAATATAGCTGTTACTTTAAGGAAGAGATTTACAAAATACTTCATATGGATTGTGGTCCACATGGTATGGATGAGATACTTGGACCAATGGGAATATAGAAATACAGTATCTTGAGAGTTTAGAAATGTGGCGATGGAGAAAAATGATGAGAGTGAGCTGGAAAGACAAGGTGAGGAATGAACAAGTTTTGGAACGGATTGAAGAGAAAAGATCAATCATTAACACGACAAAAAGAAGGAAGGAAAAGTGGTTGGGGCACGTCATGAGGTATGACTGAGTAGGATTATAGTAGGAAAAGAAAGAGGAAAACGCAGGAAAGGTAGATAAACATTTATCATGCGAACATATTTGCAGGAAAAGAGAATTTTCCAGAAAATGAAACAGCCTGCATTTAACAGAAAAGTTTGGAAATGATTAGCTGCAACGTGTCCCAGGACATATCCATTCTGATGATGATAATACTGTTGTAAATCGGCGCATAAGGTCACAAATGTAGTACCTAGTATTACAGTTTCCGACCTAGGAAATAATTGATTGCCCAGTCACAGCAGTACTAAAGAGGCGGACCTCAGGACAGTTCGAGAGTTCAAGGTGGACAAAAAAATACGATCGCTGAATGCGAAAATTTAATTATCTTTCCGTTACACGATTTGGGAAGGTTAAACACGATACGCAATAAACTGAGCAAATCCTAAATTCATTAGTTTCATATAACGCTCGTTGAATTGTAACGGGAATTTCCTCTAAGAGCACCTCTCCGATTTTTATTCAAATTCAGCGGTTAAATTGCGCAATAAATCCATGCACTTTCGATAAATTTGAATTTTAAATCTAAAAAACTGCCGATGAAGTATCGGCAAAAGTCACTAATCGTCCGCACAAAAAGAAATCTCAGGCCAATATGTTAAGGGGTGCGCTGAGTTACGCTTAATTAAATTCTTCCGAAATTTTACAGCTGCGCTCCGCTTCATTATGAAATCATTAGCAAACTCGCAAGAAAACGAACATGACTATTTTATTCCGTTAAATTAACCCACATTAATGGCGCTAACACGGCCATTTACACAACACGCGTTCGTTAAACGCGTTTTAAGTTATTCACCGACGGCGAAATATTTTCGGGTTTAATCGTTAAAGATTAATCGAGTCCATAGTCCGTTCCGAAATTACCGTAACTCTTCGCAAAGCATTTTTGGTCTTTCCAGTATCATACTCGCGCGCTGCATTTACACAATGAACCATTTTCACCACAATGGATGGAAGAAACAAGAAATGTATTGTACGAAGAGAGGAATGTAATTATCGTGAATTATGAGAATACAGTCTCGATTATCCGAGTTAACGTGGACGCCTCGGATAATCGAAAGCTCGGATAATGCGTCGCCTTGCGAATTATGAAATAAATACGTCACACACACCATGTCTTGCAGTAGTTCGAGGGGTGCTTCCGAACAAAAAATCGCTTTGATGTAATGAATTCATTAAATAAAATATTTCTCTTTTCCTTCGTAATTAATACGTCAATTTACCATATGCAGTTATTTTCCCCGGTTATCTCCAGTTTATTATGAACACCTTTACTTGCCTATGCTGATCTATTGCAGTTACAGCAAAAGTAATTTAAGCAGTGCATATGTGTGAAAGTAAAAAAGGCTAAGCGCACAAATACATACCTCCGATAATACGGAACCTTGGTTAATCAGGACTCGGATAATCGAAACCTTACCGCACAACCATGTTAAACGCGATTCATTAAGTCGATATTTCAAATGTTCGGAAATCTGAAATTTTATATTCCGGTACTGCCCCGATTAATGCAGTTACAGTAAAAGTAATTTCAGCAGTACATATGTAAGTGAAAAATGCAAAGTAAATAAATACGTACCTCGGATAACGGAACCTCGGATGATCTGGAATAGGATACTCTAAAGTCTGCCGTATACAAGATAGAGAATGTTTCAAAACAGAGGAATCGAATTTGCTCGACTAAGAGATATCTTGCAACACATGGTTGTAACTTTACAGAGAAGCGATTCCTTTTTTCGCTGAGTAAGAAAAATATAAATCTCCCAAAAGAGAGGAGAAATACTCCGTCAGCGATTCTCCAACGGTACATCTGTCTTCGGAGACGCAGTGTAATGCGAAAACTTTTCATGTAGAACACATTGGATTTCTGTAAAAATGATGATTCTTCCTCCATTAAATGTTTTATTACGTTAAAAGTGAGCAATTGGATCCACGCAAGTATTTTATCGTCTTTTGGTATCAACGAAAGATCTCCAAGGTAGATTTCTAAAAGGTAAGCAAACAACGAGTTTGGCAATTCATTTCAGGTTTACCGTCAACACCAACGGCCGCAATAGTTAGGCAGTCGAGAAAGTATAAATATCAGTTCCTTAAAATACCCACGCGGCGGCGCGATTTTAAGAGCATTTTCCTGAACCTCTCAGCATTAAACGAAAATACAAAACATGGAAAAATGTTTATTTAGACCACAAAACATGCAAATGTTGCCGACGTTGTACTACATCTACTTCTACATACGAACTCTGCAAGCCGCCTTTCGGGGTGTGGCAGGGGGTGCATGGACCGTGACTCTACTTCCCTACTTCTGAGTATTGTTCGAAAGAAAATGAATTCCTTAAACTTGTAACAAGCATCTAACGAATAGAATAGTTTCATTCTAATTCTGTCTGAAGGCCTTTGGGGACTTAATCCTCTCTACCATTAGCTACCGAAAGCTAGGAGAGGAGTGAGGCATACTATACCGGATGAGGAGTGAGGTAGTTTGCCCTTGCTTTCCTGACTGGGCCAGAACGCTGTAAGCGGAACAAGTCTACGCAAGTGAAACAATTACAGATTTCCCATTGCACATTTAGAAGTTACAAATAAAGCAATACATAAAAGTAGCATAAAACTTTAAAGGGAAATAGTATTACAATCATCATCCAAGCAATCCTACACATCGTATTACATATTTATAATAACATATTAAAAAGGTTTTCTCAGTACACTACCTGGTTTACCTCACGAAAAACACAAACTTAGAGATTAAACCGTTCGTAAGCCATGCTCCTACTCCAAATTCCCGGGTTCGAGTCCTGGATAGTCGGATTTTTCCGGTTAGGAAATTGTTATGGGTGTTTTTAAATAATAATTATGAAAATGGATGCGTTTAGGCCTTCCTGTTACCACCAGAGAAATAAATAAACAAATAAACATTGCTTTCGCTAGTATTTGTGTGTCGCCACCTTGGGTTCGAAGGATAACGAAATGGTGGTGAGGATGTCGAATATTTAAAGGAATTGGAGAGGAAATGGAAGGAGACGAGAATCCGCGTGTAATTGGAGGAGAAGAGGAATTAAAACACAAATTCAGGGCGGGAAGAAAAAGAAGCGATCAAAGATTGGGAAATTAGAAAACGGGACAAAGAGGAGACAATTAGATGGAAAGATTACGAGAATAAGAAAAGAGAGGGACGACTGCGACAAAACAGGCTCATTAAAAGAAAAGAAAGGGATAAATTAACCAGAAGGAAATGAGGAACACAGAGCGGCGCAAATGTTGTAAAGGGCGACTGAGGAAGTGCTCCGAATGAGAATTAATGGTCTGGATGAGCAAATATAACAAAGAAGACACTTTCGCGATTTTTTAAAGAATCCTCGAATGAAAAGTTCGTGAAATATTGCGACCGAGGTTCCATTTTCGTCCATAGTTCGGATTTTTATCCACTCGACAACCATCTAATAGCACACATATTTCATAGATGACGATAAAGTAACTTAATTTCCAGAGGAATGGATCTTTTTCTCGAAAACAGGTAGCGGAGGAAAGTTTTCCACAGCCTCTTGTCCGTCCGAAAGGTCTTTCTTTAATTAAAAAATGACACTGATTAAGAACATGCGAAATTAATGGCCAAGATTAAACCTCAAACGAATTAATAACTACTGGGATAAAATTAATTCGCTCAAAACTCTTATAAGAAGGAAAATTAATCCATTTTGCTTGAGGCAGTGGTAATCTTTAAGGCCTTAATTAAGGCGAGATTGAGACTAAAATGTCTATTATTTCATCTAAGCTGTCGTCAATAATATTAATAAAAGCATAAATAACTTTGTAAATAGAAATAGAGAGGAATTGTGGATGTTTAGTAATATCTGAGGAAGAAGTGTATACACCACGAAAACATACACAAAGGTTGAGAGATGTGAAAAACCTGCGCAAACCTACAGGCAGTAAAAGCTAAAAGACCTGAAGGCAACTGAGTATATATAATATGGATATCATTTGACAAAAATTAGAGTCAATACCAAAATTACATAAAATGAGAGCAATAGCTATATACATTGCAATAGTTCACATCATTACGGCTTCAATTAGCAAATGGCCGAAAAAAAAGACGAAAAAGCAATAAGATCGTAGTTTGAGTAGCGGCCATTAATGGCAGCGTCAAATGCAAACAGAATTTAATAACATACAATGACATACAAAAATATTACAAAACAATAACTTTAAACAATAAAAAATAAATCTATTCGACGAAAACTGAAATGCAAAATGTGCGATATCATAAAAGGAAGAAGCGACGTCAATAAAAACACACGTTTAATTGTATTTGTCGGGACAACGCTTTGTGAGATAAATATGAAATGCTGCCGTCGAATTAATAACGAACTGGAAGGTTTTCATGTGAGTAAATAAATCACTCTGATAAAATTATACTCCTCTTCCGAGTGGAATAACAATGTATGTTTTACGATATTATCAGATATCGTAATAAAAATAATGACTGCTGATATACGTATGCACCATTCAATCTCAACCGAAAGGTAAAAAAAAAGTAAAAAAGGTAAGGAGAAAAGGTAGTTAAAATTGAGTTGAAAGTAAGGATCTGCGTGGAAAGTCCCCAAGACTGCTAGATGACACATATATCAAATGAGGAACGTCATTACAATGGATAGGAAAAGGATACTTTTATCCTGAACTAAGGGCTTCATTTCCGCAATTCAGGACAGGGTTATAAAATCCTTCAACTACCAAAAACACGTCCTAAAGTTGTACTTCCAAGATAGGTGCCGAAAATTCCGCAAAACTGAGGAATATATTGAAAATATAATGGATTTCCACAGAACATTAAATGAGTGTGAAACCTTATGTGGATTCCTTCAAATTAGTGGTGGTCAGAGCTTCCCTTCAACTTTCAGTCACTTAGAATCATTTTAAATATAATACTATTTATTTGTCTTGACAAGGAGGGACCGCTGACTTTTGAAAGTTACTAATCAGCGAAGAATATAATCTATACTTATAGTAAATATGTAAGGCAGCCGTTTCAGTGAATTAAATAAAATTTAAGCAGATATGGTAATTAGAAGTGAAAGTGAGTCTAAAACACCTATTAAAAAAATTATATCTTGTTTGTCTGTCAGTTATCGCAAAAACTGTTCAACCGATTTTGATGAAATTTGACTGGGTGATAATGTATGGCCTAAGTCGAGACCTACGCTACTTTTTATCCCGATATCTTACATCTTTCGATGGTTGAATGGACCATAATGTTTGTCATGACGTCATAGGAGGAGGTGAAAGAAAGAGGGGGGAAAGTAAGAGAGGGGAAACTTCATTTTTCCCTAAAACTGTATAACTATTGTTTTCCAATTTTCAAGATTGGCACATTATTACAACATAAGATGTACATCACTTGATGTAATAATGTGTCCGCGCAGATTATAGGCTACTTTTCATGTGCCTTTTAGTCCTCGGTTCTATCCTAGACGAGGAAAATGTTTCCCAAAAGATGTTCATGTCACTTTTACCGCTTGCATTTCTTTTGGAAAATTAAAATAGGATTTGTATTCATTGTACGGAGTATAGACAAGTATCGTAAGAAAGAAAATTTCATAAAGACTTGATGAATAGCTACCACAAAGTTGAGGCCGAAGTAGTGGATTTTGTCATAAAGACTTCTTTTCCTACCGTCGATTACAGGTTTCGGGTCCAAATAACGCACAATTTGATCAAATATATGAACGTCGTCAAAATGTATCAACTGGCACTTCAGCTATTAGTTATAATACGTGGCTATAAGTAATGCCCCGCAATTTTTTATAGCCAAAACTAATGTTAGTAATTCGAAATTGTAGGTGCAAATTTTCTGACGTTTTCTGCATCTATGTGCAGCTTCAGTTTTCTCCTGCAGATGGCATAGCAGTTGGAAGATTTCGAAGTGGAGTCTGGCCGTGATACACGTTACAGACAACGTGCTGTGATCGAATTTCTGTGTGTAGAGAAAGGAACGTTAGGGAATATTCACAAACGTTTGCGCAAAGTCTATGGAACATCTGCAGTCGATAGGATTACAGTTGGTTTAGAGGGTGAGTGAATCAGAAGGCAGTTGAAAGTGAAAACCTTGCATAACCAGGGCAAATACTGGTACCGACAGAGCATGGCACATGCCCTAGTGAATCGCTGGAGGAAGGCAATAGAACTCAAAGGAGTTTACGTGATAAATATATTGAGTAGATAAAACACCATTCCTTCGTATTTGTAAATTTAATTTTTGTTGAATTAATAATTTTTGAAAAAAAAAATGTGGGGCATTACTTTCTGACCGACCCCTGTATTAGAAAGCCTTTATTTGGGCGGGTTTTAAACTGAAAGTCTCCTCTAAACCATCTTCATAGTCCATACAGTTGTAAATTAAAGAGAAAAGAAAAGCGAGGAGAAATGTGGATGTACAAACTTCAGAGAGAATCACGGAAAAACTATCCACAGCTGGAAAATACTAAAAATGGTGGCGGAAACAAACTGATAGCAATAGCTAACAGATGAGAGAAAACATTCACTTTTGGAACAAAATGCACTTTTGATAAATGTACTTAGGATGCACATAGTAAATGGACATTGATACGTAAATGCATAATTATATATCATAATTAATAACTACAACAGATACATGCAGACATAGTTTAATTACAATCAATGCAACATATGAAGTACATTTACATTCAAATACATACAGAAGAAGTGCATAGTCGAAAATTAAATAATGCACAAGCAATAAAATGTTTGTATTTATAAGAAACAGAATATAAAAGTCATCCAAACACGGATTTATACACATAATGATGGACATCAATTTCCCTTCACATTTGTGATACTCGTCGCTTGAGATTTCAGCTGACACGGGAGACTAATTAAAACATTGTTACACATAATGTAGCAGTGATTAACAGATGTGGATTGTCGAAACTTAACGCGAAATAAAAATGCCAAGCATTAGGACATGGAGTAATTTAAGCACAGTGTCGAATCTATAGCGGGAGTTGGAGAAGTGACATTCGCTGTTCGAACGCTTTGAATGCTATCGATAGAGTTGTATCCGATAAAGAGAGAACAAGCCGATTTGCGGAAATGTTAAATCGTGAAGTTATAGCACGCGACACTTTCTGAGTGCGTTAACCAGCAGGTGAGATTGTTTTCACAGTGATCCATCAAAATTAAAAATTGAAGAGTTAATCAACGAAGTTAAAAAGATGCCCTTGTTACAAATTAATTGGTAGTGTTACTTGGTGTAACTATGGTATCTTTGTTACTAATTGTTGTAAACTTTAAGAGGGCATAAGCCCGTCATAAAGATGATGATGGTGATTATTATTATTGTCGTTATTGTTATTATTATTACTAAGTAACAAAGATATTACCACAACCAAACGGCAAAATATGGATTTTATGAACCTTTTGTACTCAATAAATTGAAGGAGTTGCGTGACATTGACGCCAAACGATGGCGTGACATCAATTTTAATACGTCAATGATGGGCTTGAAGTCCCCCAATCGAAGAAATCCATCGCAAATCCACGATATTCAGATTTATTTACAAGATAAAAGGGCTTAGCTATAAAATAGCGTTTTAGCTGAAGAATGCAAAACAAGGACCCGCCACTCCGCGGCCATAAAACCTCCAATTCTGCATAAAACCCATTCCAAAAAACACTCTAGTTGAACACTCCAAGTGAGCCTACAGAATGGCCCCTAAACGGAAGCTGTTAATGTTGAGGATATGATTTACAACTCTCCTTCGTCCTAAAAATCAGGTCTTCCACGGCTCGTGGATTTCTTACTCCGGATTCTGCTTGAAAATTCTTCTTATGATGAAAACAACGGAATCTGCATCCGAAGGAAAATAACTGCACTGGAGTATCGTTGCTGAGGTTCTTACGCACATATGGTCCCCCACCGGGAATCGAACCCAGAACCGCTTTCTCCGAAGTCGAACGCCTTACCTACCCGGACATGCGGGAGCCCTAACTACACTGCATTATTGCCAGTAGATGAATTGTACAGCTCAACAGGGTTTATCAGGTGATACTTACTTTTTGAGCGGTAAGATGTTTCAATTTTACAGCCAAAATTTGGCAAAGCATTTCTCTGAACACATGCACCAATCTCAACCGTAGACGAGTTACCAAAGTGAGCAATCTGCCCGAGAGATATGATAAAGGAGGTCGAACTAAAACGAAGTTTTCCGACGATCACATCACACCTATCGGATTTTAGCTAACAGTTGGGCTATTTAAAGTTCAGTGAGGGAGTGAGATTACTTTAAATTCGCAAAACTAATGTACAAGGACAAAGACTAAACTCCCCTCCCAATTAGGACATGTTTCAAGGTCCGACATTCAATAGCCGCGTACAAAGAAGATACAGAAACCGTCTGAATGAAACAAATGTGGACCAAAATTATGGAAAAGGACAAGAGAAAATCAAGATGCTGAAGAAAGTTAACTCGCAAAAATGTAGAGATGCCAAAATTTTAATCGATCCCAGAAATGTTTAAAACCCCTTACTTCGATTACTTTTGGTTTGGGAAACAACTACTAAATCAACGTAGCATATTTATTAATAAAAAATTCAGTGGAGTAATTAATACAGAAACTTTAAAATAAAGCAAGCTATCCTTTTTACTGAAAGAAATGGATAAAAATTAAGCAAAAAACGAGATCAATTTCTTGATTCAAATCAACTAGTTATTCTAAAACGAATGGTAAATATTTGGTGGAATTTTAGATCCTATTTAAATCCTAAGATTCAGGACATTAATCTCAGATATTTTCATTGATATGCTATAATTTTAATTTTAATCATTAAATTAATGAGTGAATTTGAATGAATGAGCGAATTAACAATTTTTAAAAAGGGATTAAAAAAAAATTTGGTTTGGGACAAACAAAAACTAGAAATGTATTTCTGGAAAGTTAGAGAGTTTAGTTAAAACTAAGAATCCATATTTACACAAGAGTGACTGACATTAATTCACGTTAAATATCATTTTTAGGTGTAATTGATATCTACTGATTTTAGTTTTACTAATAATGCGATTAATAAATATGTATCTATTTATCATTAACAATCAGAATTAAAAAGAATTGTCTGAAATGGGCGATTGTGTGTTAAACAAAGAATAGCAACAGATCGTTTTTGAAATCGGAAATTCGGTTAAATATTCTTCGATTCCGATACCAAAATATTCCGACATTTCCGATCAATCATCGAATGAGTAGCAAATATATAATAATGAAGGCTGAGACGCTACATTTTGTTTGAGAAACAACAGAAGCTTGTTGTTGTAGCAACAAAGACCAGAACAAAATAATAGACATACGTTATTAAAGAGCCTTTTATTCCTTAAAAACCAAAGTCTACAGCGAAATGTTTAGATATAATCGGAGCAGAGAAAACTTTAAATAGAATTTAATATTTGAAATGGACTAATTTCCACGGAATGGCGCAATTAGGCGAAAGGCAAAAACAAATGAAACTCGATCTGGAACGCAACGGCCACCACATTTAATTACCGCTTACGAATTGGTTCAATTATTCCACCTTCCATGAATTTTCAAAACCCGCTCAAATGAGATCAGCCGAAAAAATCAACATTTATTTATATTAGATTCAATTTCCGCGGACATTAATGCGTATTCCGTTAACGAGGAAATTATCTCCGACACTTCATCGCCGCGGCGAATTGTTTTTAAATAAAATTCCTTTTGATCGGAGAGACTGAGGTATTTTCGCCTTTTTTTTAAATTCGAACCAAAAACATTTCTCACCTTCGAAGGTATGATTCTTTTTAACACTTTCCGAAAATACAACGGTTACTAAGATCTGGCTGCGAATGCACTTTTCTTCTTAAAGTGAGATTCTAAATTAAAACACTGCAACGAAATTTAAGTCATTGACTGAATCCGTATGGGATATTTATTACTTATTCTTAAACATTTTTTCTTTCGCTCTCAAAAACAATGTTCAATCAGACGTTGATAGAGCAATGGAAGACGAAAGGACAAACAGAAGGGAAAAAGTGCGACATGCGCCTCCAAAAGGACCTCTGACGGTGATTGGTGCCACTGCGCGGAGCGACACTTGGCGGTGATCGTAAAAACATTCCCATAACAGAGTGTAATAGACGCGGCGCACCAGTTAAGTGGTTATTCTGGGAAAGTGGGAGACCTGGGTTCGAGTCCCCGACGTGTGGCTCCACCCGTTTATCGTCAGGTTCTTGGACAAACTACCTAATTCCTCATCTCTATAGTAGTAAGTCTCATACCTCTCCTTGTTCTTGGTAGCTAATGGCAGAGGGAACCCAACAGGCATTCCGGCTGAATACTTTATACACAGAGTTAGTATTGTTAAAAGCGCTTCGACAGCTTAGGTCATTTCGCCCGTGGGCCTCCACCGGGAATCGAACCCGAGACCGCTTTCACCGAAGTCGAACGCGTTGCTCACTTCAAGGGAACTCCTTTATCGACAACATTAACTCTGAAAGATCGAGATGTTGTGTTTAATACGCAAATTGGGCGCAGAAGATGGTCGGCAGCACCGCGGTGTAAACATCGGAATATTGAAGTACTTCTTCAAAAATCTCTCCTCTTAATATACTCGCAATTTAAGAATCCGCAAGCAATTGAAAGAAGCGAATCTGAGGTGTGTGTCATCGAATCAAGAATCCGCGCCATTGGGTTTCCATATAAATTAATGGGGAATCCTGTCTCTGTAATGGAACTTTGTAAATTGGTAATGAAACCCATTCCGACGTGGCTTCCCATGGTAACTCCAGAACAAACAGGCGAACAAAAAAACAGCGAAAACTGCAACCATATTCCGGTTTGGAAGATCGATATTCGAGGCCCCACCCACTCTCCTTAAATCGTGACTAATCGTGATAAAATCGTGATTAATGAGCCGATTTGATTGAATTTTTATGGAAAATTGGGCTCTTCGAAATATTCGAAGGCAAGCGAGGGTGCATTTCTCTCGGAAAAGTGAGATAAATACACGTCCAGGAGATTGGAAACACCAAGTAGGACGTTTTAAGAAATAAATTCACTCGTGTGAAACACGGAAGGAAAAAAGTGTAGCTAATGAGGAGACAGTGTCGTTTGCATTACTTTCTTGAAAAGGCGATGAATCCTTTATAAGACAGTAATCAAGGCGATTAGTCTCCTGTGCCTGCAGAATGCACTCAAAGAAGGAAAATCCCATGCTATTTATGAGGAGCCTCGGGTGGGAATTGTGTCTGTACGAAGATAAGCGAAGGAAAGCAACTTCTGTTGAGAAAGTAAACTGGGAAATTATTCCTCTTCACTAAAAATACTACTGCGCTGCAAAGATGACTCCAATTTCTTTAATCTCTCTTTCAACGAAAGAGGAGAGGAATTTCATGAAATTATCAAAGATTGTCACGCATTTTAAACGGAGCGACTTCCAAATCATTCATTCCAGGCATTCAGTTATACTATTCAATCAAACGATGGATAACGAGCTCAATTCGCTCCAGAGACGTATTTCGAAGCACTCGCAGAGAAATAATGGAAACTCGGATGATTCGTACTAAATCCTAAAATTATTCTTAAACATAATAATGATTACTAGGGAATTAATGACCACGTGACGCTCGGTAGACAAAACAGTGAATACGTACTCCATGTATTCCTCGCTCGTTTAAATGTATTAAAAAGCTTTGCTCATCTAGCAAAACACTCGAAAACGAAGTTGATCCCAGACCGAGGTTTTACTGTAATTATAAATATTAAGTTACTTAAGGAAATATAAATATTACAAAGCGCATTTTAGGTAGATACGATGATGAAAAAGTTAGAATGCGCTGTTATTTCATATTCTTAAGACCCCACCTGGAATTTGTGGCGAGTATATGAGACCCAGCGGATGAAACGTGTGCCCACTAACTCGAGAAAAGCGATATGATTTGTTAAAAGGTTCTGGGATGGAAAAGCAAGCGATACGCAGGTTGGAAATCGTCTGAAGAAAGAAAGAATCTGCGATTGTTTGATTAATTCAAAGGAAGTACTTTAGCGGAAGACGTAAATGGTATTATGCAACGAAGTAGTGAAAGTTAAGAAGAAAAAGCACACAAATATCTGCCACGGATAACCTCCCTTAATGTAGACTCTACAGTATGTTAATAACAATTATATACGTTACAATTAAGAGTGAATATTTCCATTAAGTTTTGTGAGAAAAACAGGTATGAATCAGGGATCCAGCTGATCTAATATTTGAAATCGCCTCCAAATATCGTAAGTGGCGAGGATTACTGAAATGAGTGGTCTTCCGCGATCGAAATTTCATCATGGAAATCTTTTCTCCAATAATCTATGAAATTAACTTCCTTTGAATAAACGATTCCCATCAGTGATTCCTTTGAATGGAGACCCACACTCCTTCTCCAAAAACTTCCTTTTTTAGAAGACCAAACAAGGGGGAGCTAATTTACATCTAAACGAATTATAATTCGTAAAAAAAAGACTGAAAATCTCGTTTGTTATCGAATTCGCAACGTCAAGTGTCCGAAAAGATTGCACTGAGAAATTTCTTTTTAAAGTTGGATCGCTTTAACAGATCTCAAACGAGGCGAATTAAACAAAAATAAGCAGCGAAGAAATCAAGATGGTGGCGAAACAAAAACGCAACGATAATGGACGCGGTCTAAAAATGCTCGTAACCAGGGAACGTCCTGTCCTTAAACATGCAAATCAGACGACGAAATCTTGGTTTGTAATTTATAAAAGTATTCTAAGAAAACGAAACGAGGAAAAAGTTGGAATGACATAAACTGCCGCTCCCAGAATAAAAATGAGCGGAAGAATTTCGATGGCGTATCGAATGCGCCCACAAATTCGCTTTGAGCGCGGAAATGAGATGTGTTTCGAAGGGAAACATTTCTCGTCGTCAAGGAAACCCAATTGTTGGCGAATTCATTAAATTACTCACGTGAAATTAGATTGAGATAAGCATAAAAAGGGAGAAAGGGGATGGAATTGATTAGAGAGAAGCCGAATGGAAGGAGGGGAACAAAGATTAACGCGTTTCCTCTTCGAAAGAACCATCGCAGAGCCGAGGATGCGGTGAAAGGAGGAAAAACAACATGTAGGCGTAAGATAAAAGACTGTTTATTTCCGTCTCCAGGATACCTTTTTCTAAACGAGAACATAATGTTTGGAATGATATGGCATCGTTGGGCATTAAAGTAATTCCGAGTGAGCCGCTATCGATCTGCGGAGGGGCCAATGGAAGATACGGGCTTAGCTGGCGGTTCACAATAACATATATCAAATAGCGTGGTCACCCTTGGCAACGCAGAAATTCATTAGCGGATCCTCTTCGCAGCTAACATTCGTCAGTTCCATAGCGTCGTTCTCTCGACATTGGCATTGCATTTTACACCATCTACCGCCGATGTTCGGAGTTAATCTTCTAACCTCACGAACATGATTTCGTGACATCA
Source organism: Ladona fulva (assembly GCA_000376725.2). NCBI lineage: Eukaryota > Metazoa > Arthropoda > Insecta > Odonata > Libellulidae > Ladona > Ladona fulva. The sequence goes on from KZ308649.1 coordinate 315,665, forward strand.
GAAACTCTTTGAGGCAAATATATAATTCGTGAAATGCCAAACAGTGACTGATGCAAGTTAATACAGTATATATAACTATTATAAATGTAACTTCGTGTAGTTGTAATAATATGTAACGTACAGTAATTGTAATGTATATTTTCAATTGCTGAGTAATGTAGAATTGCTATAAAATATTGTAATGACTACTAAATTTACTAGATATTCGTAATTACTTGCTCTAGTACAATAGTAACTGCCATTATATAGGCTTGCGCTATACATTCTTGTTTATATCATCGGATAAATAATTTATTATTATTACACTCATTGTTGGTACCGAAAATCGGCACGAAATAAGGAACTGTTGACGGTTTACTTCCGGTTCGGGAATTTCTGTTTTTCCGGTTCGGGTTCGGTTTTCGCTCCGACAAATAAGGCGTTTTTTCCGGTGTTGTTCGATGCCCTGCCCAAGTTACACCATTCCATCGACCTTTGCGCTGCTTAGCGGAGTAGAAATGCTCAACAGAGAAAGCAGGCCGAATTCCGCTACGAAGTTTTTATTTTTTGAAAGATTTAAGCTAACTTTTCGTCCATTCTTCTCCGTTTTTTGGTTCCAATAGAAACGGACATGAAGCTGCCCGTCTCGGTATTCTTTGAAACTCGAGAATGCCATTGCTTTGCCTTTGCTGGAGATACTATTCTCCACTCTTCATAAACACACCGCCGCAACGCATCTCTTTACATCTGCAACGGCCCTCCCCAATTTTTCAACTTCACTTTCACCTTCAGCGGACATTTCTCCGATATAATTACACAATACGTTCCTCCAGATTAAGTCTTCAAATGGTTCTTCGAAGCTGATGACAACTTCTGCCTCGTTTAATAGATACGCTCCGCAATTTAAACCCGTCCACATCCTAAATTTACCTCATGGAAATTTTTCACTCAAACTCGGGCAAGAAATATTTGTGCAAAAACTGGCAATTTCGGAAACAATATTTTGCGATAATATAGGCTATTACGCCCATTTGTCGCAAATTATTGACGTTAACACTAAATTATATAGGAATACAGACAGGTGGAGCTGCTTTTTCAGTCTGTTAATTATGCCCTCGATGGGAATAACAAACGACGTGCACATTTTATACAGAATTGCCTCTCCGAGAATGTAATTCCCTTCGCGAATGTCTTTGGATGTTTCATTAACTCGTTCTAACCTTAATTTTCCGCTGAAACTGTTTTTTCGTGAAAATTCATAAATTTCAAAACGCGGTTTCACTGCTGAGTCACTCCTTCGCACTTCACTTTTGACGTTGAGAATCGGATGACGACACTCGTTTACACTTCTATCTCAATTTCTAGAGGTGAAATGAGGTTTGGAAAAAAATCGTATGTCGGAAAGTTCATAATTGGAGCGGTTCGTGAGTCGAAATACAAATTATAAATATACTTGAGTGTAGATTCTGTTTGGTTGCAACAGATGAGGAACATAAGTTTGGAATATCCTTAATTTCGATACAAATATTTTGGAAGATAATAATAATCATAAAACGTCTTTATTTAATGGAGGAGGGACTGAGAGTTATTAGTGTCTTCAAACATCTCACTTATTGCTGAAAGAATGAAAGAGGGATTTGAAACAAAGACGAGTAATAAAAGAAGTAACTATTATGTGAGTTTAAAAAAAAATTAAGTCCGTAATTAGGAAAAATTAAAACCCTGCAGGAAAAGAGCCCGATGAGGGGGGGCGTGAAAAACCTGCGAAACCTACTGACAGTAACAACTAAAATTTAAAAGAAGAAGGGGAAATAAGTGAAAGAAAAGTGTCAGCAACACAGTTGGAAAAAAAATAGACAAAAGAAATGCGTTGCTCTTACAAATAATTCAGATTAGAGCAGATGTTGGATTTGAAATTATGGATAATAGAAGATGTTTATATTTATGGAAATTAATCTTCGTAAACTATTTATGGCACCGAACGATTCCATATTTCACATCGAAATCGACAATTGGGGTCGTAATTATTTCGTATAAACGCAATTCCTTCCAAATTAGAAGATTCACCGACAACAATTCCCATTTATAAGCTCATTTTATCAAAGGGCGAAAGATCTCATGAGCCTAAAACCCAAATCTACTACGTATTACACAAATATATGTAATAGGCAAGGCCACGGGTATAAGTCAACATATGCTGTTGGTAGCATTTCTATTGTCGATTGTTTGTATTGTTGCGCAAGTTGTTTATTCGGTCGTTAAGGACAAAAACCTGTGTCAATTAAAAGAGTTCAGTTGTGCACTCCTTGTGTTTACGAAGAATACCAGAAATAAAATCGTTCTAAATCAAAGAATTCACTAATACAAATTCCCCCTATGCAATATCCCGCAAATAGCAACTCTGACAGATAATTTGAGTATACTGACGATATCTTACGAAAAACAATTGCATGCTTTCGGCGATATTTCACAGAGTGACGGCGTATTTCCAAGTTTTGGAGGAGGAGCTTCCTTATTCGAGGCAGGTAAGCTATCGCCTTTCTTTCCAAGTGTACCTCATAGAAGAACAAGGAAAAAACATTTGCGGCTTGGAATAAAAATAGAGAAATAATACTTCTCTTAAATCGTCATTACGTCGTTACATCATATTACGTCATTACGTCAAGGCAAACAAAGGGCCGAAACGAAGGAGCGATCCGAGAGGAGACGGTTTTGAAAAGAAGAAGATTAGAGGACGTAACTTTGGACGAAAAAAAAACCTGCGGGAGATGAAAAGAGATTACTAGGAAGAGCTACCGAGATGGAAGAAAATCTGGATGAGTCAGAGGAAAGGAGAGACATGAGAGCACGGAAAAGACTACTAAAAACCTATTACCACTAGAATAGACAAAAGAGCACTCGTTACAGAAGGGAAGACTATGTGTTGAGTATTACAACGGATATACTGACGCGAATCTCAGGTGAAAATAGATCCCCAATAAAGCGTCTAGAGAAGGAGTCGGCAATTTATGTCCCGCCAAGTGACCCGATTGGTAAGTTCGAGTGATCCAGTTCTGAAGTTAAGAGATGATTGTCATTGCGATAATAACAGCGACGAAATTGAATAGCGCGACGCAGTGGAGGACAATTGTATTGGACGAATCAGAAAACAGGGATTAATCCAAACCTTCTCTTCAATGTCCGAGGACATTCATTCTTCGAAATCACGAACTGCAACTCCGAAACATCTCCAAAATCGACAAGGCAACTTAGAGAAGCAAGAACAACGTTCGTAAAGGATATAAATAAACAAAATACTATCGTTTGTATTCATATTTTGCAGCTACAAGAAAAGGTATTACGCAAGTCTCGCTTTCTTTAGAACGCGAAAATACAAATTTCGGTGAATTATACAAAATCGTGCACGGATAATCTGCCCACGTATGAGCGGGAGTTCATTGTATGCACCTTTGACCCGAAACTTCTTCCTAATAGTCACTTCTTGGGTGATTTTAACCCGCAACTGATGAAGATTGACATCGCATGGTCTACAGAATAAATCCTTGAGAGTTTGTGAGTGAAGTTTTCCTGAGGCGGCTGTTCTTAATGTATACTCAGCGAGGAAGTGAAATGACCGCAGAAAAGGGGAGGCCGAATAAACAGGCGCGAAATTGCGTAAGAGCGGAAGAAAGACGCGCATTTTTATAAGTCGGAAGCTGGTGAAATGTGTGGAATGAGATTCTGAAGGATGGCCGTTCTTAAGGATTACCGGAGCAGTGGGCGAGGCGAAGTCAGCACTGCAAAATGGGCGACTGCCTAGGGCGTATTGAAGCACGGACTGAATCATTGATGCAGAGTATCTTTGCCACCAAAGTAAATCGATACGTATGAATTAAACACACTTTATAGTGTTAATTATCCGAGTTAACGCGGACTACCTTGGATAATACGTCTCGCTTACGAAATTATGAACAATTAAAGTATTAGTAAGTATCTGTAATAGTAATTTCAGGGTTAAGGAGTAAACTGATCCTCGGTAAAAGGAGTTTGTTGCCGCATCAGAGGGCGAATAACATAGTGCTGCAATTCCCCGTGAATGAGAAGACCAGTGAATATGTTGACAAATGCTGACGTTTGCCTGTTTATGCTGAACGGGCGCAGTCACAGCAAAAGTAATTCAAGCATTGTGACAGTATATTTGATTATGTGCGAGAGAGGCAAAGCACTATAATATGTGCGTCGGATAATACGGAAAATCGGTTAATCAGGATTCGGATTATCGAGACTCTACAGTATTACTCTCCAGGCCTTCGGTAACAGTTAGTATAGATCTAGACTATTAATATTTCATTGGTATTCAAAATAAAGGCCGAAGAAAGTGTACGTTTCCTTACTGCGAATAATAGGAACAGAGTATTCCCGCAAACACACAGGCGTATTTGCAGTAGAAATTCGAAATTTCGCAAAAGTTCTCGCACGAAACGAATGTTCGATATTTTAACATTTTGGAACCGTAGGAGGAGTCATAGAGACCCTCAGAAGAAGCTTCTGATGTGCCTCTTTTGCTCCCCCAAAGGCACCGCTGCAGTGGCCCTCAAAAACTTACATTCGATAGTGCCGCATTTGAGGCATACGGAATCGGTTCCTGCTTTCCCCACCATTTTGAGGGTGTGCTGTGTGTGCCCCACGAGGACAAGTGTCCCACTCCACGGATACCCGCATCTTTAATATTTTCCCTCGGGGGAGCCCCTGTGCCACCTTGTGATGCGTCAATGGTCCCACTCATAATGCCTTTCCTCTGTTCCTTTAACCCACACTTCTCCGAGAAACGCGGCAACCTCGCGCATGTAAGAAGGAATACCTTTCCACAACAGCTGTGAGACGTGCGTGAATGCATAACAAAATTTATGTGCCGGAGAAAGTCGATGCGCGTGAATCACGCGGAAAAGGCGAAGGGGGATTCGTGATAGAAGAGGGGAATGGATGAGTCATCTAGAACGATTTACGGGAATGTCGAGAGAAATCAATAAGCATTCCATTCGGGAAGAATCAAAAGCGATATATTTGAGACCGTCTTTCTTTCGAAGCATCCGTTAAACCGGAAGTTAGATAACGACCCCGTCCCAGGAATTCGATTCTCCGGAGATCGATTTTAATCCGTCCGATTAAGGCGCCTTTCCGCGGATCAATTTCTAAGCGAAACCTAGGACTAGGAAGCGTAGACGATGCGTGCGACGGACAGACTAAAATCCGACGCAGGAAGAGGGGGAGGGTGGTTAAGGCGCGTCGATCGAAGTGCGGCAACCGCGCAACCCCACCCTCACCTGCCCCTTCCTTCCCCCATTGCTCCATTGAGCAGGAAGGCTACGCTGTTGCCAAGTCTGCCCCATTAGTCACGAGTGGACCCCACCCCGACGCCCTCTTCGCCCCTGTGATCTTCCGAAATAGGAAAAAAACTCGGCCCTCCAAATCCTTCCGATCGCAATTTATGGTCCAGACCATTCGCACTTTCGCGAGGACGTCAATTTTACGCTTCGTTTTTATTTGGCGAGGCCGCGGGGTTGGAAAACGGCCGCGTCTGCCCGCAGCGTGGAAACGCGTGTATTTTGACGGCGTTCGTTTAGAGCGAAGTGCCGGATTCCGGAGGCCCCTGAATCGACATGGAGGGGACCACGTGAGGAGACTGCGGAATTCCAAGTTCGTTCAAAGAAGTCGTTTAGCACTACTTACATTCGGTTAATATTTAATAAGACAGCATCGCGGTCGAGGCGCGATTGCCCCAAAAATCGTTAAACTCCTCCAGGGCCGGCAGGAGAGAGTGAGCAGCCTACAGGCTGTCTCTGACCGGCCCTGTCTCGTGATGACCAGATGTTCACGCTTTTCTGTACGACTGACATTTGATAGATGATTCTAAATTAATCATTTTGACTTTTTAACGAACGATTTGCTTCTCTTGATTACCAATATCAACCGATTTATGAACAATGGCGCGAAATAAAATCTTGTTGGACGAATTCGAAGAAAAGACATGAACATGCAACGGCAGAGTGGTTAGCATTCCAACCCCAATGTCCCGGGTTCGAGTCCCGATATTGGTTAGGGAATAGTAGTCAGCACTCTTCTATCGTTATTGTTCACGCCTTTCCTGAAACTGTCAAATGAATGAATGCTTGTGAGAGCACCAGGAAAATCATATTTACAAAAATATGTCCGTCCGTCTGTCCCCCTATCTGTCTCAGAAACGGCGAAACAAACTGCATTTTGTTGGTACGAAAGGCCCACGAAAACTATTCTCAGAAGGATCGTGCTCGAACCCAGGATCCCATAATGCGTTTCCATAAGAAATGTACGTAGTACATAGGTTTTCATGACTTGTAGAGACTGTCGTTTTTACAAAATGGAATAGAAATAATGGTCCTACAGTATCGAGACAAGAGTCAAAAGAAAAGAAAATGATTATAGATTCCTATTTCAGTCGATAAATTTTGATATAGACTAGAAATTGGGAGAATTTTGATAAAATACACGGTATATATGTAAAATGTTTCCCATCCCCTTGACGACCATGATTACATGAGTGTCTCGTTTTATCGAACATTTCCCAATAAATGGCCGGTTTCAGTCGGACGTTTGAAGCGGAGTGAAAGACATTCACCGTTCCAGCAAAAACAGCCCTACGACCCCTCCACGAGTCTACGGTACCCTTGCCTCGGTCTGAAACCGGCCCTGAATTCCCACTAAACTGCTTATCTTCCGAAATCCTGTCTTTCTGTTCCGACCGTTCTTCACAACAAACCGGAGTCCGAAATAGACTCGCTCATCCTTTCTTTTATCGTCTTTCGGTTTCCCCAACTGCCTGTCAACTATAATTAAACGAGCGTACACTATGTTTCATGAATCATACCAATTAATTAAATACTATCACCCGTTCTAACCGATTCTAACGGCATCTGCATGAAGATCGATTTAAAGGCTAATTACATACATTTTGAGGAATGATCTGGCTATAGTTTATTTGCGGAAGAACTCAAGTCATCAATTTGTCATATTTGCTAATTAAGAACTGCTTTAGTTGGACGTCGAAGGCTCAGTTAAACAAACATGAATAACGAAACAGTCGCTACACTTTTCATTACTGCCACAAATTATGGTTTCTTCGTCAACTGTGCTTTGACACACACACACTTCTCGCCATATTCACTTCCTTCGATGAAATAAACTATCGCGAGACTGTGACACTTAATTGCGCTTTGGTAAGTCAACCATAACATCAGCCGCCTTTATATCGCCTTGAATCGGAATGGAGAAATTGCCATAGCAGAGCCGAAAAATGCAAAATTTCAAAGAGAAAAATTGAGAAATATGAAAAAGTAGTTTTAGGCATTTTGCAGTAAACCTAGGAATTATTGTGTTGCAGTTGAGTGTTTCATTTTATATTTCTTAGTTATCCGAGAAATATAATAATTAATTATATGACTATATGGATATCTATTCGGTGTATTTTCCCCACGTTGCCACATGCCGAAAGGCGGCTTGCACGGTACATTCGTATGTAGATGTATACGTGTAAAAATGAGTCATTGACATAAAAACATTATATAACCATAACGTATAGCTTTAACTCACGACTGTTATTTTAGAACTTTTAATACGTTGATTTGAATGCATAACTTTATATAAGTAACTTATTGCCCACAGGAGGTTTTGGAGGGGTTTTTCTCCCGTCTATGAGCGAATGTCGGGCAATTAAAAATCAAAATTAATAATTAAGTGTAACTCCCCTCCAGAGTTGCCATCTGTCCAAAGGAGACTAATCTCACCGAATTTACAAATAAATAAACAAACATGCAAAGGGCTTGAAAGCTGGAAGGATCGAAGAAACGTTTGAAAACTTCGCAACCCACATTCGCTAAAGCAATGAAATTGCGGGGTCCGTAATTCGTGCGACATAAATGCCTTGTTTACAGCCGTAGATGCCGACACTTGGGCGGCCAATGAGGGGGTTCCCCCTAACGCACGCAGGAGAGTCCCTTCAAACATGAATTCAACGCTCCACTTCGTTGTCATTCAGATTCGTTAATAACGGCGCAGTTGCTAGAAACCTTCTGAATATTTCAATAAATAAAGAAACGAAATCCGAGTGGGGAGAAATCCTATTTAATAGCAAATAGTTGTACCGATCGATTGATATAAATTTAACTTAGATGAGTAGTGAATGAGATTTGCAATGATATTTCTGAATTTGTGAGTATAATATTGAATTCTAAACTGTAATGTAATGCAATGTAAGGTAATGTAACGTATTTTAACTTAAAGACCTTGCCTTCTGGCTTGTGGCGTATCTGTAAGGATTTCAACTATAATAATAACACTTCAGAACTTAATATTGGATATTCCTTAACGAAGTCAAAAACAGACTAGTACATACTACGAGGAATTTCAATTATTTTTTTGGCTCTTTGCAATGAGAAGTATTTACGTTTACATTTACACCCTGCAATCCGCCAATGGCGCGTGGCAGGGGGTGTAAAACCACAGATAATCCTATCACACCCTATATGCTATTAGCTTCTCTAATACTCGAAAGGGAAAACGACCAGAAGAAACTACCCGTCCTGGCAATGTCTTCCCTGAATCGCTCCTTAGTTTTCTCTCGGAGCTCGCGCACGTTGCTAATTGGAATAAAAATATCGGCTATATAGATCTGTAGTGATAGACTTTTCGAAAAGCTTACGTCGGAAATTAAGTTTTCTATCCCAAGGAAGAATGGACTTGAAAAAAGTCTGACGGGACCGGGAATCGAACCCTAGGTCAAGTCGCCTAGAAAACAAGAGGATAGCGTCAAGAACCATTAAAGGGGAAGTTAAACGACGAAAAAATCCTTTGAAGATAAAGTGGAATGGATCTCTCAACGAGCTTACCTTTTGTATCTTTCCTGGGGGGATATTCTATAACTCCGTACCGAAACGAAAGTCGGCCATTCCTCGGTAACTTATCGGTGTGACGTCAAAAATGAGCGGAGAAGGCATCTGTGAGATTCTCTACTCTTCGATTCGGTACGACGTCCTTTTAATTCGGCCACTTCTACCGAGACGGAAAAGCTCTCGATACCTCAGTGATTTCTTCGGTTAGCCCTCGTTACACCGCAGCAATTGAATTCTTATTTCCATTTACGTCAAAATATGTCAATTTAATGCTCGTAATTAGTAAATAACTTCTGCAAGTAGGTGTGGATCATATACTGCCTGTACTTCTAATTATTACCTTTATAAAAGTATAAAAGTCCTACGAAGTCTTAATTTTGCTGCAGAAAGTATGAAACTATTGAATTGTATTTTGTTTCACTACTTGTTGCACTTTTGCCATCAAATATATAAGAGCATATCTCATGTTTCTTCGCTCACCGTTGGCGGAGATGAAGCACGTGACCTCTAACTTCGGATATCTTCGGAAATTTTCTCCTTCCTCCAGCTGGGCAGCGCTCCTACCGAAATCGCCACCGAGAAGAGTACTGAATACCGTGACAAGTCTCTTTCGGTAAATTCTCTCGGTACGCCCTCGTTTCGGTAAGAAAAACGTCATCAATTTCGTGCCGATATCGAAAAGTTGCAGAATACCCCCCCTGATCTGTAGATGTTTCCTGATATAATATGTAAATGTTTCGTCAGACGACGTTGTCAAAATAGGTTGTGATGTTTCCGTTGTTTTGTCTCCTATAAGATAATTGTGTTGATCTGAGAGACAAAAATTTCCGTCGAAATTTCCTTGCTTTTTCAAGCCTTTTGTGTTGCATGACTTCACAAGTTTTAGTCAAATAAGTGTCCCAAAGGAAAACATCAATGGGATTCAAACCTTTCGTCAGTTTTAGATGTATTTCATACTTCTGAATTTCTAACATGCCGCGTTTTCCGTATAATATCCTGATTTCTACATCAATCCAACGTTGTTTAGCGAAAATGATGGCTCTTTTGGCAGCTTAGTTTATGGAAAAATATCGGTAAACTTTGGGAAGATATTGGACTTCCTACATTCCTTTAGGAATTTGATGTCCTCATCAATAGTAGCAACCTTAGTGTGCAATTTATGGAATAAATTCAACAGAGTCGGCGATTTTTTTCCGTAAAGTCCCAGGTTTTGACGCTAAGGAAAAATGCAGACATCGATCCTAAGCATCATGGGTTCGATTCTAGGAGGCCCCATAAACTGTACTTTCCCCGTTTAAATGCATTGAGCGCATTTTCAAAAATTCTTTGGCGTATTTTGCATTAAGTTAGAACAAAGAAATTCACGGAGTCTTTAGAACGTGTTTTTATCATCCGTATGGCACAAGAACCTTATGACTACTGGCCTCAGGTTCGATGCTAGTTCAATTAGTAAGTCTAAATATTCAAAAATCCATTTAGGGTACTTCCCGGTAAGATAGAACGTTGAAATTCACAGGATCTACAGATGGCATACATATCGATCGTATACCGTAAAGGATTTTGTACTGCTAGTCCCAGATTTGATGCTAGGGAAATTCGTATGTCCGAAGTTCAAGAATTCGTTTTGGGTAGTTTGCGTTAAAATGGAAAGTTCCAATTCACGGAGATGTAAGAAAAGATAGATGTTTATCGTATGCCATAAATATTTCTTTCGGAATGACCCAGGTTCGATGCCAGGACCATTCGTATGACCGAATTTTCAAAAACTCCTTAGGGTATTTCCCGGTAAGGTAGACGGTTGAAATTCGCAACATCGATAGAAGATATGGATTTCTATCGTATGCCGTAAAGATTCTTGTCCGTTTATTCGTTTAGGGTATTGCAGTTGGAGGATGGCAGCCGGTGTATGGCAGGCGGAGTGTTGCAGGTGGTGCATAATGCCTTAGTTAATCTATCTTTATTAAGCTTTCAGTGTGCAAGTAACTTTTACTCGTGTGTGTGTGTATATTATATATATATATATATATATATATATGTATGTATGTATATATATA